>JAQHUG010000020.1:12879739-12899716 GCA_028555095.1 Dicrostonyx torquatus
TGTGGGCAGGGTCATCCCTGGGCTGGTGGTCCTGGGTTCTATAAGAAAGCAGGCTGAGCAAGCCATGAGGAGTAAGTCAGTAAGCAGCACCCCTCCATGGCCTCTGCATCAGCTCCTGCCTCCAGATTCTTGCCCTGTTTGAGTTCCTGTCCTGATTTCCTTCAGTCACGAACAGTGATGTGGAAGTGTAAGCCCTTTCCCCCTACAACTCGCTTTTTGGTCACGGTGTTTCATAGCAGCAGTAGAAACCCTAAGACAGTCTTGTTTGAAGTTAATTACCTCTGATATTGTCTTACAGTACCACTGAGCTGACTTTCCATGGCGGCCTGGACCTGCAGCCCACCTCTCCACTCACTGCCACCTGCAGAGCACAGTGGGGGATGGGTGCACTTCAAACCCACAGCCCCTCATGCTCTCCTCTTACTTTCCCCTCCCTGGCGCCTTTTGGAAACTCAATTCCCCAGGCAGGAGCTTCTGAGTGTTGAAAAATAGTCCTATGAAAGAAGGCATGCACAGAGAATGTAAGATTACAGCAAAACAGAGTTAAAAATCTGAGCTCATGTAAGCTAACCCACATGGTGGGAGCTTCAGACAGGCCCTGCCAGCAGTTGAACTCACACAAATGGTGAAGACTTTTTTTCTCTTTGGAGTCGTGTACTATACTATAAAAATAACCTCAATGTGGAGAAGATTGGGGCGTGTTTGTGGAAGTTCCTAACTAGTTCAGTATGTAAGGGCAAAGCCTACTTTCTGATTCTTATCCCCTTTTCCTGTGTCGCTGTAATTCAGCGCAACACAAATAGGTCGGCTTGACTTCTGAGGATCTGTTGCCGACTCTGGCAGGTGCCGGGTCTGCTTGGGGTCTCTGTAGCTTCGGAACAGCTCTTGCAGAAAGAGCCACCCGTTGCCAGCGCACTGGTTGTGATTTCTGCTTGTCTGACTTTGTTGTCAAAGGACACATGTTCCCTTCCTGGCAAGCTAACTCACTGTGTGGCCAGGTGGCAGGGAAGAGCAGCTGCGCTCTCTGTATCTGGGACTGAGGGTCTACGTGATGAATCTGACCTGGTACAAGAGGATAAAGCCAAGCTATGGGCTTGAAAAAGCTGGAAGGAGTCAGGGGACAGAAACGCCTTGGGCCTTGGGTAAGAGAGGAGTGGAATGGAGCGTGAAAGGGTGGGATGGTTTGCAAAGGCCAACTTGGGGAGGAAACGTGGAGCTTGGCAGGGCGTGATGGAGAGGGAGCAAAGTGCAGGATGCTGGCTAGCTCTAAAGTCTAACAGAAGGGCAGTGTGGGTCCTGGCAGCCACTTCTGACTTGTTTAATGGGGAGCCTGAGGGTGACTCCTTGGATGGAGGTGGCAAAAAAGGCCAGGAATTAGAATGAGTTCATGAGCAGAGGCAATGGCACAGCCTGCTGCTGTGGCCGGAACACTGGTGCAGCTACATCTGGCTCTCTTGTTTTCTGTACATTTATCAAGCAGTTATTTATTTACTTTCCTTGCTTGGCTGGCTTGGCTTGGAGTGCTGGTTGTCAGGGCTAGAAGGAACAGCTCAAGGTCCTTTGTGGGGAGGTGGGCCTGGGGCAAGCTCTGGTATTTGGCCATCCAGCTGTTGGAGAAACAGTAGTACAAACATGTGTGTGTGTGTGTGTGTGTGTGTGTATGTGTGTGTGCATATGTGTGTGTGTGTGTATGTGTGTGTGCATATATGTGTGTGTGTGCGGCATGTTTGGGGTAGGGGTTGTCTTAAACAGACATGCCCACTAGCCTTCTGCCTATGGAAGTCAGGAATAAAGAAAGCATTGACAAGCTTATTAGCCAGCTCACATCTCCATGGCAGAGTGGAAGGAAGGCTTCCAGATGCTCAGGCCGTCGTAACTCTGCCAGGGTTAGCTCCAAATGGGCAGATTGGCTTCCTTGGAGAAAGACTCACTCCTCATCCCTTCCCCTGGCCGCACCTCATGAGACATTAGCCTGCTGCAGATGTGTGACAGGGAAGCTTGCAGAGGTGAGGAAGCTGTAGATGCTGGGATTAGTAAAGCCACGACGCTGTGGTCTTCCCAAGGTTCTTTGCACTGTAGACTTATCTTTTTCTCCCATTCTTCATCCCATGTGAGTCAATCCCAAGAAGGGCTTGGTAAAAATCTCTTGCCCTTCCCAGAAAAGCAGACTGTGGTATAGAAGGAGGATGCTGGGACATGAAAAGTAGAACTCTCACTCTGGCTCTACCACCTACTCTGTGATTTTAGTCTTCCTTGGCCTCAATGTCCCTTTCTGGTAAGAATGTGTGAGGCATGCAGGCTGTTTTGTGGTGTCATTAAGGAGTTTGGTACTCACTTGGGGTTTTGTGGTTTTCATGTTTGTTTTCCCATTTTTAGTCCAGCTTGGGTGTCTTGGAAGCAGGACTTGGGTCAAGTGTGCCCTGTAGCCATCTTGGACCAGGGGTGCTGCAGTTGTTTGAGGGAGCAATGTCCTTCATAGGGCCTGGCATTTGAACATTTATTCCCTGGTTGATGGTGCTGTTTTGAGAGGGTTAGGTGGTGCAGCCTTGATGGAGGAAGTATGTCACTGGGGGCAGGCTGTGAGATTAAAACCTTTATACCATATCCAGTTCATCCTCTCTGCTTTGTGCGCAAGGTCGAGGATGTGCTCTCTTAGCTTCTGCTCCTGCCATGATGAATTCTAAGTCCAAATAAACTTCTCTTGGATAAGTTGCTTCTGGTCATGTTCCTTTATCCCAGCGATGGAAAAGTAACTACAGGTGCTACTCACTGTCTGAGGGAAGAGTATCAGAGTCAATCCCACTGCTGAGTTGGACAGAGAACGGGTTCCTTATTCGCTATGGGGAGGGTTGATGATGGCTGTTTTGGAGACTCACAGCCTGTGACCAGAAGAGGGCAGGCTGACAAAGCCTCTCCCACCCACAGAGCACACTTACCCTTCCCATCTCATTCTCAGCCCTCTCAATCATCCTCCATGTTTACTTAACAATGCTCAGAGACCTTTTAAGCTTCCTTCATTTAGCGTTTGCTAAACACCCTGTCACTTCCACTCCTCCTGAGGCTTTCCTGCTTGCTGCAGGATTACCCATGCTTACACACTGTCTGGAAACTCTCAGTGGAATGAGTAAGGGCTCAGTTCCTCAGTGATGGGCTCCCCACAAGTGTGTGGGGAGCCCATGAGGTCAGGGTACACTTTGGGTCAGAGAAAAAAAAAGAGGGCTGTGATGTTGGGAAGGCATTTGGCATTCATGAGCTTCTGAGACTTGTGGCCAAAGTGGATGAGGATGAATGTCAGAATCCCGGGCAAGAGAACAAAAGGTTCATCCCTTGGCTTGGTACAAAGTTTTGCCCAGGGTTTCTTCGTCATGAGGTGGGAGCAAGATGCCAGGGAGTGCTTCAGCCTTGTTAGTGATACATGGCTTCATAATGGAAAGGAACATAGCTGGCTTGTTCCCAGAACACAGGCTGAATTTTCATCTGAATAGGAAGTTCAACCCATCCTCTGGTGGCCATAGATGGGTGTCTTCAAACGATAAGTGTCTAGAAGTTAGATGGCACTTGTACAGGTGTTGGGGAGACTTTGTACTGGACACCTTGGATGAATGACTGTCCCTTTACAGTCTAAATGAGTGGTACACTGGAGTTTCCAGGGATGCAAATTAGTTCCAGACCCAGAAACAAGTTGGGTGACTCCTTTTAGAGAACTGGATAAGGCTAAGGCCAGGTTCTGCCAAGTCAAGCCAAGAATTCTGAGGTAGGAACCTCAGCATACAGCAGTGCCCACCCTACTGTAACCCACCCAGGTGGCAATTCCTGTCTGGAAAGCTGCCCAACCCTTGACTCCTAAGTCTGGAATCTATTAACTTCTATGATGTCTATCCTGGAAAATTCACAGGGTGTACTGACTGTCCCCCTTCAGAGCCTATGGTCTTGTAGGTGTTGTGCAACTCAACTATGGACTACTATGTAGGTGGAGACTGCTCTTTCATTTCCTGGATGCTTAGACCTGAATAATCTCACAGAAACTATATTAATTACAACACTGCTTGGGCAAAAGCCTTGGCATATTCCTGGCTAACTCTTATATCTTAAATTAACCCATTTCTATTAATCTGTATATCATCACGAGGCTGTGGCTTACCAGGTAAGGTTCTCCAGCGTCTGTCTCCTTTGGCAGCTAGCTACATGACATCTCTCTGACTCTGCCTACTCCTTCTATCTCTATCTCTGTTCTGATTTCCCACCTGGCTTTGTTCTGCTATGCCACTGGCTGAAAAAGCTTTATTCACCAACCAATAAAAAACAACACATATACAGAAGGACATTCCACTTCACTGCTGCAGGATCTTTAGTTTTCCTAAGGACAACCAACATGAAGAATCAGAGTAAAGAGAGAGCTAGCAGAGTCAGCAGGCGTTCTCTTAGGAGAGGTGGGTCTTCATGGACTAATTAGAGGATCAGAGAAGGTGAGTGTGGAGGCAGAGGCCAAACAGTTCCTCCTTGTGATAGGTAGGGGCAGAGAGAAGGGGCTGCAAGCCTGTGACGTCAGCCTGGATTTGGGAAATGTGTGGGGGCTTTCAAAGCATGCAAGTCAGGATTGTTCTCACGCCTGGTGGCAGAAGGCACACTTCAGAGGCTTTGATCCAGGGGTACAGGTAGAAAACATTTTGTTGGAAAGTCACAAAAGGCTTCACTGCAAGGCCACGCCATGAAAGAAGGTTTTCCAGAGGCCTCCCCGCTTCCTTCTCTCCACTGAAGCCCCTCTCAGCTTTGGAAACCTGGTCTGAGAGTTAGTGACCTTAGGGTTTATAAAAATTCTTCCTTTTCTGGACCATCGTGGGGACACGGAACAACTGTCTTTACTAGAAGCACAACTAAGTCTCCAACAATAAGTGAAAAAGGCCAGCACCCCCTTCACCCCCTCTCATTGTCAATGGGTAGCTGTTTCTGAGTGTTGAAAAATCCTGCCATTTCCTGTTTTGCCAAGGTTGCATCCAGGTAGAGGAATCTCAGTCATTTCTAGAAGAGTAATCAGGCTTCTGAGGAGCTCTTCGCTTGCCAGATGACATCCAGACCCACCAATCCCCGAGCTTGACCCAAGATCAGGCCACAGACACCACCAATCCCAGGTCACCCTGCAAAGCACCACTACTATCCCACCGCCTACAAGACATCCTATATAAAGACCACCTCTTGCACACCCGTGTTGTTCCACCCAGATGTGACAAGCCCGTGCTGTGGTGCTGCAGGAATCAGCCGTGGGAGTGTGCTGCTTCTGACCCAAGACCTCAGCTAGCTGTGAGTGTGAGACCTCCACCCTTGGCAGCTTTGCTCAAGATCCATGTTAACAGTGTCAATCTTCAAAAATCTTGCCTCTCCCTGGTCCAGGCTGGGGCTCCACTGGGGATAGACTGAACTCTGTTCAACTTGTCTCCTCATCCCAAGAGTAAAGTGGTGATGGACAAAAGGGCCTGGCCCGTCTGCTCCAAGCATGTCAAAGAATGAGCCATCTGCTCCTGATTATGGATTGGGAGCTGAGCAGTAGATTGACAGGGCTGACTTCCTGAGCTGACGGGGGCACCCCCTCTGCCCATACCTCTCTTGCAAACCATCACATCATTCTGCGTGAGCTGGATCAAGTTCTGCTCCCAGTGACCTTGCTCAGTGGCTCTCACTTGGTTAAGACCTGGCCGTGCGGAGGAAGAGCAGAATTTACCCATTTTATCTATTCCAGTGGTTTTCAGATAAGCCTTGGGAGGCTCCACTCTTGAACTGGCGAGTCCATGATTAAAAAAAAAAATAACGAGTATTAATCATTGTTTCCTGTAACTTATGCATTAGGCAATTCCAGAGAAGCCAAACTTCAGAGTTCCAGGCTGGAGGAGTGGCCTTCCGGTACTAGCAGGAGTCTGTGGCCTCATTGTATGTGAAAAGGGCTAGGAAAGAGAGGCTTGGTTAGGAGACCTCTGACCTTTCTATGCCTCGGAGAATGGAATTTTAATTCTCCCTTTCGAGCTTCCAGCCCGAGCATGGGGCAGTCAGTAATTCTTTCCACTTGAGAGGCCTGAGCCCTTTGTATCTATGCCATTGGCTTTCAAAGCTAGGATGGAAAGGATTCTTGAATGTCTTTGTGCGTTTCCACTGGGATTTATACCTGAATGATGAGCCCAAGGAGGCTAGTGATCATGAAGACCAGATGGACTTTGTAGGAACCTGATTGTCTGAGGTCCTGCCCAGAACTCTTGCCAGCTCACCAATTGCTTTCTCGTGTTTCTAGAAAAGTTGGCACATCCAGCTCTACCTCCTATCAGAACCAGTTCGGCCCATGCGCACGCCTGTAAGTGCTCTCTAAGGCAGCCTTGAGACCTGCACGGAGGCCCGCATTCCTGATCTTGGCCGTTCAGAATAGGTTAGTACTCCCGGAGCAATATTCTCATTATTGGGAGCAATGTGTTCTAAGCGACCTCAAGTCAATTCCACTGATCATTCAGCCATCTAAGGTTTGTCATGGAGGTTTGCATGGGGCACAAAACGATAGCAATTTACTTCAATTCCAGGAGACGCTCCAGAACAGAAGGAATTCAGCATGAAAGAGTGCAGGTCCCCAGTGGAGGGGCTCCAGGGAGAGAGGCAGGAGAGTTACAGAGCTTGCACAATAGCCAAGTTCAGAAACATTGACCTTGTAGAAAATGAGAAACGCTTGTGTCCTTGGGGAAGTGGATGATGGCAAGCTGACAGGCTTTGGGTTCCAAGAAATGACAACCGTGCTCCCGGTGACCCCTGCGTCTATAGCAGAAAAGCAAACGCGTGGGCAGGAAGGCTGAAGGTTGCTGCTTTGGCGTGTGCTGTTCCTCATGGGGGGGATCTGGTTAGCTTTGTTTCCTTCTCAGGAATTTTGTTGTATTCCAGCTGTATTCAAGCACCACGGTGCATTTGTAGAGGTCAGAGAAAAAATTGGGGGAACTGATTCTCCTCCCACCGTGGGAACGGAGTAGCCAACTGGTAGTCATCAGGCTTGCAATGCAAGCACGTTTACCTATTGAGCCATCTCACAGTACCCGGGTCCTTTATGATAGGTCCAAATGCCCTGGGATACCCCCTGTGGTACGCCACTGCAGTTAGCCTGGTCAGTCTGGCTCAGGGCCAGGACTGCATAAGGTTGAGTGCCTGGAATGGTCTCACCTTGCTTCTGGGCTCTCCTCAGCAAGCACCTTCTCCCTGTCACACCTCAGTGGTCTTGAGGCTGGGGCTACTCTGCATTTCTACTTGGGAACTGCCCAGCAGAGTTCGGTCTCCATCCAGGCCACAGTCAAATCCCCGTAGCCCTGACATTTCTCTCACCTTCCAATAGTCTCTACAAGATGCTTTTTCTGTCCCTCCGGTTAGCCTCTCATAGCAGCCTGGAGCAAGCGAACAGGTTGAGTCCACAGACAGTGAGAAGTGACTTCGTGGGTTCCAGGTGCCATCCCCAGCCACTAGCTTCCTCTGAGACCTCTACAGGATGCTCACAGGCAGCAGGGCCTGCCCGTGCCCTCCTGCAACCCTCCAGCTCCCCAGGAGAGCACCTGGCATCCAGACAGTGTTTAATAACGGTATGTGCGAATGAATGCAAGCTGTGGCGCCAGCACGCCTGCTTTCCTGGCACTAGTGGACACTGGGCCAGAGAGTGATCAGAGGAGAGGACTGGGATGACTTGCTTGCAGTCACACATCCAGGACAGAATGGGCCATTCTTCCAGTCACAAGCCCCATCGCTTCCTCTCCCCTTGCGCATCCTGTATGAAGGCTTGGAGCACTGGCTGTAGGAAGGATCAGTCTCCCCGTGGGTGGCTCCCCAGCACTTAGGTCTAGCTGCTTCTGCACAGGAAAGTCAATTCTGCCCCTAGGAACCCAGAGCCCCTTCCTAGAATATGGTCTGAAGGAATATATGGGGAAGGAAGCTGGAGCTGCCTGGGCCTGGAGGATCTGGTGTCAACTCGGCTGAGGAAGAGTAAGCTGCCCTACCATTCCAGGATCTGAGGTCACAGGAGAGAGTAAGGAGGAAATATATTGAAAGGTGAGTATCTTCGGGGTACAGAAAAGGGATTGTGCACAGAGCATGTTCCCACAAATACTCATGCAGGAACATTGATTGGCGCATCAGTCAGCTGCAGAACTGCCGGAGTCAGCAGCCTGCCTGTGTGAGCTCTGCAGAGCCGTCCTGAGGGAGGAAAGGTGATGACTAACAGAGGCATGTTCTGGCAGATGGCCTGGCATGTCTGGCCTAAACCCGGCTTCCTATTAACATCACAGGTTCCCTGGTGGGATTGCAAGCTGGCACAGCCCCTTTGGATATCAGTGTGGCAATTACTCAGAAAATTAGGAAACAACCTTCCTCAAGACCCAGCAATACCACTTTTGGGTATATATCCAAAGGATGCCCAATCGTGCCACAAGGACATGTGCTCAACTATGTTCATAGCAGCTTTGTTTGTCACAGCCAGAACCTGGAATCAACCTAAATGCCCCTCGACTGAAGAATGGATAAGAAAAATGTGATACATTTACACAATGGAGTACTACACAGCAGAGAAAAATAACATCTTGAAATTTGCAGGCTAATGGATGGAGCTAGAAAACATCATTTTGAGTGAGGTAATCTAGACCCAGAAAGACAATTATCATATGTAGTCACTCATAAGTGGTTTTTAAACATAAAGCAAAGAAAATCAGCCTACAAATCACAATTTCAGAGAACCTAGAAAACAATGAGGACCCTAAGAGAGACATACATGGATTTAATCTACATGGGAAGTAGAAAAAGACAAAAACTCCTGAGTAAATTGGGAGCATGGGGACCTTGGGAGAGGGTTGAAGGGGAGGGGAGCAGAGAAAAATGTAGAGCTCAATAAAAATCAATAATAAAGAAATAAAAAACCCTAAACATTATGTCATTACCCCCAAAAATAGACTTGGAGGAGATCATTGAACTGTATTTGTCATTCTTCCAAATGTGATCACATAAAATACATTTCCTTTTTTGGCCTTTCGCTAAAAAAACAAAAATAACAATAACAACAACAGCAACAAAAACATCACAGGTTCCCATCTCAGCTGGCCCCACCCCTGCCACAAAGGAACATAGATTCCGTTTGGTGGGACTCTGGGTCTCTTCGTATATGAAGGACGGCCCAGTTTTTTGTTCCTTCTACTGCAGTGACCGGAGAGGAGGCAGCATGCGCAGCAGAGAGATAAACGCTGATCTTTGGGACAAGCAGTCAACCCTTAACGGGAAAGAAAACTGTCACGGACTGGGAGTCAAGACACCTTTCTCTTGAGACTGATCTCTGAGTCCGTTGCTATTGCCATGGGGTTACAGGGGGGTCCAGGAAGATTGTGTGCATACAAACAACTTGGCAAACTGAAACATGTCTGAGGATAAAGACCGTAAACGTGAGGTTGTAAGGGCTCCTACCTAAGGGCTGGAGGGGAACGGCATGAGGGCTTAGTGTATCAGTGCTTTGAGGAATGTCCAATTTGGTGCTGTCGTGGGCTAGCCTGTGCTATGCTCTTTCTGTCATCAGTTTCCCCAAATGATCACTCCTTTCCCCACTCCACTATATCATTCCTGGCACCTTCTTTATACCTATCCCCAAATCTATGCCAACCCAGATTCTAGACAGTTCCTGGCATATGACTTCAAATAAGACACTGAATTTTTCGGAGCTCCAGAGGGCGTTACCAAAGCTCTCTGTGCTTTGGGAGTCAAACTACATAAGAAAGTGCTAAAAACAAACAAACAAACAAAAACCAAAAGAAAAAACTAGATGTGTTAGTTACTTTTCTCTAGCTGTGACAAATATCTGACAAAAATGACTTAACAGAGTGCAGGTGTTTTGGTTTTTTTTCTGGTTTACAGATGGAGGATACAGACTGTCATGGAGGGGAAGGTGTGGCAGCTGGAATATCAAGTCATGTTGCATCCACAGTCAGGGAGCAGACATTATATCAATGTACCATTAGCTTTCTTCTTTTTACTCGGTCTGGGATCCCAGCTCATGGGGTGCTGTTGCTCACACTCCGGGTGAGAATCCCCACTCCAGTTAAACGCCTCTGATGTACCCAGAGGTGTGTGTCCTAGATGATTCTAACATCCAGTCAAGTTGACCAAGGATATTAACCATCACCCTGTTCAAGCGTCGTTCTTCATCATGCCCTGGACAACAGGTAATCTTCAGAACGAGCCTGACACTGGCAACGTGGTCCCTTCTTTCAGTCACGCTTTAGACTGCTTTCTCTGGCTATGGTTCAAGGCTGGATCTGGAGCATCTCCCAGCAAGCGTTAAAGGCTTGCTCTCCAGCTCTGTGCTCCCAGAACGAGGTGAGAAGTTCAAGAAGTGAGGTCTCCTGGGTTGTCACTAGGTCACCGGGAGTCGGTCTCCAGCACAGTACACATTTTTCAGACGTTCAGTGGTCCACACACAGCAGCGGCTACTGCATGGAGGAGCACAGACACAGAGCATGTGCACCGTTGCATTAAATTCTTTCCGACAGCCCTCAATGGCTCTGTCTCTAGTATTTTTTTTTCTATTTGAATGTGACAGGGGATGTGAAAGTTGTTTTTGAAATGCAGAGGAAACACAACTTGATACTTAGTCCTTGGGATTCACATCTGAACTTTTAGCTGTGCAGTCAGACTGTGGTCTTGAAAACAACTTTCCGTATCTCAGCAACTGAGCCTGAATGGCCTATATCAAAGATCTCTGCCATAGCACAGGAGAAAGATTTGATTGGATGACACTGGGGTGAAAGGACTTGTGGGGCAGAGGAAGCAGAGCACAGGCGGAGCCTTTTCTATCCCTCAGAATGAAGGCAGGAAGGAGGGGAGGATGCGGCTGGTAGGCAGCCGGCGGCTGGTAGGCAGGCAGCCGGCTTGTTGAGTCGTCCTTTCCAGGCCATGGCTAATGTATTCATGTAATTGGTTATTTCACTCTTTAATCTTTGGGGGCCCGCTACCCAGCTCCCCCAAAATGCACACAGAGTTATATTATTCATAAATACCTGGCCTTAGCTTGGCTCGTTTCTTGCCAACTTTTCTTAAATTATCCCATCTACCTTTTGCCTCTGGGCTTTTACCCTTCTCTGTTTTTGTGTATCTTCTCCTTCCTTCTTACTCTGTGGTTGGCTGTGGTTGCTGATGGTTGGTCCCTTCTTTTCTCGCTCCTTGATTTCTCTCTCTCCAGATTTCTCCTCCTATTTATTCTCTCTGCCTGACAGCCCTACCTATCCTTTCTCCTGCCTCGCTATTGGCCATTCAGCTCTTTATTAGACAAATCAGGTGTTTTAGACAGGCAAACACAGCTTCACAGAGTTAAACAAATGTAACATAAAAGAATATAACACAGGCGGGCGATGATGGTGCACTCCTTTAATCCCAGCACTCAGGAGGCAGAGACAAGTGAATCTTTGAGAGTTGGAGGCCAGCCTGGTCTACAAGAGCTAGTTCCAGGACAAGCTCCAAAGCTACAGAGAAACCCTGTCTCGAAAAACAAAAACAAAAACAAAAAAAAGCTGTTTACATGATTGGATGAGAGTAAGTTAGACAAGGCTGCATTATGATTGCTAATCAGAGCATAGCGGGTCAAGAGAGAAAAGAGTGACATAGTTAAAAGCTACCCAAACCACTTCATCTTCCATGTCTATCTAAGGCTTTGGTTCTCAGCCTTCCTAATGCTATAACCCCTTAAAACAGTTCCTCTTATCGTGGTGACCCCCCAACCATAAAATTATATCGTTGCTGTCTCATAACTATAGTTTTATACTATTATCATCGTACTATAAATATCTGCTATGCTGGATATCTGATATGTGCCCCCTGTGGAAAGCATCATCTGTCCCCCAAAGGGGGCACAACCTATAGGATGAGAACCACTGAGCCAGGGGTTGGTGGAAGTTGAATGTTCAGACTAGATAAATAATCAAAGACTGAGAATCGTGGCTGACCGAGAACCAGGGCCAAAGGAAGATCATGCCAAGAGGGTCAAGAACAACTTGAGATCTAGGGGGAGAGACTCAGCCAAGTAACTGTGGTAGTGACACTATCTCAGAATGACCTCCTCTGTTCTTGGGAAGGGAATAGGGTGCCTGCTGCAGAGCCTCCTCCTAGGTGAGTCATTGCCTGTGTCCCTCAGGGCTGTTTGTACCGTGTATATCAGGGCACTCTGTGGTGAGTGACTGAAAATCTGGTCCAGACAAGCTGAACAGTCAATTGACTTTTTCAGGGAACTGCAAGTCTGGGAGCTTTTTGTTCCATCTCCAGCTGGCTCGATCCAGAGCTCAACTGATGTCATCAGACTCTATCTGAATAATTCTCTCAGCACGGCCGTTCTCTTTGTTGGCGTCGTCTCTGTCCAGTTCCATGATGGCAACATGACTGCCAACACAGTCCCGTTGCTTTTCTTTAGTCCTGACTGTTTCTAACAACTATCTTTCATCCAACTACAGTGCTAGGGAGAACTCAGCACTCTAACTGGCCAGCCTTAATTCACACGTCCACCTGGAGTCAAAGAAGTGTGTGGACTACCTGCAGTGCATGGGATAACGGGAAGAGAAAGATCTTAACTGAAAAAGCTTAGGGAGTAAGCTTTATTTGGTTATTAATATCCAAGGTGGCAGGTTAATCATGGTTTAACTAGGAAGTCCTTATCAAGGAGTTTAGCTGGAGGGTCCCTGTATTCTCTGTGTGTAGGACCCTGAGTGCACCAGGGTGACTGGCTTTGGTGTGAGGGTTACAATTCTGATGCAGAGAATGGGTCAATAGCTATGCTGTGTCACAAAGGCTTGCTCTTTTGACTTCATGGGAAATGGTGTGGCTAAAGGGGAGTCATTAATATCTAACCTGGTTCATTCCAGGTGTAATTCTAAGGCTTAGACCATTGGTAGCCTTTGGAATGTGCCTGTGGGTCACAGAGAACTCAGGATTATTGCTAATGAGGTTGGGCCTTTTTGTGTAGAGTTGCAAGGGGAAATGTTTTTAGAGTTTCGCAGTGGCTGGCATTTGCTTCGCTTTCTCCTTCTTTTCATTTACTGCCACGGATTCAGGGAGAGGACATTGGAACAAAGGAACCCTAAAACTGGGGTAGGGAGACACAATAGTGGAGACTTCAGGGCAACTTAGAGGTCTTGCCAGAGACTATCAGGTGACAGGGGCGAAGACTGGGTCAAATATTTTCCCCCAAATTCATGTCACTTGGAACCTCTGACTGTCACCTCATTTGGAAATAGAACTTTGTATTTACATCAGTTAAGGTGAAGACATACTGTACCAAGGATAGGTTTGAAACCCAATGACTACTGTCATTTTAAGAAAAAGAAGGTGCTGGCAATCTCATGATTGGGGAGGCTGAGGCAGGAGGATTGCTTGAATTTGAATCCAGTGTGGGCTATGTGGGAGTTTCAGGTCAGCCTGGGCTGGAGATTTGAGACCTTGTATCAATAGTAAGAGAAAGGGAATGAGAAAGGGGGAGAAAGTGGGGGACACATAGAGAGATGCATCTAGAGGAGCCTGGGGTAATGCATCTGTAAGCCCAGAATTGTCAGAAGCTACCAGAGGTTGGAAGGGCAAGAGACCCATCTCCCCTAACCCTAAGGGCCCTGCTGAGAGCTTGATTTTAGACTTGCTACCTCTAAAACTAAGAAAACACACTTCTGCTGTTTGCTACTGTTGCTTAGATTTTATTTTTATTTCATATTTGAGAACTTTATACAGTATTATTTCCCATCCCCTAACTCCTCCCAGATCCTCCCCAGCTCCAAACCCACCCAACTTCATATTCTTTCTTTCACTTAAAGAAGAAGAAAAGAAAACAGCCACTAAAAATATGGAATCTGACTTGTTTTAGCCAATCACTCCAGAGCATGAGGCCTGCCACGCTGTGTGGTTGATGAGCAGCTCCTACTCCGTTAAAGGAGACTGACTTTGTTTCTCCCAGAACCTGTTGTTTGTGATTATCTTCTCGTCTTTGGGGTGGAACCTTGTGCCTGCTTCCCTTCCTTCATGCTGAGACCATGCTTCCTTTTATATGTGGATGTTAGCATTTAAGATTTAGATATGTGTGCTTCTTTTAGAATACCCACAGAGGTCAGGTATCTATCTAGTAAGGGACCCAAGTGGTAAGGAAGGGATCTTCTAAGGAAGGGGAAGATGAGGTAGGGAAGGGAATAAGGGAGGGACACCTAACACTAAAAGCCTTTTGAAAAGTCACATGAAAACCTACTGTAGAAGCTATGTGTATAAATCCCATGCATATATATAAAACATGTATGAGGGATATGTATATATACACACACATATATACAATTTTAAGGAAGTCATCATTTAATGAGAAAGACAATGCCTTAATTAGATATCATGTGCCACCAAATATAACCCCTAGGACTGGGAATGGGCTATATACTTTTTGGGCTGCTGGCCAAAGGGATCCCATAGACCCCTCCACCCACAAACACTATGGGCTATTGCCAAGGCTATTGCTTACCGTCTATAGACTGACAGTAAGACTCTACTGCTGAAGACACCATAACCTTATGGCAGAGAACATGGGGGAATCTCACTGGTACTCAACTGGTAGCTTCAGCATCTCTGGATAGCATTTATAGTGCTAAAAATAGATGCCACCAGAGGAGAAAAGTAAACATCAGTCTCATTCAGCTGTCAAACCTGAGAACCGTAATAACAAATATCTGCAAGCTACCCACTGGTGCAATAGTGCCACTAGTGTTAGGGCAGTAACCAACCACTTTTTTTTTTTTTTTTTTTTGGTTTTTCAAGACAGGGTTTCTCTGTGGCTTTGGAGCCTGCTCTGGAACTAGCTCTTGTAGACCAGGCTGGTCTCGAACTCACAAAGATCCGCCTGCCTCTGCCTCCTGAGTGCTGGGATTAAAGGCGTGCACCACCACCGCCCGGCCCCCAACCACTTTTAAAAACTGGATTTAAGGCCAACTCCATGAGATGGAACCCATTTCTGATCTTATTAATGAAGTCAAGAACCTGAGGCTAGATGGATCATAGGCTCAGGAGAAAATCTGACACAATTCTGCTAAAGGAACAGAGCAATTAAAATGATTCCTAATTATGTATTGCTATGCTTATAGATCCTTGCATCACTCACCTCTCAGCAGAGAAGCTTCTTCTTGTAGTGGATGGAAATTAACACAGCAAGTGGACAAAGTGCAGAGAGACTTGGGATTGCTCAGCCCTGAATGGGATGTCTTTATCACACTCCTACCCTGAGACTCAGGAATCTATGCAGAACAGTGGGCAGTGGTGGGCACTTGTACATAAATAACACTTTCTGGACACAACAGGGCAGATGCCCATATGAAGTCGCAGAGACTGTGGACAGAATGCACAAGACTCCTGCTGTTTTAAGTCACCATTCATGATGCAGAGACCTTGAAAAACAAACATGGTCTTTCAAACCTAAGGCCTGGAGCAAATCATGGTCAAAGACTGGGTACCCCTACACAGGATCCTCGGGTTTTAATCTTTGCCCTGAGACAATGCTGACATTCTATTTTTAAGCCACATCCCTTCGTCCTGCCGTTTAACAGCCCAGGGAGCCAGAAGAGCCTGGGATGCAATCTGCTCCATCTCCCAAGCCTGATGATGGCTGGCAGCCTTCTCCTGGCGGAAGAGATCTTGTCCGGAAGGGAGGACGTCCAACACTGGGTGGGAGTTCTAGAGCTGAAAGACTTCAAGGACTTTCTCTTTCGTAATGTTGTGTTTGGTAACTCATCCTGGCCCCAAACAAAGTGAAACAAAACAAAATAAAACAAAACACGCTCTCCACAAGCAAGAAGGAGGGAAGCAAAAACAGGAAAAGAGAGACGGCACTGGTAGAAGACAGCGTTAGCTGCTCTCAGTTCTCTTAGTTCTATCCTGCTGAGCTTGAATCTGGAGAGGGGATTCAAGATTAACATGCTTCTGACGTGGCATCAACCTTTTAACCCCCACTCAATATGACAGCAGCTGGGGGTGGAAGAGGAATCGGTCCTCTCTACACCATACTGAAAGCAGAATGTAAAGGTCTCATAAAATGATAGAGGTCCAAAAAGTCTAAGGTTGGGAATTCCGGGTCAGTGCAGGTGAGTGGCCATAAAGAACTGCACTTGAGGAGTGTGCTCATTTACCCATTTCAGAGGCTGGGTCACTACCTACGTCATGAATGAAGGTCAAGCTGGTACTTAAGAGAAGAAATTTAAACCGAAGAAGTGGCCCGTGATTTAAATTAATATTGGGAAATCTTTTACTCTAGGGGAATGCCAAAACTATGTAAGAACAAAGTTTGAAACTTAGCCCCAGGCGACCAAATGTGGTGCACACCTACACTCCCACAAACTGCTTTGTACTTCCCTAGCCTCCAGCAAGCAGCTGCCCGCAGTGACCTTGGGTGTCACTTCAGACTCTCCCAGCCTAAGTGTTTGTTCATTTGTTTTAAATATAAATATTTTAAGTCAAGGGTCATTGTGAAGGTCAGTGACAGTTCAGAACACCGTAAATCCTACAGAGTCATGTGACCAGTAGTGGTTATAAGTGCCGACATCCCTGGGTCTTCTCCAAAAAAAAAAAAAAAACCCAAAAACAAAAAACCCCTTTTTTTTTTTTTAAATTTATCTCCTCATGCGCATACATATGAGTTGCTTCTCTCTTTCCAGCGTTTGGGTTCTAGGGCTCAAACTCCAGCCATCAGATGAGGCAGTGTTCACCTTTACCCGCTGAGTCACTGGCAAGTCCAGCCCAGGTTTTTTGAGGGACTCATCAATACCCAGCTTTCTGCTGACAATGTTCTCAGTTCTCCACCTGCTCCGGGCTCTTCTCATGCATCCAAATTCTGACCAGGCTTTCCCTGCTCTTAGTTGTGTGAAACAGTAGCTTTCAGACGTGCCTCGCCCAGGCCGGCTCAGTTTTACAAGCCTTTGATCCTAGTTTGAATGTGAACGCAGAGGCAGCTTGACTCCACACCTTGTTTGTGCCCAGTGATACTAGCACCTCCCAGGAGTTGAACAAGGATAAATACTAACCCATGAAAGTAAGAAGGTACCACCTATAAAACTTAGCAGATCCGACCAAGAACACACAGATACATGGACCCCATAGTAGGAAAGATCCTTAATGGTCTGATGATAACAGCCTTACTAGCATGTCATCTGACAATGTAAGTGCATGTGTGGATCAAAGGACCCACAGCGGAGACCTGTATAGCTCCTGGGGCTTCAGCTTAGCACGGTTCTCATTGTTTGGCAAGTTCTCCTTGAAGTGCCGACTGCCTGACCATTTTTCCGGACCCAGACCCATGTGATCCATAATTGACTGAGTCAGAAGTGATGGGATAATAAAATGATGGAGTGGGGAGGGTGTGGATAGGCAGGTTCAGGCAGGGTGACGACAGGTTAGGGAACCCCTTTGACTATATGGAAGGAAATAGCAAAAGAGTTAGGTGCCATGAAGCTACAATGTTCAGGAGCCCCAGTGAACAGAGGCACTGCAGTGGTGGGGTGGAGTGAGGGTCTTTAGGCCTTAAGCAAGGCCTTAAAGAGGTTGAACCAGCAAGGATATGTCTACTACTCCCAAAGGAGCCAAGGCCTATTTCCAGAAGAACCATCTGCCCAGTAGCTAATTCTTTTTGCCTCCTCTTTGGGCTGTAACTAAATGCGTGATTTCTTTACTTACTCTCAATAGGCTAGCTCATTTCCCAGGAGGCTATAGCTCTAGGTGCAGAGTCTAGCAGTTCCAATGAATGCTGCAGATGTAGCTAGAAGCCAGCCCAGAAGATGCTGGCACAGCTTCAATTCACCCCATCTCTATCTTTCTGCCTGAAATTCCATTCCTTTTACAAATGCCAAGGTAGAGGGAAAGTAATCAAACAAATCTGCTTTCCCCTGAAGAACAAGGCTAGTAGGCAAAACTCAAACTTCCCGGGCATTATAGGACAAGACACCAACAGAGATGTCCAGGAGGGCAAAGACAAGCTGAAGCCCAGGTGTGCTCTCAAAAGCATTAGGAAACAGTCACCTGATATCAGCTAGTAGCCGATGACGTCAGAATTCAGTCAAGATTCGTGGCTGTTCTCGATCGGATGGAAGTCTGCTCTTGTGTAAGGCTCTTTCTCAGCTCCCCATTTTCTGCTGTTCCGATGCTTCTTGTCCACAATTCACATACTGGGATGCAAGTGCAGCTCAGATTCCCATTTAGATGCCTGATGCATAGCAAAGACAATCTCAAATGCATCTTGAGATTATCAGTGAACAAGTTGTTTTTATAGACTATCATCATGGCCTGATGTGTGTAAAATCTCTCTGTCGTCTAAGCTAAACAGAGTATTTTCTGTTTTAGAAGGGATAAAAGTTTCCCTAAGGTATCACTAGAACTTGGATCTGAATCCAGTTTGTCAAAAGCCAAACCTAAATACTCTATTGCTACTTCTGACAACTTTCTCAGCTTTCTGAACTGTTTAGAATGCCTAATATTCTGATGATTTTGCAACAGAAAAATCCCCTGCTTAATGCAATAGAAGTGTAAACACACACGGGCCTTGGTGTTGAACTTCCCAACCTCCAGAATAGTAAAACAGTACATGCCTGTATCTTTAAATTACCTGCCCTTAGATATTTTACTATATTAGCACATGCACCTGCCCTTGAGAAGGTGGGGTTTGAATTTTTAGTTAGTATGAATAGTGAACAGGAAATTATAGCCATAAAATTAGCCTAAGCTCATTCTTGCCCTATCTTAGGGCACTTGACAAAAACATTAATTAACAATCCCCTAAGACAAACTATGCAAGCAAACAAGTCAATTGAACAAGAGAAACACCACAGGATAGAATTATTCTAAGGATTTGGTACATTCTAAGTACTGATTAGAGAAAACATTATTCTAAGGATTTGGTACATTCTAAGTACTGATTAGAGAAAACATTCAAAGAAATAAAAGGCTAAACTAAAACGAGTCTGCAGGATATTGCAGGCAAGAGGAAGATCAGAAGCAAAGATTCAGGAGAGGTGGGGAAGGGGCCAATCCGAAATAGTTCTCTGGAAGAGTCACCTGAGGGCACACATGAATGGAGACACACCTCTGTGCTGCAGACTTTAGGCTCACAAGGGGATCGGCACTAGAGGAGAGACATGAGTGACAGGGTTGTCTTTAGAGAAAGCTTCAGTCTGGGCAAAGAGTCATATGATCAGGTAAATCCATGAATGCTGTACAATGTGATGGGTACCAGAAGGGAGGTTCAGTGCTGGCACAGGCTAGAAAAGCCATTGAATGTTCAAAGCTTGGTGAGCTGCCCTGTGGGAGATTGGCTGATAAGGGTGTTGAGGGACATGAGTTGTGAGGTTCCGGAGGGAGGGGTGTGAGACAGTTAAAGACATCTATTGGTGTCATTGCTTATTTTGAGTTATCTGTGGTCCTGGTCAGCTGGGGCTGAAGAATCATCTGTGATTAATAAGAGAGCAGTACCATTGAGGTGAAAACTTTTGGGAAGTGTTTCCTCAGGGTCAGCACACAGAAGCTGTGTTTCCAGAACCTTCCAAGGTTGTACCTCCTATTGGCAGCAGAACTTGGTGGTTTAAGAGTCACCCAGGTGATGTTGGCATGAAGCGATCATAGAAAGCAGCTGAGGCTTGGTACTGTTAGGACTCTCAGGTCAGGCTGGAGTCCCTGAAGAGAGCTCAGGAGAGGCTATTGGTGAAAGTGCAGCCCAGTTGCAGCAGGGAAGCCCAGAAGTTTGAAGATGCCCATACTATGGGGTGACCATCAAGAACAGCAGCAGTGGTGGAATGGAACCTCCCGGAGCTTAGAAGACAAACTGTGTGTGCTGCAGAGGGCAGAGCTGGAGAAATGACCCAAGTACTGTGAAGGAACCCAGAAGACCAGGAGTGAATCCCAGACATTAGGCATTAAGTTACTTACACAGTTGGAGTTTGGTTTTGCTTTGAT
>JAQHUG010000020.1:12900292-12924920 GCA_028555095.1 Dicrostonyx torquatus
TACAAGAAAGCAGGTTGAGCAAGCCGTGAGGAACAAGCCTGTAAGCCGCTCCTTTTCCATGACCTCTGCATCAGCTCCTGCCTCCAGGTTCCTGCCCCGAGTTCCTGTCCTGACTTCCTTCGATGGTGAACACGGTATGGACATGCCAGCCAAGTCAACCCTTTCCTTCCCACTTGCTTTGGTTCTGGTGTTTCATCCCAGCCATAGTGAACCAAACTAAGGCATTGTGTTTTGGATTTTTATTAACTATCTCTTTGCCGTTTTTCTCCTCTAAAATCTCTTGGCTGTGTTTATTTCTTTCTTCAACTTAGTTGTTTGTGGCTCACAAACAAAAAGGTCTTACAGGCACGGGTCTGAAACGAGACTTTTGGTTTTGCAGCTTGAAGTGGGTTGGGTGGACAGTTTCCTTAGAGGACTAGGGAGGTAATTTCCATTTTTAAAAACGATGGTTTTTTTTTTTCCATCATCTTTGGTTCTATCCTAGGACTGTACAGCCTCTGGGTCCTGGTACTCCAGGCAGTGACAGACATGGGTTCACTCTTGTGGCATGGATCTCAGGCTGAACCAGACGTTGGTTGGCCACTTCCACAATTTCTGCCCTATTTTTACCCCAGTGCATCTTGTAGGCAGGACAAATTGTAGGTCAAAGGTTATGTGGCTGGGTTGATGTCCCAATCCCACCACTGGAAGTCTTGCCTGGTTATAGGAGATGGCCAGTTCAGGCTTTGTATCCCCTATTAATTATGATATACTCATAGATTTATGGATAGTTCAGTTGTTATCCGAAAGGCTTCATCCAGCAACTGAGGGAAACAGATGCAGAGACCCACTGCCAAACATTAGGCAGAGCTTGGGGAATCCTGGAGAAGAGAGGGAGGAAGGATTGCACGAGCTAGAGGATCAAGAATACCATAAGAAAACCCACAAAATCAACTAACCTGAGCTCACAGGGGCTCACAGAGACTGAACCAACAACCAGGGAGCTTGCTTGGGTCTGACCTAGGCCTTCTGCATATATGTTACAGTCGTGTAGCTTGGTCTTTTTGTGGGACTTCCAACAATGGAATCAGGAGTTGTCCCTGACTCTTTGTAATGTATTTACTTTTATTTTATGTACGTTGGTGTTTTGCCTGTAGGTATGTCTACATGAGGGCATCGGATCCCCTGGATCAGGAGTTACAGGCAGTTGTGAGCTACCGTGTAGGTGTTGGGAGTTGAGTGAACTCAGGTCCTCTGGAAGAGCAGCCAGTGCTCTTAACTGCTGACCCATCTCTCCAGCCCCACTGTCTCTGACTCTTGCCAGCTTTTGGGACCCTACTCTTCATACTGGGTTGCCTTGTCCAGCCGTAGTATGAGGGGAGGTGCTTAGCCTTACCGCAACTTAATTTGCCATATTTGGTTGATATCCATGGGAGGCCTGCTCTTTTCTGAATAGAAATGGATGGGGGGTAGGTAGAGGGGAGATGGGGCGGGGACTGTGAGGAGAAGGGGAAGGAAATTGTGATCAGGATTTTAAATAGTAATAATAAAAAAAATAAATAAGGTGAGACTTCTGGTTTTCTGTTTAGTTTTGTTTCTTTGTTTGATGTGATTTTTTTTCAACTGTGTGTATCCATTATCTGTGGCGGATAGTTTTTCTGGGTACCATAGTCTCAGCTGGCAGTCTTGGTCTTTTAGAATTTGAAATGCATTGCTCCGGGTTCTTCAGGCTTTCAGAGAAATCAGCTATTATTCTGAGGATTTTTGATTATATGTGTCTTGTTTGTGTGTTTTTTTTTCTCTTCCAGCTTTCATTATTTTTTTTTGTTTTTCTGTATGGTTAATGTTTTAGTTATGGTATGCTGGGGTGTGTCTCTTTTGTGGTCTTGTCCAGTTGGGTTCTGTACGTTTCATGTGTCGGTATGGGTGTGTCTTTTCTTAGCTTAGGGGAGTTTTCTTTTATGATCTTCTTAAGGATCTGATCGTTACCATTGACCTAGATTCTTCCCCTGATTTATGACTGTCATTTGAAGATTTGGTCTTTTGTTGGTATCCCACATTCCTGGCATGTTCCTTTCCCATGATTAATTTCTTTTGTACTTTCCTTATTTCATCTTGATTTGTTACGTTATATCTGTTCATGTTTTCTTTAAATTCCTTGAATTTTTTGAAACATTTTACGAATGTTATCTAGATTCTGTACTCTATGGTCCATCCAGGTAGCTCTCCCTAGTTACCACTTCTATACGACCAGTGGGTTTGATGAGTGACATGCCCTCTTGACCAGTCACAATATTTTTCTTTGTGTGACTCAGTTGTGTGTCTGGTGTAATGAGCTGGCCTGCCTGAGACTGGGCCAGCGCAGGAGCTGTGTGACTGGAGATAGGCCAGGTAAAATTTGTGGGTGAACCGTTTGACTTGATGAGGATAAAATGGCTTCCAAACCTCGATTCTGGAGCTAGGCCTATGGGTGCAGAGATGGCAATGGGTGGAGGGAAGGATGGATGAGGAGCGGTGGATGGTTCTTGAACAGAGCAAGTTCACAGTCCACCGATCTGGTGTCATACCTGTGGCTGTGGAGATGGCCACAGACAAGGAGGGATGGGAGGCGATGGAGAGATAGAAAAGGGAAGAAGCAACACACCCAGGAAAGGCGAATCACAAGAAAGAAGAGTTTGAGGGCGGGGGTCTGGAACTAGGTTTGTGCCTTTGCAGTTGGAAGTGGGTTGGGGTGAGCAGCTTTCTTAGAGAACAAGGGAGGTGGCTTCCATTTTGAACGATGGTGTCTTCCTGGCGCAATGTGTCTTGTTGCGAGGCAGATCTGTGTGACAGTGGGGACGGTGCCTAATCCTTTTTACTTCACTTCCTTTTCTGTAAAAATGAGGATGAAGATGCCGCCTTATAGTGACATGTGGCTCAAAGATGAGTGACCTCAAGTACATAATGAATAGTGAGCCAATCACGTGCTCCATAGGTAGCTTTACTATGGCTTTGTGAATTGATTCTTATGGTTTTGAATTTTACATTTTAGTAGCTTTGATCTAATTTTAGGGGAAGGAGCTGCTACCTTTAATGTTTTGGTTCCTACAATGCTTACTTTGGTGGTAAAAAATGAGAACAAACTGGTTTTAGAAAGTATTATTAAGAAACATTCAGAATAGACTCCTGACTGTTACTTGGAATTAAGAGTAAAGAACTCAAGATGTGTTCTTTGGAGTGGTTCAACAAGAACACCTCCCGTCATTGAGCCTTGTCTTAGTCACCGTCAATTGCTGTGAAGAGATACCATGACTAAGGCAATGTTTGTAAGAGAAAGCATTTAACTGGGGTCTTGCTTACAGTCACCTATGGAACTGGCTAAATTTTGAGGGGGTAAAAGAGCTGCCTGAGAAGCTGAAGAGAGGGTTAGAAGAGTATCAGGAACTGGGCCTGGTGGTACACACCTACAGTCTCAAGTCTCAGGAGGCTGAGGCAGAAGGATTGAGAGTTTGATATCAGCCCAGGCTACATAGTTCCAGGAGAGCCTGGGCTACATAGGGAAATTGTCTTAAAACTCTCCATAGTATATATTCATGTAGTTATTCAGTAAGCATGACTTGAATATGACTTGAATAGTGTTAGTTGGCTACTTGACAAAACCTAGACTCACCTGGGCATGCCTGGCAGCCAAGTAGCAGTGGCATGCATTTATTTCTCTTTCTTGACTGTGGATGCAACATGGCCAGCTGCATCTCTTGGCTTGACTTGCTTACTGTGGTGGACTTACTTACACCTTGTAGATGAAAGGAGCCTTTCCCTCTTATGTTATATTTAGCAGGATATTTTATCACAGAAATAGGGAAAGAAACTAAGATAGAGACTTGTGCTGAGAGAAGTGGGGCCATTGCTGTGGTCAACCTGACTATACAGTCCAAAGGCCCCGTGGGACTGTTGACAGGAGCAATGAGGAAGGGCTCAAAAGTTTGGGTTAGAAAAGCCATTGAGTGTTGTAAGCACAGCTTAACAGGTCATTCCATAGGAGTGCGGAATGAAAAAATGCCAAGAGAAATGCTGACCGTGGAGGCATGGTACATCAGGTTTCAAAGCCAAAAGAGGACTTCATGGAGAACCTGTCTGCATTCTCCCTGTGTGTTTGGAACCTGAGTGAGACTCCATCCTGTGCTGGCCGCAGACTTAGCTAGCAGCAGCATCCACGTGATGCTGGCTTGGGCACTAGGAGAGAGGTATAATCGAGGGAGTCGTGGGTTCTGTTTTGTTATCTTGTGTGTGTATGTGGATGAGCACAGCCATGCCGTGAACCAGGTGTGGAAGTCAGACAACAAGTCGCAGGAGCTGGTTCTCTTCTTCTGCTGTGTGGGTCTTCAGGATCAATCTCAGCTTACCAGGCTTGGTATGTCAAGCATCTAAAGTCTTGTACCACAATTTCAAAGTGCTGCTGAGGGAAGGCAATGAGTGACAGGGTCTGGGCATTTTGTGAAGATGGGAAGATGAGACCAAGGTTGCAGTGGAGACCCTGAAGTATCGGAGATGCCAGGACCATAGTATATGCACTGAAGAAGGTGTGAGCGTGGCATGGAGCCATCCCTGAAGAGACTCTCTATTTTTAGGGGCCCAATTTGTTGTGTAATCTTCTTGTACACTGTGAAGATGTGTCTCTGTCAAGGCACCTGCTGATTGGTTTAATAAAAAACTGAATGACCAATAGCTAGGCAGGAGAGGATGGGTGGGACTTATGGGGAGAGAGAGGAACTCTGGGAGGAATCAGAGGCATGGGGATTCACCAGTAAGATGCTGAGGGAGTCAGATGAGCAATGTGGAGAAGTAATGAGCCACATGGCAGAACATAAATTAATATAAATGAGTTAATTTAAGTTATAAGATCTTGTTGGGAAGAAGCCTAGGCTAAAGCCAATCTTTCATACTTAATAATAAACCTCCTTGTCATTATTTGAGACCTAGAAACTCAAAGCAAGTCTGACTACACCAATTAATTACATTATAAGTTCCAGATGCTGGCCATGAATCTGCAGGATTTGGTGTTAGCCCTGCTGGGTTTTAGTTTGCTTTTGTGTGCTTGTCTCTTGCTATGCCTCAATTCTTCCATTTTGGAATAGGAATGTTTAATCCTGCTGTTATATACTGGAAGTATATAACCTGGTTTTGGTTTTTTTTTTTTTTTTTTTGGTTGTGAGCCTAGCCTTTAACGGCTGAGCCATCTCTCCAGCCCGTTTTGGTTTTTGAGAAGCTCACGTTTCAGAGACTTTGAAGACTTTTAGAGTGTTAGAATTGTGGACTACCATGGAGCCTTTTGAAGTTAAAACTGATGCATTTTACATTATAAGGTGGTTATGAGCCTGTCGGGACAAGGGGGAGAAGGATATGGTTTAAAAGGGAAGTGTCTCAACGTTCAGTTGACAAGGGGGTAGAGTTGTGGGGGCTAGCCTTTACTCTCACCTTGTCAGAATCTAGAATCATGCAGGAGATGGACCTCTGGGGCTGCCTGTGGTGGACTATCCGTGATAAGGTGGAAAGAGCTGTCCGCTATAGGTTGTAGCATTTCCCTAAACAAGGCCTGTATGAATGGAGAAGGAACGTAGCGGTCCTGGATAAACCAGCCCGTCTCTGTCTTAGGCTTGAAAGCCATCCTATAGTAAAGACATACTAAATTCGTTCCTGGTTAAACCTCTGTCTCTTAAGTATTAGGCTACGCTCCACCTGTAACCTTCACTGCAAATGGCTCTGTACTGACTGTTCCAGGAGACAGCAACAACGCCTTTGCTTCAAACACTTGTTATGACCACCTATGGCTACCCTGTTAGGACCACCTTGCAACCATGTCTTTGTTTCAGGAAACTGTTATAATCAACTTGCTTCGGTAACCCCATTTGCTTACCAAATCCCCTGTTTGGAAAACTCCTGCTCCTGAACTATAAAATGCCTTATCTTACACATGTCCAAGGCTGATCTCTTGAACCTCTTCTTCAGGGAGAGAAAGCTGATGTTCATGAATAAAAACGCTTGCTCCAATTCGCTTGGCAATGATGATTTCGTTCAGTGGTCTTTCTCCTCACGTCTGTGGGATTAACAGTAGCATGTGTTCACTTTTCTCTGTTCCTCATTATGTTCGCAGTGCGACCAGATTCCTTCAAACTCCTGCTACATTGAGTTCCCCACCATGGTGAGCTGTACCCTTGAACTACGACTTAGAGCAAACCCTCCCTTCATTAAGTTACTTTGGTCCAGATATTTAATACATCCGCAGGAAAAGAAAATAAAACAGTTACATTTGCAAATAAGTTTACAAATGAGCAAATAAGCGAATGACTGTAACTTAGCCGGAGAGCAGACCATCTTTGGGGTTGTGTCTTGTGTGATGTAGGAAGGAGGCAGGAAGAAGAACCAGTGGCTTTCTTTAGCCTGGGCGCAGATAATTGCAGCCTTACAGATGAGGTCTCTGCGCTTCCCTCCCAAGGGCTTTGCGCTGCTGAGGAATGTGTCACTGCCATCAGCCCCAGCTCTTTTCCGAGGAGAAATGTTCCCCTGATGAGGAGTCCTCGCCACCCTTGTTTAACTATCAGACACAGTTCTGTTTACCCAAATCCTGTCTCCAAGAAGCCAACATGAAGGTGCTGGGTAATAACCCCTACTGTACTTAATCACTTCCACATGGTCCTGCCCTCCATGTAAGATTGTTTCAGCTGCTGCTTTTCAGCATCCCCCCCCCTCCAAGCAGGACCTCCACTCTGCCATGTACCCCAGAGCCTTCTCTTCCAGAAAACTCAACATGTGTCTTAATTCCACAGCAGTACCAGGCTGGGGGGGGGGGCGAGGAGTGCTGGCGAGTATGTTCTTAATTTTTCTCCCTGTAAGTCCTATTTCAGTCAAAGTCCTTGGCCGGGATCCAGGAGTGGCACATTTAATAATACCTAGTGTGTTTTGGGTGATACTTCATAATTACATCGGTGCTGGTGAAATTGTTGCCTTGAGGATAATTCCTGAGTGTAATCGAAGTGGACAGCCACGTGGCCCTCACACGCCCCCTACTGGGAGGCCAGGGAAAGAAGAGACACTTCAAGGGAAGGGGAAAGGGGCCTGAAGGCTGCCCCCTTACCTTTGAGAGGGAGAAGGAGACAGGTTGATCAAAGGGAAAGGCTTTAAAGTCTCAAGGACAGCGTTAAATATGCTTGGAACTCATTTTCATCAGAGACCCAAGAGATGGGAGAGTAGATGGCACCTTGGCTGATACCTGGGAATGTGATCAGGACTCTGACTTTTCCTTTCGCCACCAATGGTCCCCACATTGTGTTTCCTTAAGGTGGCCACCATCCAGGCTCAGTACCTCACTTCGAAGTTGGGATCCTAGACCCAAAAGGGATACATAATGAGACGGGCCCAAGAAAGTTTGTGGTGGGTGAATGGGAGATGCCTGGTATCACATTGAGCACATGACCTTGTCCATAGCTGTGGGAAACACGCCAGCAGGGCCACCTAGGAAGCGTCTGTTCCTAAACTTGTCCCTGGGGACACATGCTCTAGTGGACTGTAGTTGACCCGCCTTCCGATATGCCTTGCCGTTCTTCGGTAACTCAAGCAGTTCAGAAACGTGTCCTCCTCTCCAAGTGACTGAAGTCAGGGTATGAGGTGCCAGGACACAGCTCTAGCCCCAGGACGCTGTCATCACCTACAGGAGACATCTCTCTATGGCCATGGCCCAAGAGCACATGCACCCAAGACCACAGCAGAACCTGCAATGCAGGCAACTCGGAGATTCGAGGAAGCGCAGCTGCAGAGACCACCCACTGATCTCACACACACACACACACACACACACACACACACCCGGGCTCTGCTCTGAGCTGGTGACAGCAGCTTGGGCACTCATTATTCTCCTGAAATTTCCCAACAAGTCAGGGAAGATCATGATAGCTTCAACCCAAACTTCAAGTCCAGGATGCTATTAGGTCAGAGCAAAGCATGTAAGAATGACATTATCGAGAACTCTGCCCCAGTCCCTGTGTTCAGAGGCCAGTCCCCCAAACCAAGCCAAACAAAGCAGAACATGAAAACAAACTGAGCTACTGTGAACCAACACGGCGTGTCCTGGGAGCCATTCAAGCCTTACCTCACCCCTGTCTTCCTTCCTACACCGTTTAGGCTACAGTGAAAACAGACCTGCAATAGGTGGCTTATACACAGAAATGTATTTCTTAGACTTCTGGAGGCTGAGAAATCCAAGGTTAAGGTGTCATCAGCTCTCTGTGTAGGGAGGACCCCCTTCTCATAGGTACTGTATGCTCACACATGTCCCCTGTGGTTGAACAGTCTAGAGAGCCTTCTAGGGTGCATCTTATTTATTTATTAGATGTTTTTTGAGATTATAATAGAGCTACATAATTTTCCTCTCACCTTTCCTTCCTTCAAGCCCTCCCATACACCCTTCTGGCTCCTTTCAAATTCATGGCCTCTTTTTCTTCATTGTTGCTACATGTGTGTGTGTATTATATATATGTATATGTGTATGTATATATATTATACATACACATGTATATATATTATACATGTATGTATAATATATATTATACATACACATATGCACATACAACAGTTCATCTTTTTAATTCCTAATTGTGCCAACTTCACCAGGACAGGAATTTTTTTTTACCAGCTCTGCAGCTTACCAAATCCTGAGCATCTAGCATAGCGCCTCAAAATCCACGTGATGAATGAGTAAATCAATGTATTAGGTGCTAATTAATTAGCTGGACACAGTGGTTCCAGCACTTAAGAAGCTGAGGCTTGTCATGAGTTTGAGGCCGGACTGAGCTCCAGAGTTTCTAGGCTAGCCTGACCTACCGAGTAAGATCTTGTCACAACAACAGCAAGAATTTAAATAAATAAAACAGTATCAGAAAATAAGTTCTGAAATAACGTCCAACCAAATCAGTTTAAGTTCTTGGCC
The DNA here is from genome assembly GCA_028555095.1 of Dicrostonyx torquatus. Taxonomy (NCBI): domain Eukaryota; kingdom Metazoa; phylum Chordata; class Mammalia; order Rodentia; family Cricetidae; genus Dicrostonyx; species Dicrostonyx torquatus. Next base: position 12,909,231 of record JAQHUG010000020.1, read on the forward strand.
AACTTGAGCCTTTGTTCTTCTCTTGTGTGTGTGATCTCCCAGCGTTCGAGTTGAGAAGACCTGCTTCCCCTCCAGTCTGGAAATACACCGAAATTGGAATGTCATCTGCCTTCCCATCCCAGTCATTTCATCTGGTTATCAGGGGACAGTGCTCAGTGATAGCCAGCCACTACACCCCTCCTTAGAGTTTTGCATTTGGAAGGATCTTAAAGATACCAACATGAAGCTCCTTCTGTTATTGCTATTTTTTTTTTCTTGAGGGTCTATGTCTGGTCAGAGGACTGGGCCACCATTTTTGAAAAGGTCAATTTCCATAGTTTATGTCCACAGTGGTCTCTAGTCTCCTGTGGCAGGACAGCCTGATTGTCCCCATAGGATCTGAGCTTCACAAATAAAAGATAGAAGACTCGGATGAGTAGAGTTTACCGAGCAGCAGCGAAGGTATTCTGGGACATAGATTGCATCCATTCAAAAGCACCCCCCGTTGCTGAGATTAACCCTCATTTTAAGGCGTGATACAGCTCATTTCCCTCTCCCTCCAGTTGAGGCTCCTTCTCGTTGTGTCTTAAAAGGACCAGCCTGGAGAAAACAGTAGGGTCTGTCTGTGGAGCAGAGACTTAGAGCAAATCTTGGCGGCATGGCTCTGAGCTGGATTAAATGCCAAATGTGACTTCGTTTACAGGAACTTGGGAGGCCCCTGATAAATCCAAGCCTCTCCCCTTAACTGACCTGGCTGGAATTTTTGACAACACGGATTACAAAACGGGCGCAATTAGCTGGAGATATTAATGGGTTCTGTCATGTGAAATATTCGTAACAAAGCTTTTCCTTGAATTCCAAGCTGAGAGTTTTTGACTCCTGGAGCCAAAGAATCCTTTGTTCTGGGGATTACATCATGGGGCTATTTTTAGAGGCCAAGTCTGCTCCAGGGGACTGAGGTTACTGCCTTTCCCCTTCTGCCTCCTAACTCCAGAGCCTTTGTGCCCCTGGTCCACTCCTCTTCTTCCCAGAGATGAATTCATGGCTGGTATGACCAGAGAGAAGTGAAGGCCTCATGAAGGCCACCTGGGATGTAGGTGCCACCTCTGGAGGGTTCCAGAGGGCTGAGATCAAGGACTGTCTATCCCAAGACCATAATCCAAGTAGAAAATATTTTACAGTGTCTGAAACCCGCAGCCAGGAGTTTGGAGAGATGGGGAAGGCTTTGCCTTCTCCTGTCCGGCTGAGACAGGATGTACCTTATTCGGCATTAAAGGAGGACGAAACCCAGCTACATGAACTTTTCCTTGAACCTGCATGGACACCTTCGATCTCTGTTCACAAGATGGCTTCCTACAGCGGCAAGACCCGGTTGGAGAGGACAGGCCTGCAAACAGACCACCTCCTCCTCTCAGTCATGTGTGAACAGTCCTAGCCCTGCCTGTCCGCTTTGCGCCTTCATTCAGTAGGGTCCTCTATCCACCAGAGCAAGCCCGAGCACGGTGGTGCTGAGGAAACCAACAAGCAGACAGCTTAAGCCGCTTTCCCAAGCTGTTGAAACAGCTAGCAGACTTTTTCCCAGCTTTGACTGCAGTGCTGCGTTCTTTCCAGTAAGTGCAAGCAGGCTGCCCCAGCTGGAGGAGAGGAATTCTAGGAAAAGCCTGTCTAGAGGAAGAAGATTCCAGTCTTGGCCTAGCTTGACCTACCTTAGGGACCAGTACAGTTGGGCCACATCCTCAGCAACCCAGATATCTTCCCTCTTGAGGGACATTGGTTACTATTCCCATGTTCTCCCTTATGTCTTGGGGGGGGGGAGATGATGCTTCTGTGGTGACATGAAGCCCCGGGGCGGTGGGGGGGGGACATACAGATTAACTGGTACAGGACTGCCTAAGCACATGCTGCACCTCTGTGTGAATTAGCCAATGGCACCTCCTTCAGGCAAACAGGGCCATGGACACCTCGCACAACTAGAGGGAGGAGCCCTGGACATACTCCATGTGCTCAGGTGCTATAGTATGGAGACCATAAGAGAATGGAGCATGGATCCCATCATTTTGTAGAGAGCCAGAGAAATCGCCCACGGGAAGGGGGGAGGGGGTTTTCCCACATAACCAGCCTGAATGAGGGATCTGTTCTCTCTAAAGTTCTCCCAGAGAAGGAACAGTTTCTGCCACCTCCTTCCAAAGACAGCTAGGCTCTGCACAGGAAAGCTAGGTTTCCCCTACCCTAGGAAGAAACAAGAGTAGGGTCTTCAGAAGATGAACTGTATGCCCCAAAGCAGAGGGCTTTTATTGGTGTAAGTGGATGCCTTAAAAATGGAGGGATTGACAGGGCTTGGGCTCCTTGGGAGTTGGGCCTGCATTTTACCTGCCCCTGTGCATTGGGGTGATAGGGGACTATGGATGGAGCATAGGCAGGCCTGTGGGGTACATAAGAAACACTGTCTTCCTCTTTGGAGCAGCAGAGGCCCGACATTGACCATCCCAGTGCCGACCACAAGAGGCAATGAAGACAGGAGGCTGTTCCCCACATTTTCTTATTGTATAAATTCCTGACTTTTTAAAATGTCTCCAAAGAACAGAAACTGATGTAGAGGCTGAGCCAAGCTTAAATTCACTGGAAAAATAAAGAGACAGTTGGCTTTTTGTGCCAAAGATTTGTAAAAATAAATTCATATTGTTGATAAGCACCAAGAAGAGCTTCAAGTTCACATTTGTCCAGTCCGTTACCCCTCCCCCAAACGCTGACCCTCATGACCCAGATCCCTACGTAGGATAATGTCTGACCTCAATCACAGTTCTTCAAAATGCAGCAGAAGATTGTCTCTTTAGAAGATACTTTTTACTACAGCCAATTAAGAAAAAAAATGGAATCCAATTTTACTTATAAAATGCTTGTAATAAATGTAGGCGAACCGACAGAAGGTTTTATTGTTTTTCTTTAGGTCTGGCTTGACTCCTGAGAAAGCTGGTCATCCCTGATTACCCAGGACAGTTTGGGGCACAACTGGGAACTCCTAACTACCCAGGACAGACTGGGGCATATCTGGTAATCCCTAACTACCCAGGACGGTCCAGGGCATAGTTGGTATTCCCTGACTACCCAGGACAGTCTGGGGCATAGCTGGTACCTCCTAACTACCCAGGATAGTTTGGGGAACAGCTGGTATCCCCTAACTACCCAGGATGGTCTGGAGCACAGTGGTATTCCCTAACCACCCAGGATAGTCTGGGGACACATCTGGTATTCCCCAACTCCCTAGGATAGTCTGGGGGCATATCTGGTATTCCATGACTACCCAGGATGACCTGGGGGGCACAGCTGGTACACTGTAACTACCCAGGATGATCTAGGGTACAGCTGGTACACCATATCTACCCAGGATGATTTGGGCATAGGTTTCCAAGTTTCCAGGGATGCTAGAATGCTTGGAGAGCTAAACTTGATGTACTCTTGAAAGTCTGGGAAGTCAGTGCCTAGAAGACAGCCTCTCTGAGAGAAAAGGCATATGTTTGCCTTGTCCTCCTGCCCTCATCCACAGCCCCTGATGTCTACGAGCAAGCTTCCTGGCTCCCCTCGTCCCCCATCTCAGCTAAAGAAGGGGAGAGAGTTCAATAGGAGGCTAAAATGTGGCATTGATTCCCATCTGACCTTGGAGGCCATCTTAAATGGATGACATTGGAAAGGAGGAGATTATTCTCCCTGCAGAGGTCAAGGCTGCATTTGATCTGAATTATTACTGTCCTGACCCCGTCCTTCCCCTGCAAAACCTGGAACTGATTCCGTGGGTGGCTTTTTAAAATATTTAAAGTGGTCAGAAATGTTTCCAGTTCTGTGTTCTCTTGTGAATTGTTGCAAACATGTGCTGGGGGCTGAGCAAAAACTCAAACCAGGGTAGCAGCACGCTTAGTCTAACCTTTGTTAATGCTTAGTTTTAGACTGAGGCAAAACAAAAACAACAAGAATAAAAAACAAAAAACAAAAACAAAACCCAAAAAACTCAGAATAGTTTCTTCTAGTTTCTTGTGTTTTAACACCCATTTCTCTTTCTCTTGTCTCGCTTGGAAATGGTCTAGAGCGAACTTCTTAGGGCCAAGATGGGTGTATCGTTGGCTTCTGTGGAGTCAGGAAAGGCCTCCTGGGCCTCCTTGGCCTCCTCTCCACAAAGGCAGCATTCCCAAGCTGTGTGCACATAGGCTGTGATTCCTGACTTTGGTACCCCAGGACTGCCTGTGTCCTCTGAAGTATTCTGGAAGCCGGTGTCTACTCACTGGGCCTTCTCCTTTCTCTGTTATGTGTTCCCCAGGGACAGTGGCTTTTCTCATCCAGCCTGGGTGATGGGATCCATTCTCTGTCCTATAGCCCGAGGACACTGTGGAGGACCTATTGTGTTCCCTAGACATTAAGTCAACTGCTGGCTGTGCCCTTTCCTTGCCACCATCATTTGTGGGTTCTGGAAATTTCTTAGCCATGGCCCCAGGGTCTTCAGCTCCAGCCAAAATGCTGATCCCTTTTTTTTTTTTTAAGTTTACTTCTTGGCTACCTCCCTCTCAACCCCAGCTCTGCACATTTTGTTCCCTCTCTTCTTTCATCCAGGCAAGCTTCCTCTTCTCTGGACAGGGAGTGTCCTCATGAACAACAGAATCCCAGAAAAAAAAAAATGAAGAGAAAGTAGCATGAGAGTCAAGGGAAGCGTAAGGCAGAACTGTTGTCTGGAGCGTAGCGTTGTTGGTTCTGGGCCTGCAGTGCTTGCCAAGTGAGGCAGGACAGCGCAATCCACAGAGCTCTGAGATTAGCAGAGAGAAACACCTGGCAAAAGCTGGGGTAAGCAGAGCTCAGCACGGCAAAGTATTGAAAATTCCATTGTAGGTACAGGAGGAAGTGGTGGGGCAACAGTTTTTCTACCGAACATCAGACATGGTTTGTGTTGGTTTGCCTTTGTCACTTTTATCTTTGCAAGGGCAAAAAAAAAAATAATGCATGGAGCTGATGGAGTTCTGTGTGCTCTAAAAAGCTTGGGAGAGAGCAAGAAAGATATGTTGGGCATTACAAGATAAAGACCAGAGTTATTAGGAAGGAAGAACAACGCATACCTAGGAGGTTCGGCAACGCATGAAAGGCAGCATCTCCAGATGGAGTGCCTGCCTGCGCGGCTCACTCGCCAGCTCAGGTTTGGAGATGGATTCGATGAAGCACAAAGCAGGAACAGGCCAACCCTCTGAAGGATGTCAGAGAAACAGGATGGCAGTCAGCTGTGGATTGTGAAATGTGCAAAACAACACAATGCACCACTTGGAATAGAGGAACGGCGTGAAGTAGGAGCCAGCACTTAGGAAAGATTGTGTAACGGATGAGGAAACTAGCCTCCGCCTAAACCACAAGGACTTCTGGGATCATCTTGTCGGTAATTAGAATGTCACCACTTTCGTCTTCTCTTTTCTTGTTTACTATCAGCATTCTCTTGCCCCATGCCCCGTCACAGCTGGATATATGGCCATCCAATTATAAGCTGGATTTCTCAAGTTTACTTTTGCAGTTCAGTGACAACATGGCTATGTTATAGGCCCGTGGGGCAAGAGCATAAGGTATACAATTCTAGGTAATATTGTAACTCTGTTTAAGGGGAAAAAACGTTGGCTCTCCTCTGTCCACGTCTGTGTCTGGGATCTAGAAGTGGGAGCTACATGCTGACACTTAGTCTTGCTCCCTGTGGTTCTCCTGAGTGGAGCTGACCTATAACCCCAAACTCCTTACCCTTAGATCTTGTGACAAAGTCATAAACTTGTAATGATTTAAGCAGTTGTGTTTTGGGGTGCCCTTGTTACAACTTCTCTTCTAATAAACCATCATGAGTGTTAAGGGTTGTGTTTGCAGAATAAACCCAGAAAGTTTAAATGTGTTACGAAGGTCAAGATGTTGCCTGGAGCCTGGGTGTGCTCTTGGCACTAAGGGACATCTTTCTATCCTGCCATCTGACTCTACCGCACACCCAGTCAAGCTCCAATGAGCTCATCTTTCCCACTACTGAAAAAAAAAAAAACTACACTGGGAATAACAGAAAGTGGAGTCAAAGGTAGGAAAATACTAAGTTTCATTTTGGATGGATTTTGGAATCTGAGTTGTTACGTATTTGGTCTGAAGCAGTTGTTACGCATTTGGTCTGAAGCGCATGTAAATCAGAATTCCAGGGTACAAAGAAATTGACCTTTTCTCATGACAACAGCTTCTGAGAGATCCTTTCTTCTACAGAGCATGAGCAAAATTTTAATAAGATCAGGATGCTGAGATAATGTGTGAGATTGAGTGTGCTCTTCAGTGGTTCAGGGTCAACCATGCTCTAGAGGACATAAATTTTTTAGCCCCCCCCCTCTCTCTCACACACACACACTACACACACACACACACACACACACACACACACACACACACACACCGTGGATTGGATAACTTTCCTTTCTATTGCAACCAGGTGTCTAGTTTTGCTGGGTATAGTACTCAGAGCTGGCATATGTGTTCTTTTAACTCTTTTGGCTTTGAGAAGTCAGCTTTTATTCTGCTTGGCCTGCTTTGATATGTGACTTGTGTCTTTTCTCTTGCAGTTTTTAATATGGTTCCTTTGTTCTGTATATTTAGTGTGTTAAGTATAATATGCCATGAGGAGTTTCTTTTCTGGTCCTGTCTACTTGGTGTCTTGTGTACCTCTGTGTATGGGTATGCCTTTCCTCAATTTGGGGGAGTTTTCTCTATTCCTTTATTGAAGACCTGCTTTAACCTTTGCCTGGGATTCTTTCTTCAATGTCCATAGCTCATAGATTTTATGTTTCCATGGTTCTCATGGTTCCTGTATATTTTTTTTCATGTATTTGCTTACGCTTACCATTTCTTTGATTGGCCCAATTCCTCTGCTTTGTCTTTCAGTCCTGATATCCTGTCCTGTATTCAATTCATTTTGCTAGTATGGTTTTCCATTGTGTTCCCACTGGGTTATGACATTTTTCATTTCCATTTCTGCTTGCGTTTTCTCCAGTATCTTTTTTTACTATCTCCTTATTGAACTCACTTTTCAATTCCCGAACTGTTGTCACTCTTTCATTCAACTGTTTGTGTTTGCTTGAACTTCAATCAGAGATTATTCCTGGCTACCAGGGTGTTGTTACTGGGGTCTTGGTGGTGGTATATGTGATTGCCTGCGTGAGGTCTGACTAGAGGGCCATGTGGTGTAAAAACCTCAAAGGATGTGAGGCCCAGTGCTTAGACAAGGTTCTCTGGCTGGTGGAAGAGGGCAGGAAGAATGCCTGATGGAGATTACCAAAGAGCAATACTGCTGGATGCTGGCTCATGGTCCCAGGAAGAGAAGTGTGGAAGGCTGAAAAGGGCTCATTTAGAGAGCCTGCAAGCAAGCATAGCTCCTTGCTGGCCCTGGGCAGGATAAGGAAAACATGAGGTAAGCAACTGAGCAGAGTTACCAAGAAAGCCCCAAAGTAGGGCTTCTGACTGGGCCTTGTGGGAGAAGGTGACCTCTGTCTGGATATTGAGTTTACTTGGGTATCAGAACATCACCATCTGCTCTCTTAAGTCTCCACCTTGCCAAGTGAAGATTCCTATATCACATGAGTTGATCCCTTATAATGAAATTGCTTTCATTCTTTTAATGGTTCTGTTTTTCTGGAGAACGCTGAGTAATACAATGGCTTCCTGAGTCTGAGGTGACTCAGAGTTTAGAATGTATAAAATACGTGAGATGAATGTTAGTGAGAGGGAGGGTGGACTAAGTCACAAGTCTGGCTCTCTGGAACTCTTTTTCCTGCTGTTGGGGAATGTGAAAACAAGGGTACCCGCCACAGGCTGAGCTAAGTACACTGGCAGGGAGTACAGGCTACTGGGAGGCTATGCCGGTAGCTTCCATGTCCCCACATTTTCTGTGGTTGTGCAAAATACAAGGCTTAACAAGTGAGAAAGTTCTGAAAGACAGGGAAGCCTTGATGATCCAAAGCAAACAGCACAAAGAGTAGATTTCAGTGTTGGGATGCAGACGTGGACAAAGGACAAATGTTGGGGAAAGGTGTAGTTCCCCAAGGCACGTGGAAATGGAGCTTCCGTCTCTGGGTTAGTCACCAAACAGCCTTATAGAGAACGCAAGAAACAAAAATTTGTACTGAAAAGAGGTGGGTGCGGGGTGGGGGGACGACAGACGACAGGGAGCTACAGAAAGGAAATAAAGGTTTCCATAATAACTGAAATATAAAGGAAGGCTAAGAACACAAAAGGACAGCACATAACACACACCTTTCTATAATACCTTTAAATATCAGTGCCTTTGACATCTTGATTAAAAGGTACAGGGTAATTGTATGGATTAAGAAAAACGATGAATTGCCTTGTTGCCTAAAAGAAATAACAGCTTAACTTCAAGGATAGGCGCACTTAGAGCAAAAGGATGGGGAAAAGGAGGCTAAGTAAATGGTATCAGGGAACAGTTAGGTGGGGTTGTTCTAGTATCTGACAAATTAGACTTCAGACCAAAATGAATCAGAAGAGATAAAAATGAACACTTTGTTCTGATTAAGGGAACAATCAGTCAACCAAAAAGAGACCACAGTCTTAAGCATCTAAGCACCAAATGCAGGCATACCCAATTTCATAAAAATCATCCTGCAGGACTTTAAACCATAGATTAATCCCAACATGACAATAGTAGGTTATTTTAACACCCCCTTTCCAATAGAACGGTCATCCTGACCGAAAACAAACAGAAACACTGTGATTAACTGACATCCTAGAAAAGTGGGCCTAACAGACATGTTCAGAACAGTTTACCCGAGCACATTCTTTACAGCAGAACATGGCAGTTTCTCTAAACTAGACCACATATTGGGCCCCAAGTAAATCTCAAAGGTGAAATTACTGCAAGCATCCCATATGGCCACAATGTAACAAAGCTAAAAAAATTAACAACAAAATAATCTTATTGATTAAACATACTTGTGAAGATTAAATGACCCACTACTGATTAATGAGTGTGTCAAAGAAGAAACCAAGAAGGAAATTTAAAAATTCCTAGAACTAAATGAAAATGAAGACAGAACAGACCAAAGCCTCCAGGACACAATGAAAACTGTCCCAAGAAATTTATGGCACTGCATGCATCCACTGGAAAACTCAGAAAAGGGGCAAATAAATGGCTTAAAGATGCACTCAAGAGTTTGTAAAGCCATAACAAAGCAAACTCTAAGTCAGTAGACAGAAAGAGGCAATAAAAAGTGGGACAGAAACTAATGAAATAGAATCAGACAAAGAAAAATACAAATAACTAAACTAAGGGCAGACTTCTTGAAAAGATGAATAAGACTGACAAACTTTTAAATAATTTAACCAAGTGAAAGAAAGAAGACTCAAATTAATAAAGTTAGAGATGAACAGGAAAACATTACAACAGGAAAGAAATGTTTTCAGGAATCATAGGGAATATTAAAAAAAAAAAACCTATACTTCATTAAGCAAGAAACCCTAAAAGAAGTGGATGGATTTCTAGATCTATCCAAACCACCAAAGTTAGACCAAGAAGAGACCAATAACATAAACAAACTCATAACAAATAAAGAGAATGGAACAGTAATAAAAATATTTCCAAATAAAATAATCACAGATTTAGATGGATTCACAGAAGAATTCCACATGACTTTCAAAGAACTATAGCTATTGCTTCTCATGTTATTTCAAAAAGAACGGAAGGATGAAAGGAAGGAAGGAAGGAAAGAAGGATGGAAGAAAGGAAAGAAGGACGAAAGAAGGAAAAGGAGCATTTCCGAGATCAATTTTACTGTAATATCTAAGCCAAGTAAGGTAAAGACACAACAAAAAAAGACTATAGACTAAATCTCTGACAAAAATAAATGCAAGAATTCTCAACACAATGCTTGCAAACCAAATATAGGAACACGTCTAAACGATCACCCATCATGACCAAGTTGGCTTTATTCTAGAGATGCAGGGCTGGTTAAAGGTATACAAGTCAATATATGCAATAAATTATATAAATAGAAGACACAGTTTCAACTGATGTAGAAAAGACCTTTGACAAAATCCAACATGTCTTCTTGATAAAAGTACTAGAGATAGTAAGACTGGAGGAAACAAAACCGTTGCTATCGCTACGAAGAAACACCGTGACTTCCTAGAGTGACGGGAATGTCATGTCCTTTGGGCAGATGCCAAGGAGTGGCACAGCTGGGCCACCTGGTAGATTTACTTTTAATTTTCTTTGAGAATTCCCCACACCGATTTCCAGAGTGGCTGCGCCAACTTGTGCTCCCACCAACAACGAATGAGGGTCCCTCTTTCTTCAAGACCCCGACAGCACTCACTGCTCTGTTGACTTGAGCCTTTCTGACTGGGGTACGATAAAATCCAATTGTTTTAACTTGAATTTTTCTAATTTCTAAGGATGATGAGCCCCTTTCCAGGTGTTTCTTAGCCGTTCTGACTTCATCTTCTGAGAATGCTCTCTTTCGATCCCAGCCCATTATTTTAGTCTCCCTCCTGTGATTACCGGGGCTAACTTCATCTGGCTTTCTTAATTGGCTTTCAGGAAGTTAACAGCTTTATCAGGTGTTGGTAAACTGTGGCACCCTTTTAAGTGATGAAAACAGCCACCAGTCACCAGCCACCAGCCGGAGGAAACACCAGCCCTGTTCCTACTGCTTGCTGCAAGGAGATGGATTTTGCCAGCCACTCTACAGAAATAGTTCTTCCCACAGTCGAGCCATCTGATAAGGGCACAGTCCTGTCAACATTTGACTGTGGCTTTGGGAGAGTGTGAGCCAAAGCTCCAGCTGAGCTGCGCCAGAAACCTCAGGACAGTAAATAAATGTTGTTTTAAAGTCACACCATTTGCAGCTTATTGTGCAGTGTAGAAAGCTACACAGGCAGAGATTTTACAGTTTATAGTAGAAAGTGGAGTTCCACGAAGGCATGCTGTGGTGGATAACAGTCTTTTTCTAGTTGTCTCTTTCCTTCTTCTAGGCATCCACCACGTGACTTCATAGTTTCTCCTGTAAGAGGGATGGGATGTATTTTCCCATCTTTGATTTAGCTTGCAGGCAGTGGGGGATAAGACGGCCATTGCAGAGAACCTGCCAACAGCCTAGACAGAACATCTCTGCCTTCGCCTGCCACTCCATTTCCACGAGGATGTGCCGTGGTTAGTTGTTCTGACATGGACAAGAGCTGTAAGGCAGGGGATGGCTTTGATGACCCATAGACCCCAGCTGGAGCCAGAGCTATGAGCACAGCATTGTAGCTGGAAGCAGGGTGCATCAGCTGAGCCTGGGCAGGATCAGATGCGCCGATTCATCTCCAGTACAGAATATATTTATGTTTCAAGTTTTAAGGCTGATTATTGGCAACGTTTTTTTGTGGCGATGGTTATAGTCATGTAAATAATAACCCAATCACAAGTGTAGGAGAAATATGAATATAGTAATGAAATAAGCTGACTTTATCTAGGCATGATAAAAAGATTTTTCTAAAAATTTGAGGGCCAGTGGATAGACACCTGCTACCAAGTTTGACAACCTGAGTTAGATTTCTAGAACCCCTATGGTAGGAGAAAACTGATTCCTACAAGATTTTCTCTGACTTCTAATGAGCGCTGAGACATGTATACATATAAGTGTATCCTCCCTCCCCTCCACACATGATAAAAATAAAAGATAAAAATGAAAATTATGTTTTTAGGGGCTTAAGAGACTACAATTCCGTGGCTGAGAATACTTGCTACTGCTGTAGAAGACACAGGTTTGGTTCTTTGCACCCACATGGCAATGACCAGCTCTTGGGGAGTTAGCACACTTTTCTGGTCCTGTGGGCACCAGACACACATGTAGGTAAACACATGTACACGCAAAAATAAAAAAAAATTAGAAAAAAAACAAAGAAGAAGCTGACACTTAAGCTGAGGTCCCAAATCTTCACAGGAATCAAATGGTAGGAGCTAACTCACTGAGCCATATTAGAACGAGAACACATCTGGCTGCTGTGAAGAGCAGGACTGATATGATGAATATATATTAAAGGAAGATTGGCTTTATGGCCATCAGAGCGGTCGGTTCAACAGTGGCCGTCTTCACACTAGAGAGACTGCAAACTTGGGAGCTTCTCAATCCATGAGACTGAATGCCTCAACAGTCCCGACCTGGAACTGAAGTTCAGAGGATGACTGAGAGTCGTGGCTGGTCTTCTGTCCACATTGGGTGGCCAACGGAGCTGCTTTTGACATCAGCAAAACATGCAGCAGCAGCAACAGAGTAGGTGAACTCACCATCAAGATATAAAGGCAAAGAGGCAAAAAACAAAGCTTTCAAGGGAAGGTGATGCCCATATTTAGGGTAGGTCATTGCACTTCAAATAGCTGCATAAAGAAAGCCCTTCATAAGTGGGACCAGTAACTTGCTTTTTAGTTGATTCCAGATCCAGTCAAAGTGACAACCAAGATTAGCCACCACAGAAAGGAAGACCTATGTCACAAAGAGGAGAAAAGAACACTAGGCCCCTGGGTAAGAAAAAGTGCTTAGCACATTTAAAAATTCACAGAGAGGCCAACATGACTGAAGAAAGGGAGGGGAGAATAGTTATCAAGATGAACAGTCAGTTAAGAGACACTATAAAGTACTCAGAGGCACGCTAAACATATTCTTTGCTTTTATGGTTGCAGTGGGGCTTCTGTAAGGGGTTTTCAACTAGAGAGTGACACAGGAGAAATTTCATTACAGAAACAGCACAGGTCACAGTGTAAAGAGTGGACATCGTGGTGGCTTGAATGAGAAAGGCCCCCATGGGTTCATGTATTTGAACACTGGGTCCCCAGTTGGTAGAACTGTTTGAGAAGGATTAAGAGGTGTGGCCAATGTCATTGGAGGATGTGTGTCACTGTTTGTGGGTTTTCATGCCAGACTCAGTCTCTGTCTCTCTGTCTCTCTGTCTCTCTGTCTCTCTGTCTCTCTCTCTCTCTCTCTCTCTGCCTCCTACCTGCAGACCAGGATGTAATCCCTTAACTACTGCTTCTACACCATGCCTGCCTGCCCGCTTGCTGCCATGCTTCCTGCCATGATGATCATGTGCTAACCCTCTGAAAACTGTAAGCCAGCTCCCAATTAAATGCTTTCCTTTATAAGTTGCCTTGGTCATGGTGTCTCTTCACAGCTACAGAGCAGTAACTAAGACAGACAAACTGGGCAAGAGTGATGTTGGAAAACAAGACACACATGGTCTTTTTTCAGTTCTGGGAGGAGATAAGAGTGACCGAGATGAAAGCCTGGAGGTGAAGTGTAGATACAAGTAAGGGAGTCCGTGAGAGCCCAGAATGAAGAATAACGAATATTTATTGGGGGAAAAACTCACAATAAGGGTAGAGAGTCGCGGTCCTCTGTGGGTGCTGGAAACTGTGAACAGAGCTCTGACCACCGCAGGAGAGAGCTAGCAGGTCTGCTTCATCAGTCCACACTCAGACCACGCCCTAATGGGCCATACCCAAAACACTGTTGGCTGAATGAATTCCCACACAGTGAAGATGGATGGAGGTGGTGGATTGGGATGCAGAGCATGTAACAGATGAGCTGAAGTTGCGAAAGGCATAGTGTCAGCATTGTCAGTCTCACAGGCTTCTGGTGTGATTCACAGAGTGGTTGATGTTCCGATTGTTAGGATGAGGAAAGCTGGAGGAAGAGCATCCCTGGGGTACAGTCCTGGGTTTGGTGTTTAGGATCCATGGTCGGGATGATGGCTTCTGGATTTTAGGTTCTCCTCTGGAAGTGAGAAGGATGCACTTGCCTTGTGATAGTTATCACATGGGGTCAGGCAAGAGAGGGAGTGTTCTGCACACCAGACTCAGAGTTCAAGGCAAGGTCTGTGGCAGAGACGCGAAAGAGAGTCGGGAGCTGAAGGCGTAAGTGGACAAGCTACCCTCGAACCACATCCATCTGGTTCTTCGAGGGAAAACCCACACAGAGAGGGGATCAAACCCGGAGACCTCAGGGAGTCATTCCTTTGTGACCAGCACAGACTGGGCCATGGTGGCCTTGTCAATTGTAATAGCTTCAGACTGGGAGCTGAGAACTGTTCCTCCTCCTCATGACCCCATAAAGGACAAACTGTCTCTGTTTTCCCTGAGCCAGAAACATCTTCTCTGCACCATGGAAAATCCCTGGGGCTGGGCCCTGCTGGGGGAAATCTGGAGCTGGGTAGTCACAGAGTGGAAGGGCCTACGATGTCCCGCTACCCATGCAGTTCTAGCCTGCTTGAAGTGCAACAGTCTGTGCTCCAGCTATGCCCTGCAGACCACAGGGCTTGAGTAAGGCCAGCCAGCACCAAGTTTTCATTTGAAAACATTTGTGAAGCTTCTCATGCGGTATTGTATGGAACGCATTAGGGATGTGACAGTGGGTGGCAGGGCACTCACTGAGACAGCTGACCTCTGCCTTAGAAGAGGGTCTTAGATCTGTCATCGCTTCAGAAGCCTCCCAGATGTGATGCAATCCTCCCTGTTCTTCCTTTCGATCATACAGAGTCCAGGTGCTCTCCCGTGACCATCTACTTTGATCCTGTCTCTGTTCAACCTGCAAGCCCCTACCATTGTCCGGGATATTGATTGGTAATCCAGCCAAAGTAAGTAAAAAATATGGGGCTGTGAGTTATTCACACTGACTTAGAATCATGCCCTCCACGTGCCCAGTTGGGCCTTGATAGCGTCCCAGAGTCTCCTTCCCAGTATTTGTATTTGCAGAAGGAAGTGGCTACAAAGTGTGAGTCAAACACATCACAGAACCCGGGACATGACAGTTTTAGTGTCAATCTTGATTCTTTCTCATTGACAATATATTCGGCACTGTAAGCTGCTCCGACCACTGCTTCCTGGTTTCTGTGGAGTGCCTACGGAGACTGTTGTGCCCTCAGACATGCCACAGTGTGTGACGGATAGGTTGTAGAAGGCTAGCAGAAGCTTATATAGAAACAACCTATGGTAGAGGAGCTTCCAGACTGTTTTAGACCTCAAAACCGCAGTGGTGTTTCTTTACAAACATTGTTCGTAAGCGTGAGAGCCTTGGACAAAGAGCAGTCTACAGGTTGAGTCCTGCTGGAAAGAACGTAAGTGTTGGCTCAGGATGTATCAGACTTCGAAGAACGAGCAAGGTCAGGAGCAGACAGGAGCTGGACGTGCAACCTGGATCTGTTAGCTTGTACATGATTGGGAAGGCTCTTGACTGACTCTAGAAACAATCTTGTCCTCTGCACAACTTACTGGAGTCCATCTGAAGGACTACAGGCAAATTCACCGGAGGCAATGACAGTTCAGTCATGATGGACAAGCTGTACCGGGCCCAGATCAGCTTTGTTTTCTTCTTGTGGTCCACATCCATGGGAGGATAAGAAATTTCCTAACTGTCATCTCCTGGTCCTGCTACATTTCTGTAGCCTTGGGCTTTACTCTGTGGAAGGACCAGGTGATCTGGGTCCAAATGAGAACTGGCTGAAGCTTATATGTAGGTGTTGGCTCATTTTATTTTCTTCTACTTTCTTGAGAGAAGGGCTATTGTGCCCATTCTATAGGGCAGGAGGCTAAGACTCTGAGCAAACATGAGCACAACCACAACATCACAAAAGTGGAGGGTAGCAATGCCAGGATCTACATATGAGTCTATGAGCTCCAGTGCC
>JAQHUG010000020.1:12948550-12958550 GCA_028555095.1 Dicrostonyx torquatus
GTGGGTGCTGGGGATTGAACCTGGGTCCTTTGGAAGAGCAGTCAGTGCTCTTAACAGCAGGGCCGTCTCTCCAGTCCCACATTTCTATACCTTCATTGAATTCTGTTTTTCATATTTTGTACTGAATTCTTTATTTCATTCAGCTCTTTGCCTTCTTGATTAGGATATGATCTTATTATTTAATTTATTTGAATGTATTTATAATAATCACTCTTTTGAGTTCTCTGGGGTTTAATCTAACTCACTCTCAGTGGATGCTATTTCTATAGGATTAGTAAATTTTAGAGGAATTATGTGTCTTTATATATTGTGCTTCTTATTGTAGTGTGTTGGGGTTTACACATTGAGAATTATTCCCTTGTTTGGGTTTCCTTTAATTAAGTTATCTATATTATTTCAGCTTAAGTGTTTGCAATGTTAAAATGGGGCACTTGGATGGTAGATCTGAGCGTGTACTTGGGAAAATAGTTCCTCCACCCAGGAACTCAGGAGAACTGAATTCCCTGAGCAGAACATTAAGTGCAAGATTAGCAGCAGCTCTTGGATAATGCTGCTAGACAAATGTGCTAGTCAGTTAACAACAGTGGCTTTCATGGTTATCCATGGACTGTACAAAGACTGTCTTGTGTTTTCTATAAGATTTACCTGGGAGCTTACAAAGTCCCATAACGTAACAGTATGTTAACTTATCATATTGTCCTGCGTGTGTAGCTAGATTTGAATTTCTTTTATTAGGAAGGATTGTGCAGTACTATCTTCTAAAAGTTTTTCTTTTATCTTTGAGATTATAACTACATCATTTCTCCTTTCTCTTTTCTCTTTCCTAACCCTCCCATATATCCCTCCTTGCTCCCCTTCAAATTCATCTTTTTTTCATTAATTGTTATTACATGCATATATGCATATAGATGGACACATGTTCCTAAACATAACCTGTTCAGTGTGTATAATATTCCTTTTACAATAGTGTCTTTTGTGCCAAACAGCTGCCTTCTTCATGGCTTCAGCTGCGCCTGCTTGCTGAAGAACATCTCAGCTGTCTCTGTCGACTGTTGATGTCCCTCATAAAAGAAGGGAGAGGTGGACAGTGTCACTGGACTTTACCTGAGTATCCAGCCACTCCTCCAAGCCAGTTTTATGCATTTCTGCTCGAGGCACATGTGGTCCCGTGGTCTTCAGGAGAGCTAGAATACATGTATTGGCAAGACCAGCGAGTGGGAGCACCACCTGCACAGCTGTAGAAATGCCATCCTCCACACTAGGGGGACACTTCTCGATATGGCTGCTTCCAGATCATGCACCCTCCCATTAGAAACCCCCTCACCCATGCTCTGTACAAAACCCCAACAAACTCATTAATTCCACAGGGTGCACACTGGCTTGTCGTCGGGAGCTTAGGAGAAGGTACACAGTGCTTAGTCCCCTCAGGGAGAAAATTCTCGCATCAGAGGGTATGTTTATTTTCTGCTCTTGCTACGTCTATCGGCATTAGAAAAAAAAAGCAGAAAGTAGAAGAAAACTTTAAACGACTGCAAACATAGAAGTGTTTTTAGTAAAGAAGTTTCGTGTATGAAGATTAAGAGCACTGTACATTTCTGAAGTTGAAAAGAAAAAGTTAAAATGCTTTAACAGGTTATAGGAATCTAACGAAGCTATTTAAAGTATGTGAAAGAGGAGGCTTAGGGATTGTGTATTCTTCTTGATAAGGAAATACTGCCCAAGTGTAGGACATCATAAGCGTGGCTCAATTCAACACTGTGGTGCCTACCTGCAGCCAAGAAGCAAAAGGCCCATCCTGTTAAATGTGGGGACCAAATCTAAACACGGGTTTTCTTTTCCTACCATCTAGGGAGCATACACTTTGAAAAGTCCCTTCTCCCAGATGTCACGTGTCCTTTGCAGCCTGGCCTTCTGTGTTCCTTGTTTAAAGGAGGCTATCATACTCTGCTATCAAATTCACGTGTTTCAGAGAAGTTATCCAGGACACCTAAATGATACCATGAGGCATCAATGTCTTACAATCAATGTCTTATAAGACTGGACCTGGTTGTGCGGTAAGGCCCACCCAGAATGAAGAGAAGGCAACATGACGTCATCAGTATCCATAGCACACAAGAGATAACAGGCCATACAAACTGAATGTGTGTTACCATATGGAGACAAAGGGGCTCAAAGGTAAAGGAAGGCTAAGGGAGGGTGCCCTGTGCTTGGGCCTCGACCTCTGGAAGGGAATGCACTGAGCCGGTACTGGTATGCACAGATGCTGCTTCCTGGCATAGAGTCTCAGCGTTCCGTTTCTCTGTATGAGAATCCCACAGCACTTCTCAGGGGCACTTGTTCTGGATTTGGTGATTTCATCTCCCTTGCCACTGGGGTGCAAGCTCTAGGGTGCCAGGTAAGGTGACCTCACCTGGCACCAGTGAACTGATTGATTCGGGGGGGGGGGGGCTAGCCCTCCTGGCGTGTTAGGACAAGGACTCCGGGAGCACAAAGGAATCAGTCAGAGCTCAGAACCAGCCAAGGGAGTGCCACCCATCAGACTAGCCGAAACACAGTTTGTTTTGGCATGCTTGCTTCTGAGAGGCACAATGGAAGCCTGGTTACTTGCCTGGGTTGCCCAATTAGCTTCCCAGGAAACAGAACTGTGCCTCAGAAATCCTGGGCAGGAGCTTGGAGATGTGTGTGAATGTCAGTAAATAGGATGGACAAGTTTTTAACTCAACCAAGGGTTGAGACTTTGGTAGAGTCTTTATCTGTGAATCCTTGTATGGCTTATGATGGTTGTCCAGATGCACCCTGACATTGGGGTTTGTACAGTGTTAAAAGGTACCTGGAATATCTTCACATGAAGAGTGGACAGAGATGGACAAAGTCATTTCTTGCTCCTCCCTCTTCTTGTGCATGCCTATCATATTTGGAAGGACAGAATGGTTTGAAAACAGTACATGTATCCCCATAGATTGCATGACTAAAAAAATTAATGAAGGAGATATTCAGGAGATTATAGTGTTGACTCCTGGAAAAGTTTAGACATTCTGTGAAACTGACTGGCCTTTGCTCAGGGTGTGCTGGTCTTCCTAAGGGTCTCTAGGAACTAGTCAGCAGAGTGCCTAGTCATTTGGGGGGGATCCAAGCATGTATGTATATGCATCTTTTTTTTTTTAAAGGCAAACTCATTATTCCTTCTTTCTTTCTTTCTTTCTTTCTTTCTTTCTTTCTTTCTTTCTTTCTTTCTTTATTATTATACACTATTCTGCCTGTATATATGCCTGGACCAGAAGAGGGCACAGAACCCATTACAGATGGTTGTGAGCCACCATGTGATTGCTGGGAATTGAACTCAGGACCTTTGGAAGAGCAGGCAATGCTCTTAACCTCTGAGCCATCTCTCCAGCCCCCTGTATATGCATCTTGTACAGGTAGTACTTGCAGAAACCAGAAGACATCAGAGACTTGGACCAGAGTTAGACATGGTTGCTCAGTTTCCCTATATTGACTGCTTATAGTGCCCTCTTAACCACTTTGGCTGACAGCCAGTCTGAAGAGAACTGTGCAGCTATAAAGGATCAGATGGCAGCTTTCTCAGAATATCAACCAGGACCCTAGATGCCCATTAAGTCTTGGAAGCCAGAGGAAGTTCCTCCTCGCCTTATTTCCCATTGTATTCCCTACTGCCACCTGCACTCCCCACACCTACCACAGCCAGAGCCCTGCCAGAGGCCATCCACAACCCTGAAACCTACCAACAAAGCCATCCAAGACAATCCTGACTTAGATACTCCAGAACCACCAGTTCTAACCCTATATACTCAGGCTGGGGAGTACCGGGAGGACACCGTGGGCAGCCCTGCTCCTCACTGGTGCTGAGGGATGCCACACATGTAATTGAGGGAAACTACTAAGCCCAAGACGGTCAGAGGCAAGGGTGAAATGCACGCTCATATACCAGTGTCTTGCCATACCCGATCTCCTAAGCTGGAGAAGCTACCCTCCCTGTCACTGAGAAATCTAGGCCAGGACTGACCTAATGTAACACACCATCCAGATCTCCAAGCTACTTGGACTAATTGCTACCAGCTTTCTCCTGAACGTTTAACATGAAAAAATGTTATTATTCAGGCAATTTAGAAATGGTTGGAGAAACCCACCTTGGCCGGGACAATGAATACCAAGGTGTGGGGGTTGAATGAGAACAGCCCCATAGACTCATATATTTGAATACTTAGTTCCTAGTTTGTGAAACTGTTAAGATGCCAGGCTTATGCCCAGAATTAGTTCTCCATGGACAAAACCTAATGGGACTCTAATGACGTGGATTGAGGGTTAACAAGAGGTTCTTTTCAATGATGTGCAGGAAGGAGGAACAAAGGTCCAGAGACCCGAAGAAAGCCCAAGCCGATTCATTGAGAGCCTATGTACAATGTTCCACCTTTCCCCCTTGACCTAGAAGTGAATGAGAAACAGCAAGTGACTAAGTTGGCCAGACCCAAAGGGACATCCAACATCCGATATAAATTACAGAAGTTACAAGGCTTCCTTGGAATGAATGCCTCTTAGAGGTTGCGGTGAAAGCAGTCGTCAGCTGAGACCAAGAAAAGTATCAGAAGCAGACTCAACAATGTAAAAATGTTCCTCAGCTTGCTGCTGCCTTTGTGGAAAGGTCAGCACACGCATGGAGAAGTACCCCGCAGGGCCAGGGCCAAGACCAGAGAAGGAACCCACAGCAAGGACTGCCATACCCATGAATGAGGTTGGGACCAAAGTGCTTGCTGTTCCCAGGATGGCCACTGGAAGAATAAGTGTCCCCAACAATCAGAGAATGATCACCCCTCTCTTGGACAGAAGGGGAGAAGCCAGATAATCCAGGGATGTTACCAACTAAAGCAGTGACTGTATGAGCCCCTCAAACATGATTTTATTGTTCTGGTTGCCATGGCAAATTGTGCAAAACGTTTGGGATGACTGAGTTTCATGTTGTTAGCCTGTCTCCACCCTACCCCCAGGAGCCTTTGGTCTGAATGATGGAGAGAGCCAGACCATTGACTTCAGGTCAATACTAGGGCAGAGCGTTTTGGGGCGACTCAACCTGTAGCCCCACTTCTAACAGGGACATGTCACTACTGTGGAAGCCACTGGTCGCTGAGCTGTTCACCCCTTCTTACCACACTGGCGGTGCAGTTTAGGTGACCATGAAGTCATTCATGAATTCCTATACCTTCCTGGCTGTCCTATGTCTTTAATGGGTTGGGACCTGTTAGCTTCATGGCTACATGTCTCCCACAGCCAAATAGCTCTGCACCTAGGGAAACCAGAAGTAAAATTCATGACTCTCAGGGCCCCCCAGGGAGAAGGACAACACCTTTATAGTCTCATAGTGGCCCTTCCCCTTGAGGTGCCTAGCACATGGGCTGAAGAGAATCCTCCTAGATCAGCCCAGAACTTAAGTCCAGGGGCCGGGGCTAGGGCTGCCCACTATAACTCATCCCTCACAAGGCACAAACTGGGGTCCAGATGAGTGAAGAGTCATTGAAGAAATCACAGCTAAAATGAGAAAAATTACTCATCTTCCAGACCAGACCTGGAAACGCAGAAACCCTGGGAAAGTGTTTGGGAGAATTTTTCAACTTTGGAGGATTCAAAATCCTCTGTAGTTATTATGCTTTTAACTTGTCTGATCTTACCCAGTGAAGCTCCCAAGGTTATAGATCTGTCTCCAGTGACACTAAGTCTATGGTCCAAAGAATATAGACAATACAAGTAATGATATTATGAAATATAGCCCCATAAGTCACAATGATGCTCTTTGACCTGGATGGGTGTTCTGATCATCAACAAGGGGAGTTTGTAAGGGGTCCTTCTGGAACAAAGGAGAGGCAATATGGAATAATCGTATCTATGTGTGTATGAGAGACTGTATCACAGCATAGACCACCCAACCAGAATGCAAGTTATCATAATAGGGAGACAAACAAGCTAAACTGTAAAGGAAAACTAAGGAAGGGTATATAAGGATACATCTTGTGGCTTTTGGGGCTCAGCCTGTAGAGGTGAATCCACTGAACCAATGCTGCCATGAATCAATGCTGTTCCCTGGAAGAAAGCTTCAGTGTCCCATTTCTCTGTATAAGAATCCTACAACAATGGACTTATATTCCTCTCTTAATGTTAATTAGATGCTGATGTCTGATTGTGCCCTCAAAAGAAATGAAATCCAGATTTCCTTCAGTTTGGGCCTGTAATGTCAACTCCATCAGAAATTACATGTGGTTCATGAACAGGGGCATCTGTAACTGGGAACGCTCTGCCAATGAGGCAGCTGCTTTAGTTGATTTTTTTTGTAATGTTTCCAAGCATTCACTTCCCTATGTAGGAGTCTGCTATAACAAACAGCTAATTACACAGTTACACTTCGTTCCATCAAACAAGACTTTGTCAAGCTAGATGCAAAATAAGACCATTTCTCTGACCTTATAGCTGATCTCTAAACTGTCACTAGCCAGTGAAAACTCAAGTTTTGAGTCAGACTGACTGATGGCCCTCTCTACGGTGTATGCCTTACAGTAGACAAGAGAGGTAAAGGAATCATTGATCGCATTAGCAGCTATGATAAATGTTCTGGTGAAAGCTTCACCCCAGCCCCTGGCATCCATATATCCAAAAAGCCTGGAATGTTTGGGTGGAAGCGCCATCCCAAGCATCCCCCCCCCCCACACCACTTCTCTCTCAAAACTCTGTTGCTATTCAGAAAGTCATGATGACCCCTTCCCCAGAGATGCTCAAGACCACTCCCACAGGGTATTTAAACTGCTCTCCAGAAAATAGACATGTGGTTTTCTGGTCCTCCTTTCCCTTCTCCTCTTGGGGCTGGTGAGGGGGGGAATCAGGGGTGGAGAGCTGGAAAAACATCTGGGAGTGTTGTATCCATTAAACCTAGGCTTTTTCTAATTTGATTTGATTTGGTCTGATTTGGATTGTTGCATCCGCGGAGAGACTTATTGGGGTACAGAAAATTTTCAATAAAGTTTACAAAGGCTTCTATAAAAGAACAAAACTACCCCAAACGTCGTCTAAATTACACATCCAGTAAAATTACAATTTTATGCACCTTGTCACTTTTGAAAGGATAAAATGCCAGAAAACAAACACCTTTGGCAGACCCTAACAAGGGATGCCCCTAAGACAACACACCACAAACAACAGAGTTAGTGCAAGAGGTTTATTGGGGGAGGGGAAAGGGAAAGGCCACATCAGAGTGGGGATATGAGCGAGGCAGGCAGACAGAGGGACAAGAGGAAAAAGAGAGGCAAGAGAGGAGAGAGAGGGGTAAGAGAGGGGCAAGAGGGGTAAGAGATGAGCGAGAGGGACAAGAGAGGAGCAAGAGGAGTAAGAGAGGGGTAAGAGAGGAGCGAGAGGGGTAAGAGGAGAGAGAGGAGCGAGAGGGGCAAGAAAGGGGTAAGAGAGGAGAGAGAGGGGCAAGAGAGGGGTGAGAGGGGTAAGAGAGGAGAAGGGTAAGAGGAGCGAGAGGAGTAAGAGAGGGGTAAGAGAGGGGCAAGAGAGGAGCTAGAGGAGTAAGAGAGGAGAGAGAGGAGCAAGAGAGGAGCAAGAGGGGCAAGAAAGGGGTAAGAGCGGAGAGAGGGGCAAGAGAGGGGTGAGGGGTAAGAGAGGAGAGGGGTAAGAGAGGAGCGAGAGGAGTAAGAGAGGAGCAAGAGGAGTAAGAGAGGAGTAAGAGAGGGGTAAGAGAGGGGCAAGAGAAGAGCTAGAGGGGTAAGAGAGGAGCAAGAGAGGAGCGAGAGGGGCAAGAAAGGGGTAAGAGAGGAGAGAGAGGGGCAAGAGAGGGGTGAGAGGGGTAAGAGAGGAGAGGGGTAAGAGAGGAGCGAGAGGAGTAAGAGAGGGGTAAGAGAGGGGCAAGAGAGGAGCTAGAGAGGTAAGAGAGCAGAGAGAGGAGCAAGAGAGGAGCGAGAGGGGTAAGAGAGGAGAGAGGGGTGAGAGGGGTAAGAGAGGAGCAAGAAGGGCAAGAGAGGAGCTAGAGGGGCAAGAGAGGAGCTAGAGGCAAAAGAGCAAACTGTGCTCTAGGGGGGCCCTTGTAAGGGTACACAGATCACATAGCTGGCAAGATGACAGGTTATGACGTAACTGTTTTGGTGGCAGAGGCAGGCTATCAACATGGTCTATTATTGTCGTGGTGGAAAGCATGGCAGCACACAGCCATGGTGCTGGAGAAATGCTGAGAGTGCTACATCCAAACCCCCAGGCGGCAAGAAGAGAGAGTGACACTGGGCCTGGCTTGAGCACTTGAAACTTCAAAGCCCACCCCAGTGACACAGTTCCTCCAACAAGGCCACACCTCCTAATAGTGCCATCCAGATGAACCTATATGGGGGTATTTTCATTCAAACTACCACAGGGGGCTATTTCTTTCCCATGAAATCTGCTGAGAGGTGGGAGGATTAGGGGTCTTAGGAAATACTTAAGCTAAGGCCTTTCTCTTCCCATTCTGACAGGAGATATAAACTTGCCTCAACAAAGTTGGGTTTTTTGTTTTGTTTTGTTTTGTTTTGTTTTTATTTCATTCTCTCCACAAGCTTCTGTCTCTCCTGAACAGTCAATATTTGCCTATCCGACAGAACAACCTCTGATCCCGGTTACAGGACAGTTATACTGGAGAACTGGGTGCTGTATTCTAGGACGTGAACTAAAAACACATCCTGATTCAAATAGTAACTCCCTGGACTTGAGAAGAAACTCACCTGAGTTGCAGCACCCCATAGTCTTTAGGGGCATAGTCTTCCTTGGCTCCTAGTGAGGTTACCACATCTTACTGGGAAAACTAAGGTTCCCTTTGGGGGTTCTTAGTCTCACAAAAGAATTTAGAAATGAATTAAAGATGAAACTTGAAGACAGTTTTATAATATGTTAAGAGAAAATACTGTAAAGGTTAGGTTAAAAAAATTCTGGCAACTCTCAGGAGGATATGGAGAGAAAATCACACCTTTTAAATTAGGTATAGACTAGAAATAGACAGTTTATTAAGAAAAGAAAAAGAACTCTCAAGAATGGAAGTGGGCTAGTGAGCTGAGGAGAGCCCAGAGCTTCTGGCTACCTGAGGTCTGGTCTTTTACAGCCCCCTCCCGTTTGTTTTTCTTGGGTTTGTCTCACAGATTCTCTATGAGTTAGATGATGCTGGGGTAAGGAAAGGTTTCCAGGCCTCTGGAAGTTACTTCCTCCACACGTTAATCTGGATGAAGAATATTTTTTTTTAGATCCAGCTCTCCTATCATAAACCCGCGTTTTCTCAATGATCAAGAAAATTGGTGCCGCTTCACAAAATTCAGCCAATAAAACCTACATAGATTTTGAATTTATTGCTAAAACAAATAGTGACAAAGCAGAAAGGCACAAGCTTGTCTCTCTCTGCTTCTGAGATCCACGTTTCTGACAGAATCATTTAAATTTTCCTCCATGAAGTCACTTTTATGACCTCGGACAGTATGTAAGAAAAATCCCAGGCAAGTGTGGTCCAGTAGCCAAATCAGCAGATTTCACCGAGAAAGGAGGACTTCCTTTGGCCTGTGATGCTATAAAAACTCACATTTCAAGATATGGTGACCTACAAAGTTTGGGTGCTGCGGAGGCAAATCCTTCTGTTTTAGGATTTTCTTTGGGGGTCATAAAGAGCACATATGTGTCGATCAGGACGGAGCCTATAGCCCTACAAGGTCCCAGAGGCTAATGAAGGCCTGAGAAATTTCTGTGTGAAGGTAAATCTTTGCAAACAGATTCATCTTGTACACAAAACCTTTGATAATCCAAAGAAAGGCAGGGCCTTCTTGCAGAAGGTGGGGATTTGCATTTTACATAATAAACTAGAGGCTGCTTCTTCACTTTGAAGTGTGTTCCCTTTTGGCTTCCTGAAAGTTCCTTTGCATTAACAATTTGTACGATTTTGGGTTCTGCTGAACAACATTGTTGCGCTGAGTCCTGATTAGCACATGAATGCCAG
>JAQHUG010000020.1:12960431-12990982 GCA_028555095.1 Dicrostonyx torquatus
CATTCAGGAATGAGGTGGCTTTAAAGTGTAGCGCCATTTCTTAATCATTTTCTAATTCTTGCTCTCCTGGAGTCAAGTACACACCAACCTAAATCACGTGTGAGCTTGTAGCAAAAGACATTTTTGCTTTGCGAACCCCTCCCCTCCAGGCTGTTCCTTCAGTTGGGACCCAGAACTGAACCCTGCTATGACGGCCAGTATTATTAATGGACACTGACTGAAAAACACCTCAGCCTCTGTCTCTATTGAATCCCAAACAGAATCTTTGTCATGGAAAAACAGCAACTGCGTGGTGTAATGTATGTATTTGGACAACAGGAACACATATTGCCGGGCTGTGGTTGTTAGATTTGGGTGGGGATTGGGGGGAGAGGAGGGACACAAAGGGACTGTCCTTGTCAGGAGCATGTCTTTATTAAAGTTAGGGCATACAGCGAGAGTCTAAAGTAACTTTCAGGCCTGTGGTGGGAGAGTAAAGTATACTTGTAAGTTTCTTGGTCATATTGGAAATAAGATAGTAACAAATCCAAAAGGCCAGTGAAAACAGAGAAATGCTTAATACGTTCTGAGAAAAGGACACCAGCATGGAGAAAAGGGAAAAGTTGGCCAGTGTGCTGATCTGATACATGACAGCAATTAAAAAACCCTCTCAGAATGAGAAACCCTGCCCTCTTTTCCTACAATCCTGGGCTCGCATGGCTCCCAAGATCCTCGTATCACTGGCCCACGACACAAAGCCTCATCCAGGGAACAACTTTTGACTTGAGAATGTCCTCCCGGCTTCTAATCCTGGGCTTGGACAAGAAGCGAACCGCCTGTCACTTTCTAACCTCTCAGGGTTAGCCAATCAGGCACCTGCCACCAGCTTGAGGAGGGAGGGGCCTAGCTGCTCTGGTAACACTAATGACCTCTAGGCACAGCCACATCGAAAATGAGCTGTGACAGTCTATTTCTTACAGTTACGCACCGAAGAAGCAGACTTAGTGTGCGACTTGTGATCCAGGTAGGACGCGAATGAAAAACAGAAATAAAAAGGAAAGGGCGTGACTACTCCTAGGGATGATGGAGGAGAAGGTTTATTGTAGATATGTGGGAGAGAGCATAGTCAGGGGTAGGGATATTAGGGAGACTCCAGAGCGGACATGACCAGGCTGAGTTGAATCATGCGAGGAAAGAAGGAGGAAACAGGAGAGGGGAAAGAAGAGAACCAGGTGCAACAGCCAGAAGGGTACAAAAGGGATGGGTAACCAAAATATCTGGATTATGTAGGAACGAGCCTCTGGGGGAGGCACAGCCCAGACCAGGCTGGAGAGTTCAGGGTAGAGGGTGGGGTATGCCAGCCATATGGGTGGGAATTGAGGGATGCTGAGAGAACCTGGCAGCCAGGTCTGCTTTGATATGTTAAATAGGCACCTCAACTGTTAAAAAGGACAATGGAACACACTTGACCTAGGCATCATGAATGGGCTCACTCATCCTCTGGGTAGGGAAGTGGGTCTTGGATAATATGTGAGCCATACAACATGATAGTAGTCTGGCTGCCTCTAAACCCTGGGCAGCAGGAAGGGTGTGTGTGTGTGTGTGTGTGTGTGTGTGTGTGTGTGTGTGTGTGTGTCTGTCTGTCTGTCTGTCTGTCTGTCTACCTTCACTCATATCTACTTAAAGACTGGATTCTGGATTCTATAACATTGGTGACTCATACTTGACTCCAGAATGTTGTCTCAAGGCATGTGAGACAGCCCTGTGGGTAAAGGCACCTGTCACCAAGCCTGATGACCTGTGATCCCTGGGACTGGGACTGTTCTCATAAGCTGTCCTCTGACCTCGGTGTTTAACCATGGCAGGCATATGCTCCATGCACTGATGAACAAATGGAATGCATTTTTAAAAATAATAAATCATTGCACTTCCTTGGAAATGAAAGCTGTGATTTGTGTCAACTACAGAAAGGCACAGAAAATTAAGAGCCATGGAAAGAAAAAGGAACCCTCTCCAGGGAGTCTGGCTGAAGTCTTCTGAGAGGTGATTTTGCTAAAATTGAGAGAGAGAGAGAAAGAGAGAGAGAGAGAGACAGAGACAGAGAGAGACAGAGACAGAGAGAGACAGAGACAGAAAGAGGCAGAGAGAGAAAGAGGTCGGAGGGAGGAGACTGGGCCTTGATGTTGCAAAGGTTTTGCATGGGTATGGAGCATGCCATAGGTGGGAATGTCACACTGGCCTTTAGTGATGACAGAGCATTGGTGCTGAGTCATTGAAGGTGGGATTGGGTGCAGGGAACACCTGGGTCTGGAATGTGGGCAGTTTTTAGTCGACTAACAGAACAAATAAAGAGGTCGAGGGTGCTGATTGAAAGGACCCAACCAATCCTGCCTACAAGGATAGATAATAAAAACTGCAGAATGTGACAAACAGGTTTGACCAACAGGTTCCTCCTTTCCCAGCTGGGCAGGAGGATAGCAATTAAGGACCAGTGGCAGGCTTCTAGCCAGATGCTTATCAGAACCGGTGGTTACCAGAACCCCAGAACCGGTAGCAGCAAATGGTTATCTATCGAATTGTAAATTGAGTCATGGGGGGTTGGGGGATAGGCAGGATGTTGGGTGGTATCACATAGTCTGCTGAATGTCATGTACTCAGGGATAGGCTGAACTATGCAAATTTTGTTCTGGGTTGAACTCTGGCTTGTATGTCTGGACCAATCCCGATTGTTCTTGTACCTCATATTATAATTCATGGAAAACTTGTGATTTTTGTCTATAAAAGCTTGCTTGCCTGGATACTCGGGGTGCTTAGCTATCCCTAAGCTTTGCACCCGATTGCAATCGTGAAATAAACCACCTCATGCGTTTGCATCTGATGGCCTGGTTATTGAGTCTGGGGGCTCCTTGGCGTTAAGACCATTTTTCAGGTCTTTCAACTGATGTGGTTTAGAGGGCAAGAAATACACATAGCTGAGTCATCCTGTACCAGGTGCGGTCCCGCTGAGTTGTCCTGTACCAGGTGTGGTCCCGCCCATTGCTGACCCATTGCTTAGACTCCAGTCTCTTCTTCACATTGTCAGAACTGCGGGAAGTTCTTTTCTGAGAAACAAGTTCTCCCTCCTACTGAAACTAGGCTTCAGCTTTTTTCCGAATGAGATTCCTGAGGTATTCCAACTTCTTGGGGTCCATTGTGTGATGTGGGACTCAGTCATGACAAGCTCAATAGAGGCCTGAGTTTCAGATTGCCTGCTTCCAGGAAAGACCACAAGCTGAGACCACCCAGGTATGACCCAGAAATGGACCATCCAAGGAGAAAGCACCTAATGTTCCAAAGAAAATTCCTAGCGTTTCAGCCATTGTAGACTGGATCAGCTATAACATACCCATCCTCTTTCACCAAGGCACCCCTAGACAAATCAGGGGTCCTGAACCTTAGAAATCCCTCAACCCAGACTCTGCTATGATAAAAAACCCCACCCCAACTGAGCTCAAGGCTCTCTGATTGTGCCAATGCATCGGAACACAGGGAGAGTCCAAGTTCGAACTTGAATAATCTTTGCTTTTACGTATGGGATTCGATCTCCATGGTGATCTTTTGAGGGTCCTGCAATCTGGGCATAACATATGTGAAACTTGAAAAACCCAAAAAACAAAAGTAACAACAACAACAAAAACAAAATACCCAAAGGTAGTTGGCCCAGAAAGGACTTGTATTACCTGATTTTCCCTTCTCTTTTGCTTTGATTAGACAACCATGTCAGACTGTGAAATCCAACTCTCATCAATGGGATGACATACAGACTCCAGTTATGTCTTGGCTCAAAGACAGGAGCCATGTTGGCCTCAGTGTGCTTGGCAACATGGCTTGGGTCTTGGTGTTTAGGTGGAGGCTCTACTGGTGCCCATATATACCCAAAAAGGTTGGAATGTTTGGGATCTACCATTCCATTATCAGGTCTCACTCCTCCCATTCCAAACCCCACCCTCAGTGTGCCAAGTGGCGGCTTCTCCCTTGGAGCTGCCCTCTTCAAACTCCACCCCTGAGAAAGCCAGCCAAAAGTCAGCCTCTTCTTGGGGCTGCTCAAGACCACGCCTCTAGGCTACTTAAGACCTGGTAGCCATATTTACCACATGATACCTTTCCTACCCTCTTGAGGGTCACCCAGGAGTGTTTTGCTCAGATTAAACCTGAATTTATTAATTTGGTTTGCTTGGCTTATTAAATCAGCAGCAGCAGATTTCCAATAACTTGGTATTTAAAACACCACTTGGCACACACTTTTTATAAAACAAAATTGCCTTACTAAATGACTTTTATTTTGTTCCTATAATCTTTTGAGTGACCCTGAGATTATTCATTATTTACTTCTAGCAGTTTGGGAGGTTATTGTTTTTTCTTTGCTGGGACTTAAAACCCACTCAGGAGAGTGTTCAAATCCCTTCCTGTGGGAGTGATGAGACATATCTTAATATGTTGTGGTGACTCCCAGGGTCTTGGGTAGATTGCTAATAATGCTAGGACAGAACAGTTTCCCAGCCCTGCAGGAAAGGTCCCAAGAATGTCCTGTAACAGCTATGAAAACTGTGCACAGACACAGTTCAAATGTCCTTGATGGTAGGGACATTCTGGAGGGTGGGGATGAAGGGGTGAGGGGTTGCTTCCCCAAGGAAATCTAAGGGACTTTCAAGTTACATGCAAGAAATCGCCTTAGAGATGAGGGATTGAAGACATAGGGATCAAAGAACAGAATTAGAAGTGGTCAGGCCAAATTGAACTCCAAGAGAACTAAAGGAAGGAAACAGAGTCTCCCCCATGCAGGGGTTGGTGGGGACTCTTCTGGCTGGCCCAGGGCCTTACCCACAGATTCAATATACTCCCCATTCCCAGACTAAGGGGACAATTCAAGACCTCCAAACTTAAGTTTAACTCCTTACTTTCTTTGTGGGTCTCTCTTCTTTTCCTCTGCACCAAGTTTCCTTGGATGAACCTGACCCGCGGGTCCAGTTATTCAGGGTCCGAAGAGGCTCCTACCTGAAAATCATGGGCGAGAGAAAAGAACGAGACCAAGCAAAATCTCTCTTGTCAAGGTCTCACTTTATTAAGGAACAAAGCCAATATATATAGCCCAGAAATGTGGAGCTGGTGGAGGTGGAGGCAGGGAGCGGGAACTTGGGGTAATTAAACACCTCGAGGCAGAGAGCAGGAACTGGAGGTAATAAACACCTAGTTAGCTAACTAGCATACCTGTGCAAACATTCTTTTGTGGATAGCTAAGGAAGAGGGGAATCTCTGTAAACCTCCTGGAGGCAATGGCTTCCTTATCTTTGTAAGCTTCCTAGAGTCAAAAATCTTAGCTGGCTCTGTTAAACATTCTAAGTTAAAGGCTGTCCCGCGCGACTGTCTCGCCAGCAAGAACGACGCGGCACACAAGGATCCTTCTGCAGTACGCTTTAATGCTTCTTGAGAGGGAGAGCATAAGCTTCCAGAGCGGAAACCCAGATGCGGGGAAACCCTTCCCTTAAATAGAGGCTTCTCCTCGCCTAGGACGTGTCAGCCCCTGGTTGGCTGCAACCCATTGCACGAGATGACGCCACGGGATAGGCGGGATGGGTTGAGGTAGAAAAACCCTTCGCATATGCGCAATGCACTTGTTTATTACTCGGGAACACAGGATATGGGCGCCATCTTGTAATGGTGAATAGCGGGCGCGGCTCCCCACAAAAGGCCTTTGATGACCTTCTGTAATTATTAGGGCAAATGGTCCCTGACACTTGGAGAACCTGTGAGTCCTTAGATCGTGTTTGGGGAAAGGCGGAAAATAGACACTGTCTGAGAACACACCTCCTCAAGCAGTGGCTTCTCCAGCAGGGCAAACACGCCACACAAGGCTACTAAGTTTTTAAATGAAGATGAATTCTTCTAACATGTTTGTTACGAAGGGTCGTGCATTCCAGCCAATGTCTTGTTCAACTGGGGCAGACTGGCACCCGGCTCTGTGACAGGGAAAAGGAGAACAAAACCGTCCAAGGAGAAAAGATGCCGTGCCTTTAAGGGCAGCTAATGAGTAAGCAATTTCTAACACATGTCACTATTATGCATTTCATATTATAAGGTGTCTGTAGTAAAGCAACGGCAGCGAAGAGATAGGGAAGGATACAAAAGTTAACCCCTGATTCTGTGGCAGAGGCTGTTGTCACCCTTCCCCGCCCTAACATTTCTTAGTGAGATTTGGAAAGTTACTGGGACTCTAACTGCTACAACAGCTGCCTGTGGGCTCTGCTTCCTGGAGCCGAGACCGTGAATCCCTTCCTCTGCTTCTTTGTTTTGCTCTTTGTGGTCCTCCTGTCTAGGTCAGGGGCAGCATCTTCTTCTAGATCTACATTAACCTAACTAAAGATTCTAGATAGTGGATCCCACTGTGATTGGCCCAGCCTTAGCTTATGCTTCCTCATCCTGAAATCCTCCCCCCCTCCCCTCAGCCAGTCACAAGTCCTGGCTTCCCCTGAGTGGAAGGAACTATTCTGGTTGCTATGTGTGACAACTTCCCTCTGCTGAGGACAGTAGTGAAGTCATGAAGACAGGCACTCACTTTTGTGAGTATACTGTACCATAAACACAAGCAAATATATATCTTTGACGATGCCATTGAATGTATGAAATAGTTGTGAATTCAGATGCTATGTCAAGCTTCATTGGATGCTATTAACCAACTAGTAGCCATATTCTTTGACACTTGGCCATTGGCAAGTTCTTGGGTTCTTTCATTACGATCTTTTTTTAAATTTTAAATTTTTTGAAATTCTTTTATTCCAGTCTTATTGACCAATAGTAACTCTCATGTTACACATTACCCAGTAATTTTATCTACAGATATGCAAATATGTAGGTTACAAAATTCAGAATTCTAGGAGCTCAGAGAAGCCTTGCTGGAGGCAGAGATGCAAAGAGTCGTGTATAGATAAAATTACTAATGAGCACCCTTAAAGAACCGACGGAGATGCAGAGCCAGACTGCAGGGGCTACTGGGTGGAACTCAAGTTCAAGTCGAACTGCAGAGACCAAGTGAAAGCCTACGGAGACTGGTGATGAGAAGCAGGACTGGGTACAGGCAGGTGACTGAGTGAATGCAATGAGGATATTTGAGCAGACTGGCTCAGCAGTGGGGAACAAGTACAGCTGATGTCCAGGGGACAGTTAGGAATTCTCTGTCTGCTGGTCCCTTGACACACACACTGAGCCATGAGATGGCATGTCAGTGTGGTTTATTGCCATTGCCGTGTGAGATGTTGCCCTCTTTATGGGGCATAGGCATGGTGCCTTTTCTTTGTCTGGTGTGCTTGATAAGTCCTTGGGTCTGGTTCTTCTGACAGAGTTCTGATATGCCCACATGTCCATGTGGTCCAGCCTACTTTGCTGATTTAGAGTGGCACTTGCAGCAGGACCTTCTTTGGACTGCCAGCTGCCAAATAATAACACAGAGACTTCTTATTAATTATGAATGTGTTTGACCTTAGCTTAGATTTGTTCCCAACTAGCTCTTATAACTTAAAATATTTATTTATATCATATTAATCTATGTTCTGCCATGTGACTCTTTACCTCTTCTCTGTTTTGTACATCCATTCCCTCTGTGTCTGAATGTCTGGCAAATTCCACATGACTTTGATTCTTTCCCAAGTTCCTCTCTCTCCCTGGAAATCCCGCCTATTCTCTCCTGCTTAGCTATTGGCCATTCACCTTTTATTAAACCAATCAGAAGGCACTTTAGGCAGAGACACATCTTTACATTGTACAAAAAGATTATCCCACAACAGATACTTGACTTAAATTTTTTTTAATTGAAAATAGATTCTTCTCTACTCCTCCTAGCTTCCCCCAACTCCCCTCTCCCCTAGATCCACTTACCCTTTGTTCCCTCTCCCCTAGATCCACTCCCCCTTTGCTTTCTTTTCAGAATAGGACAGTCATCTAAGAGACAACAGCCAATCAGGACAAAACAAGATACAGTAAGACAAGGTGAAAGTCTTCATATTGAGGCTGGGCACGGCAACCCAATAGAAAGGAAAGAGTCCCAGGAGCAGGCAAAAGAGTCAGAGACATGCCTGCTTCTGTTGTTAGGAGTCCCACAAAAATGCTAAGCTAACCACCATAACATATACT
This sequence comes from Dicrostonyx torquatus, assembly GCA_028555095.1. Taxonomy (NCBI): domain Eukaryota; kingdom Metazoa; phylum Chordata; class Mammalia; order Rodentia; family Cricetidae; genus Dicrostonyx; species Dicrostonyx torquatus. The sequence continues at coordinate 12,968,574 of JAQHUG010000020.1, forward strand.
TAGAGGACCTGTTACAGACCCATTTAGGTCCTGCGTTTGCTATTTCAGTCTCTGTGAGCCTGTGTGAGTCCTGCCTAGTTGATTTGGTGTCCTCTATTCCCTCTGACTCCTAACGGCTTTCCTCCCTTTCTTCTGTGGGGTTCTCCCATCTTCAAGGGGAGGGATCTGTTGGAGACCTCCAATTTAGACTCTCTCCACAGAATGTATGGCTATTGGTGTCCAGATCTACTCCCATCTGCTGCTGGAGGAAGCCTCTCTGATGACAACAGGACAAGCCATTGATCTATGAGTATAGCAGAATATCATTAGGAATTATTTCATTGATTTTTTAAATACCAGTTGTGTTTATTTCTACCCTCTGAGCTACCCACCCTCCATTTTCTAGCTACCCAAGCAGTGCTGGGCAGGGGTTCCCTCTTGTGGAGTGGGCCTCAAGTTAAATCAGCCATTGGTTGGCCACTCCCATGTATTCTGTGTCACCATTGCCCCAGCAGGACAGATTATAGATGGAAGGCTTTGTGACTGGGTTGGTGTCAAGGTTTCTCTTTCCATAGCCTGCAGAGTGCTTTCTTGTGTCAAAGAGACCGGAGCATAGAGGTGAAGGCTTCAAGCCCACACCATCTTGACCTCGCTCTATTCATGGAGCTAAGTGGATGGCAGTTGTCCTCTGCAATAGGACACCACTGTCAGCTTTCAGAGGGGAACCTTCTGTTCTATCATCAGCCTGGGTTGCTAGGGATCTTCACAGGACCTCCTCGGCCAATGACTCAACCAGATGTAGCCCAGTCCCACCACTGGAAGCCTTGCCAGTTTAGATTCCCTCTCCTCCATTACTAGGATTCCTCACGAGGGTCACTCTCACAGACTCCAGGAAGTTTTCACTGCACTAGGTTTCCATACTGCCCCTAAATGTTCCCCAATTCCAGATGTCTCTCCCTGCACGCTCTCCCTCCACCTTTCCCCCACGTGATCCATCCCCTCCTGTCCCCTGCTATCTATCTATCAGCTCTCACGGGTCATGCTAGACAAGTGGTAGATACAGGCACGATGAGGTGCGGAATCATCTGCCTCTGATTGGCACTCAAAATGAAGCCGAATGCTGCCTGTGAGATGAAGCTGGCCAGGGTAAGGCACCGATACAGAGTGACTTAAAGCGGTATACAGCCTTATTTCACACTAAAGGGACAAAAAGTGGGCTGTGGAGGTGCTTTAGTGGGAAGCAAAAAGCCCTACTGTCAGCCTGCATATACGGTGTGATCCTTTAAGAGGAGCTGCGGAACTCCTACTGTGTTGTAACATTGTCCCTGTTATAGCGTCGGAAAGCAGCCCAGCACTGACTGACTTAGGGTGACCTGGCATGGACAAACGCGCACAGCTGGATATGTGATGGCCCAGCACACAGGGTTATGCACAGTATATAATTACATAATAATAAATGAATATGCTTCTAGCTTATGTATTTATAATGCTACTGTGAGCATTAGAGTGTGTTCCTACTACTAATAAAGAAAGAAACTGTCAGGTCAGAGAGACCGCTCAGTGGTGAGAGTGCTTTTTGCTTTTCCAGAGGACCTAGGTTTGGTTCTCGTGTTGGGAAACTCAGAACTGCCTGCAACTACACATATATGGACACACACACACACACACCACACTCATGCATACATGCACATATCTGCACACATACATGCACAGAAACACATACATCAGTAAATCAAAGAAGAAAACCATCGTTAAACCATGAAGCAGCATATGCACTCTGCTGGCAGGCAGAGGCTTACGTGTTTTATGTATACCAAATCTCTTGATTGCATCTTTTCCTCTGTGTTTGATTTAATCTCATGTTTTATTCCTAATGGCCTCTAGCTATAAAACATCCACTGGAAGTATTGCCAAGTAAAGAGGCCGTACGAGTGATTGATCTAGAAATAAAAATTAATGAGTGGTGGACCTGGCTTACCAGTCAGCCATGCTCCGTGTCACCGCAGCTCTGGTCTGGAAGAAGTCTCTATATGATGTCATTCCATAAGTTGCATTTTTCAGGGTGGAGCTTAAGTGTTTGGCCAGAAGTTGATCTTCAGTGCTAATGGACAGCCGAGTCCACGCTTCCCACAGTTGAGGCTCAGGTTGCTTCAAACAAGAACCTCCCTAGTAGGAGCTGTCGATGGCGGCAATGTTATCTGGAAATTCTCCTTCAATTTAAACAACGTTTCTTCCCGCGGCGCTGATTGTTCAGATGGTTCCAGTTTCGAGTCATTTTCGTTCTACTTGGGTGGGCTGCTGATTCTCTCATTGGCCTTATTGGAAAAGTCTCAAGAAATGTCACAAATCAAGTATCGGGTTAATTACTCTGGAGAGAAGGCGATTGGAGATTGGAGGTCAGAAGGAAGGAGAGGGCCGGAGAAACAAACATGGACTATAATGAGGAAACAAAAATGAAAATTAATGCTCAGCACAAGCTGTAAATTCAGGTTCTGAGTTCACATTTTTAACTCTGAGTTTAAAATGCTTTGAAATGGTGCGGTAGGGAGGGCATTCCAGGGCTTTTCATGTTTATCATTTGGATGTCTTTAGTGATGCTGTCCTGTCCGGGGTCTAAGTTCTCTGAAGTTTGTACCAAGTCTGTCAGCTTCAGCCTGATGACTAGACTCAGAAGAGACAAAGAGACAGTCTAGAATATTTATTTGCAGGAGGAAATATGAAAATAAGTTTGGATGGTGGCAGCTAAAATGAAGAAACTAGTACAGCAGGCTCTAGGAATAAAGTCTTCTCTCGAAAATTCATGTTCATCGCCAGCAAACAGGAAGCTGGAGCAATGGCCAACTTCCCCAGGTGCAAGCCACTGGCCCAACAGCAGGACTTGACAACTAGGTTGGTAACGGGCCCTCAATGCAATCTCCTCCACATGCGTATTTCCCAGCTTCTGTTCATCTTTCCTGTAAGCTGTAGCACTGCTGGAGCCATTGAGAACCTGCCTCCTCCCAGACTTGATGAGAAGCCATAAATACATTTCTATTTTTATAAATATTATAATATTCTCTCTCAGTTTTTCCAGATAGGGTTATTGTGGAATAGAATATTTGTTTAACTATGTAAAGAAGCGTTGCTTTTGTTTATGCTGCATTTGTTTAACTAGATAAAGATGTAGTGTGCTGTTTTTTTTAAACCTCGCTTGCCTAAGGCACCTGATTGATTCAATAAAAAGCCAATAGGCCAATAGCCACACAGAGAAGGGCAGGCCGAGTTGGTGAGCAGAGAGAAAAGTCAGACAGCCAGAGGCCAGCCAGCTGGCGGCCAGACAGACAGACATGGAGGAAGCAGGAAAGTAGGACATACAGAATGAAAGGGAAAAAGCCCCGAGGCAAAACATAGATGCAGAGAAACAGGTTAAATTAAGTTATAAGAGCTAGTGGGACAAGCATAAGATAAGGCCGAGCATTCATAATTGATAATAAGTCTCATGTCCGGTGGTCTGAGAAAGCCTGGCACAGAAGGGGTAAAATTTATACTGGGAAAATCTTGACCCAGTTATTTATTTCATGGTTTTTCCCCAACTCATCCCAATTTATGAATAATTTGCCTCTATTAAAATATCCCAAACCCCAGTGGTGTGCCTCTCTCCAAGTAAGTCCACACTCACCACTTGGGTGTATATGTGTGCTCTGTGGTTAAATCTCCATTCCCCTCCACTATCGTCTTTGACATCTCTGACATCTTTTGATATCTCTGACATCTTTGATATCTCTGACATCTTCCTGTCTCAAGAGCATGGGGACACTGAATAGAGGCCTCAGTTTGGTCTGCTCTGAAACACGCTCCCACCGCTAGTAACAGAGTTGTCTAACAGAGTCATCCAGGACATCTTAAGGTTGCTGTATCTGTCTGAACTGTCCAGTCTTAGTTACCTAAAGGCTGGGATGCAGCAACTCAGGCATTCTAGGAGAGTCTTGTAACTCATGCCTTAAAACCAACGTTAGTTCCACCTAACTGCTTGTCCTGTGCCCATCTGAGTCTATGAATGGCTTCTGGAGAAAGAGTACGTCAGTTGAAGCACATGTCCCTGCAAATACATTTCCTTGACTTATTTTGCTATTTATTCAGAAAACCGGGGACTTCTGCACACACTTTTTTTTTTTTTTTTTAGAAATAAATCTGTATCTAGCAATGTAGCCACAGGTATATCACCTTTCTGCCTTCACAGGTATTTCCACAGGATGGAGTGCTTGCAGTCCAACACTTGGTCTAGTCAGAGAGGAAAACCAGATGTTGTTACCTTAGCAACTTATTCTGCATGACAGCCCCATCACTCTGGGCACATTCTCTGCCAGACCTCCTTTGCGCTAGACGTCCAACTCTAGCCCTTCAGGTTCTTCAGTGTCACCTAGTTTAGTTGCGTTCCTGTATTCTCAGATTCCTTTCAACAGAAGTTAATACTTGCTCCATTTTTCGGGGACTTAGCATAAGTCTAGACAATGTTTCTTTAAGTGGCTATTGATTATTTAGAGCTTTTTGGTGTAAAGCAATTTAACACCACTAATGGATCTCTCTCTCTTTTTTTTTTTTTTTTTGGTTTTTCGAGACAGGGTTTCTCTGTGGCTTTGGAATCTGTCCTGGAACTAGCTCTTGTAGACCAGGTTGGTCTCGAACTCATAGAGATCTGCCTGCCTCTGCCTCCCGAGTGCTGGGATTAAAGGCGTGCGCCACCACCGCCCGGCACTAATGGATCTCTTTACAGGATATTGCTGTTTGGTTTGGATATGAAACGCCCCCAGCAGGCTCATAGATTGACTACTTGATACAGACAGGTGGCGCTACTTTGGGAGGGATGCAAGCTTTAATTTGAAGGAAGGGGGGTACTGGGGCTTGGCCATGAAGGTTGTACTGGACTTACGTGTGCTCTCGCACTATCCCTCCCCTCATCCCGTCTCTTTTCAGTCTACCATGACTAAGTAGCCCAGCTAATGCTCCCTGTCATGATGCTGACTCACCCCATATCAAGAAGAAGAAGAAAAAAAAGCTGTCCTGATTAGCTATCATTGTTAGCTTGGTACAGCCTAGAGTTGTCTGAGAGGAACACTAGGTGAGGGGCTACCTAGATTGGGTTGGCCTGTGGTCATGTATCTGGGAGATGGCCTGTTGATGTAAAAGGATTCCACTCCCTGTGCCTTCCCTAGGCAGGTGCTCCTGAACTGTATAGGAAAGCTATCTGCATAGAAGCCCATCTGGGAGCCAACTAGCTAACAGCATCCTCCATGGCTCCTCATACTCATAGACTTCTGCGGCTATGGGCTGAGCGCCTTGGTTAGAGGTGATGCTGCAGAATAACAAGCAAGTCATTTTCAAGTTCCTGTCTTGAGTTCCGTCCTTGTGAGGCAGAGAGAGAGAGAGAGAGAGAGAGAGAGAGAGAGAGAGAGAGAGAGAGAGAGAGAGAAATGGGAGGATGGGCGGGAAGGGAGCCACAGCAGCAGCCACTCTTTGGGAGAGAGACAGAAGAAAAGGGAGGGACTCAGACTGGAAGATGAAGATGGGGGTGGTGGTGGTGGGGTAGTGGCTTGACTCTTAAAGGGACAGGACAGATTATTACATGTCTTTCACCAACGGACTGTGATTTAGAATTGTAAGTTTAAATAAACCCTTTCCTCTCCCAAATTGCTTTTGGTGAGAACATTTAATCATAGCAATGGAAATGAAACCGGAATAGGAACTGAGGACCATGAATCTCCAAAACTGTGATCAAAAAGTAGGGAATTCCTAACTTCAAGTTTCTGTGTCAGGTGTTGTTGGGACACACACACATCTGTGAGCCTGTTTCACCTTGTCTGAAGGTCAGAGAGTTTGAGCTTATTTTTGCTCTTTCAAAGTTGTTGACAACAGGTGTGGCTACAAAACACGACATCCTGACCTAGGGTGTGGTTACTTGGTGTTTTGGACATTAAGATGGCCCTTAGAGGTGGATCTGCTCCACCCTGACCAAAGGTCTAAGAATTCAAGCATACTCCTGTGCTCCTTTTAAAATAAAAGGTTTGACACAGGGACTGGCTGCCTATAGGATACTTGGTCTGGGGTGTGTTTTACTGCATATTTTTGCCCCAAACATCAACTACTCTACTCAGGAAATAATGGCTTGATGTCTAAAGTACTGAAGCAAGTAACCATTCTTGTTGTGCTTTGTGTCGTGTTAAAGCGGTCTTTTGCCTTCTTCTCTCCACCATTATATTGGGGTATGGAAAACAAAGGCAAGCAAACTCAGCATTCAGTGTCCACTGAGTTGCCCTCCTGGTACTATCCTGTGTCTCTGTGTTTCTTTCTTATCTCTGTTCCTCCTACCTAACATTTCTAATCCTCGCACCCCTACCCTGAAATGTACAAATCTGTGGTGACTGGACCATGGGAGAAGTCACCCCAAAAAGGTGGCTTATGATTAGGTATTTTGTCACGGGGACACAAAGTCTGACACACAAGTACACACATACATGGAGGATTACGCTCCAATCAGCTTCCTTATATATTTGTGCTATTAATTTTACTTTTTTAAAAAGCTGGTTAATATGTTAACTGTGAATAAAATGCTCTACTAATCCTTGACAACTTCACGTCCCCTCTCCTAAGTGTGATGGTGATGATGATGTATGCCATTTTCACTTCCCACCTCCGTCTAGTTAACACCTCCGTTGCTGTTAACATTCCTTTTCTTGCTTGCTGACACAATCAGAGTTGATTTGGACCCTTCAGAATCAATAAACAGCCCTTACATTTTGATGAACATGTAAATGGTACTAAATTCAGGCCATGTGGTATGTGTCTCTTGGACACTGATGGGAAGGAGGTATGTTCCTGTTGCCATTTAAAGGATAACATTATCAGAAGAAGATCAAGATCAATTTTATATAAAGAATATTATTATGGTTTCAAATTATACCATAATTTACTTTGCTCTTAGCTTTCCTTTCATTTAGATTGTTTCTCCCTAAAGTTACTTTTATTTTTCATTATATTCTGAATTTGTCAATAATATTTTATTGAATTTCTCTCCCCCCTCCACCCCCTTCCATTTTATTTTATGGAAACCACACAAAACTTTTTAGAAAAAAAAGGGGCAACATGCAAACTGAGTTCTTCTACATCTTGAATCCTTCGGATTCTCTCTTCACAAGTTTTCTACCTTTTCTGGTTGATAGAAGTTTAGGCTTTTATTTCAGAGCTTAACAGTGGAAGGGGAATAAGCAGATAGATGGAGGGCTCCTCTCATCTGCGCTTGAACAAATAAAAGGCTGATTCTGGGTCACCAAGTTTTGTGCCAAAAAGCTGGCTTTCCTCCCATTTCATTAAAGCTCATGAATATTCACACTGGAAATGCTGATTTTCCTCCCAGTATGACTCACCTGGAGATGTTTTGGATAGCGCAGTCTTACCATTACTGTTAATAATACTGATAATATCACTACTAACAGTAATGATGATAAACATTATAGAATTTCTCCAGCATGTATTTCTGCTTCTTTGTCATAACTCACACGTCCCTGTATGTATGGAATTATGTCTGGTCTTCAGTTCTATCCCATTGATCATGTCTGTTATGCCAATACCATGCCGATTTTGTTACCACAGCTCTGTAGTAAAACTTGCAGTCTACTGGGGAGGGTGACACCTCCAGCTGTTCTTTTATTATTCAGAATTCTTTTAACTGTCCTGGGTTCTTGTGTTTCTATGAAGTTTAAGATTGCATTTTCAATTTCTGAGAAAGACTGTCTTGGAAGTTTGATGGGGATTGCATTGAATCTGTAGATTGCTTTTGATAGCATGGCTATTTTCATTATTTTAATCTCACTGATCCATGAGCAGAGGAGATTATTCCATCTTTCTTTACTGTCTTAAAGTTTTTATTTTACAACTCTTATTTTTCTTTGTTAGAGAGAACTATCTATGTATCTATCTATGTATTTTCTATCTATCTGCCTGTCTATCATCATCACCATCCATCTATCTATCTATCTATCTATCTATCTATCTATCTATCTATCTATCCTCCCTTCATCTTTCTGCCTGTTTGTTGTCTGTCTGTCTATCTTTATATTTAATTTTTTGAGGCTACTGTGAAAAATATTTTTTCCTGATTCCTCAGACTATCATTTTTTTTTATAAAGATTTATCACATGTACAGTGTTCTGCATGCAGTAATGCCTGCCTGCCAGAAGGGGGCACCAGATCTCATTATAGATGGTTGTGAGCCACCATGTGGTGGTGGATTATTAAACTCAAGACTTTTGGAAGAGAAGGCAATACTCTGAACCCCCAAGTCACCTCTTCAGTCCCTAAACTATCATTTTTATATAGGAAGGCTACTGATTTTTGTGCGTTAATTTTGTATTCTGCTACTTTGTTGAAAGTGTTTATAATCTGTACAGGTTTTCCGGAGGAGTCTTTAGGACCTTTTATGTATGAAATCATATTATCTGCAAATAAAGATATGTTGACTTCATCCTTTCCTAATTTATTCCCTTGATCTCCTTCAGTTGTCTTATTGCTGTAGCTAAGAATTCAAACATTATATCGAACAGGTATGGAGAGAATGGACGTCTTTGTCATGTTCCTGATTTTAGTGGAAACACCTTGATTTTCTTTCTATTTAGAATGATGGTGGCTCTGGGCTGGCCGCAAATTGGCTTTATTATATTGAGTTATGTCCCTTGTATGCTTTTTCCACCCAGGACTGTTCTCATAAAGGGATATCTATTTTTTTCTGCATAAAATGAGATAATCACGTGGTTTTTGTCTTTCAGCCTATTTAAATGGTAGATCATGTTTCTTGATCTATATACGTTCAAGTATCCCTGCATCTCTGGGATGATGGCGACTTTATCTTGGTGGATAATCTTTTTGATGTGTTCTTGAATTTGGTTTGCAAGTATTCTATTTAGAATGTTTCCAACTAGTTTCATAAGAGATATTGGTCTATAATTTTCTTTTTTAACTTGTTTAGTCTTTTTGTGGTTTTCATATCAGGGTAATAGTGGTTTCACAAAAAGAATGAGAAAATACCCCTTCAGTTTCTGTTTTGTGGAATAATTTGAGAAGTATTTGAATTATTTCTTTTTGAAAGTCTGCTATGCCTCTGAACTGAGTCCATATATTTCTGAACTTTTATTTGGGTCGGGAGACTTTGAATCACTTCTATCTCACTAGGAGCTATGAGTCTACTTAAATTGTTTATTTTGTGTTGGTTTAACTTGGTAGGTAGTATATGTCAAAAACTCATCCATTTCCTGTTGGTTTTCCAGTAAAAATTTTGGTAGATGTACAGGGTGGTTTTGTGTGGCAGCTTGACACAAGCTAGAGTCAGCAGGGATAGGAGATGCAGCCAAGGAAATGCCTCCTTGAGATCCAAGCTGTAAGGAATTTTCTTGCAATGATCAATGAGGGAGGGCCCAGTCCATGGTGGGTGGTGCCATCCCTGGCCTGCTGGTCCTGGGTTCTGGAAGAAGGTGGATTGAGCAAACCAGGGGAAGAAAGTCAATAAACAATTCCCCTCCACGGCCCCTGCATCAGCTCCCTCTTCTGGGATCTTGTCCTGTTTGAGTTTCCATTCTGACTTCCTTCAGTAATGAACACTGATGCTGAAGTGTGAGCCAAATAAAGCCTTTCCTCCCAACTTGCCTTTGGCCATGGTGTTTGGTGCAGCATTAGAAACCCTAACTACGACAGTAGAATATAAACTTTTAAAGATTAGCCTTGTGATTCTCTGAATTTCCATAGTGCTTATTGCAATGTCTCCTTTTTCATCTCCAACTTTATTAATTTAATCTTATCTCTACATCTTTTGGTTAATTAGGCTAAAGGTTTGCCAATCTTGTTGATTTTCTCAAAGAACCATCTCTTACTTTCATTGACTCTTTGTATTGCTTTTTGCTTGGTTGTCTCTAATTCATCGATTTAAACTCTGAGCTTGATTATTTCTTTCCATCTATTCTTTTGGGGATAATATTTTTCTTGATTTTCTAGAGCTTTCAAGTATGCCCTCAAGTTATTAATTTAAGATCTTTCCATTTTTTAAAAATAGGCACTTAATATTGTGAACTTGCCTCTTAGAACTCATTGTGTCCCCATGGGTTGGATATGTTGTGTTTATATTTTCATTCAATTCTAAAAAGCTTTTCAGTTTCATTGATTTCTGTCTTGTCTTGTTTTGTTTTTTAAGATAGGGTTTCTCTGTGTAGCCATGACTGTCCTAGAACTCACTCTGTAGACCAGACTGGCCTTGAACTCACAGAGATCTACCTGCTTCTGCCTCCCCAGTGCTGGGATTAAAAGCATGCACTACCACTGCCCAGTTTGATTTCTGTCCTGATCCAATTTTCACTCAGTAGTCTGGTCTTCAGCTTCCATGAGTTTGTACACTTCTTACTGTTTCTATTGTTGTTGCTATCCATCTTTAATTCAGGCAGAATACAGGGTGTTATTTCAATTGTCCTGTATCTGATGAGTCTTGTTTTGTGCCCTAATGTGTGGTCAACTTTCTAGAAAGTTCCATGGGCTTAAGGAAAGAAATGTTATTCTTTAGTGTTTGGGTGTCATGTTTTATAGATGTCTGTTGGATTTACTTGATTTACGCTGTTATCTAACTCGGGCATTTCTCTGTTTAGGTTTTGTCTGGATGACCTGTCTGCCGGTGAGAGTGGGGTTTTGAAGTCACTCAGTATGATCATCAATATGTAATTTTAGCTATAACAGTGTTTCTTTTATTTGAATTGGCCATCCTGGTCTTTGGTGCATAAGTGTTTAGGACTGTAATATCCCTTTGGTGGGTTTTTTTGTGTAATGAGTGTATAGTGTCCTTCCTTATCTCTTCTGATTAGTTTTGATTTGAAGCCTATTTTATCAGATAGTAAAAGAGCTACCTGCTTGCTTCTTGGGTCCATTTGCTTGAATACCTTTCCTGCTCTTTTCCCCTCTAAGGTGTTCTCTTTCCTTGATAGTGAGGTGTGCTTCTTGGGCACAACAGAAAGATGGATCCTGTTTTCTAATCCAGTCTGTTAGTCTGTGTCTTTTATTGGAGATATTGAAACCATTAACATTTATTGGAGATATTGAGTGTTTAGTAAGCAGTATTTATTAACTTCTCTTATTTTGTTGTTGTTGTATGAGATTTTCCCCCTCTTTTGATGAACCATTCTGAGATTATTTATTTTTTTTGTATGTCCTCTTGAATTTCCAAAGGCAAAGGGTTTTCTTCTTTTCTTTCATTTAAAAATCTAAGATTTATGGTAGGCAAGCTTTGGTTTTATGTTTCCACAGCCAGAAACAAGAAAAGCTGTCCTGTAGGAAAAGAACACCTTTTTTCCATGTTTATAACATTAAAAACTCATTACATGCTTCTGGACATTCTAAAGGAACGGAAACTGGATCAACCTGCATTGTGACAGCTTAGCTGTAACCAAACCCCAGCTCTTTCCAGAGGTATTCCATGGAAGCTCTGGCCAACATTCAACAGGTGATTGGTTTTTGCTTTTTAGGATTAATGGGATTTGCCAGGATTTGCGTTTATCCAATTTCTGAATAGGCCAATAGATGAACAAGACCTAGTTCTGTTTAGAGGAGATGTATGATCAGGAAGATTGGGAACTCCATTCTTAAAATCAGTATGGGAAGGAGAAGGAGCTTTGTTGTTATTCAGGGCTCCATTGCTGTCTTGTGGAAGGGCACCAGAACGGACAGGAGCAATGGTGTAATCTACCAATATGGATCTGTCCAGTACTTTTATCTTTTGTTGCCCACGGACATCTTCGTTGCGTCTTCTGAGTTGAGAGATGTAGCCGTACTCCTTTGCTCAACTTTCTAGAGCAGTAGTCCAGGGAAGGATGCAGAGATGTGCTTGAACTCGGATGTACAAGTCATTTCAGCAGTAACAACTGTCGGCTTCTGGAGAACAGGCACCATTTGGGGGACACAGAAATATTCTTATTGATTTAGCAGCTCTTGCTTCATCCAGGACTTCTGTGATTCAACATCTGTTCACAGTTTCACACCCACCGGCCTAATATGCTCAGTCCCAAATGCTTTGTGGCATGCTCTGCTGTGTGCTGTTTTGCCTATTTGCCTTCCCAAAGCAGTCGTATGTGTCCCGCCACCTGTTACTAAAACAATGCAGTTGCCTTTGCTTCTTATTTTACGATTTCTGGATCATGTTAGCACTGCAGTCATCCTGGCCTTGGTTATCTGGACTCTCAGAAGCAGTTATTCACATAATTCAACTAGAATTGTTTTAACACAAAGCAGAGCAGTTATCCATATACAAGGGAAAAATCATGAGCCACATTCCATTAAAGTCGCATCGCTCAGAGATATGTAATAATAGATGGCTCCTTATTGTGAATATGAAATGGCAGGCAGTAGCTTCAGGGGGCAGGGTTGTCAGTGAGATTGTCTTAGAAAGGTGAATTTTGTAAGCCCTGTATCTTTGACATTTAAAACAAGGCTGCTTTCAGCTGCCTTTTGATTGGCATTGTGGTGCTGTCCATGGCTTTTATACTTTTCTTCCTATTTCTCCACTCACAGAGGAAAGCCATGACTCTTCACATCTGGAGAGGAACCTTCACCATGTGGAATGTTCTATGTTAAAAGCATGCTTGTCCCGGGAGAAGAGCCACTGCCTGTGTTCTCACAGAGGAGTAGGGCCAATGCTGCTACCCGTCAGAGACCTACAGTTCGTCTCAGCCTTTACAGTCTCCAGGTAGAGGGCAAGAACCATTTCAGGAAGACTAGGAAAGTGATCCTCGAACACTTGGGGTTCTAGATGGCTTATACTCAGTGAAGAGCCCAGCAAGGCTTTTGTTTTTGATTTCTGACAGCTGTGTCATCAGAGTTATTGCTGTTACCTCCTCTCACATGAATGAGGAAGTGTCCTTATACAGTTGATATTTAAGCTGAAGTCCTAAGAGCTACTGAAAGAATTGGAAAACAACACAAAACTGGAATTGCTGGAGTACCGAATAAAGGCAAGTGTGGGGAGATGAAGCCAGAGAATGGACAGAAGTCTCAGTCTTTCAAGGCCACAGGAAATATTTGGATTTAGCCAAAAGGCCATGTGATGTGATTAATGGGGTCTAATCATAAAAATGAATTTATTTGCTTGCTTAAAATAAAAGCTCAGGCAGGAAAAATAACTCAGTAATTAAGAGCATTGGATGATTTTTCAGGGAACTTGGAGTCTTTCTTTCTTTCTTTTTTTTTTTTTTGAGACAGGGCTTCTCTGTTGTCCTATAACTTGCTCTGTAGACCAGGCTAGCCTCAATCCACCTGTCTCTGCTTCCTGAGCGCTGGGATTAAAGGTGTGTGCCACCACCATCCAGCTGGAGTCAATTCTTAGCACTCATATGGTAACTCACGGTCTGGATCCCCCATTCCAGGACATCTAACACCATTTTCCACTCTTCAGGCCTTCAGGAGCAACAGACATACATATAGTGTACAGACTTACATGTGGTATGCAGACATACATGTAGGCAAAATGTCCATAGACATAAAATAAAAAAATAAGAAAATAAAAAAGACACACACACATTTTTTTAAAGGGATCCTCTATGGGCTGGGGAATGGATTGAAACAGACAAGAGTGAATTCAGAAAGACTAATTAAGAGGCCATGCAGAAGTCCAGGCAAGAGTTAATGCAGGCTAGCCAGGGAAGTCACCAGAAAGAGATGCTGGGGGCGGGGTAGAGAGAAGCAGGAAAGAGAGGGAATGAAGTGAGGGTACCTAGGGTGACTCTCAGGTTGTTGACTTGAACAATGATGTACAGAGACTGGGACACTCAGGGACAAAGATGACAGGTTTATAGTTGTGATGTTTGTGTCTGTTTAGATGCTGACATCCAGGAAGGGTTCGGGAAAGGAAGCTAAGTTAGAGATAGGTTTGCGAGCTGAAGGCTCCTAACCCTCACAGAATGAAATAACCCAACTGAGGAAATTCCTGAGTGCGTTGTGCAAAAGTTTGGGTGGGGAGTGAGGCTTACAGAGAAGTGTGGCTGTGGTGACAACAGAGGGGACAGAAGGGCTTGTGATGAGAACTGAGTGAGAGCAGATGTGGGACTTGGTGTTAGAGATTTGCTGCATCCCAGGGATGTTAACTCGGCCCTCTTAATATTCTGTTATTTCGGGACGTGGCTGTGGTATCAGAAGGTTGAGCTTTGTGGAAGTGGTACTTACAGTGAGGCCAAGTTCCCAGAGATGGGACCAGGGGCATTTCAGGGCCACGGGAACAGAGAACACTGCTACCTACAACAGCATTTAGAAACACAATACCTCAGTATTGGTAAGCCTTAGCTTGTGGCTATTGTCATCTACCTGGTCTCTTTCTTCTGCTCAGTGGCAGTGTTTGGTGAGGAGAAAGGTCTGAACCTCTGATGGGGGCGGGGGGTGGGGTGGGACATAGCTTAACCGGAAGAGTGTTTGCCCTGCATGTACACAACCTTGTGTTTGATGTCCAGCATCGAAGGGGAGAAAGAATGGGAATCTCTGAGACATTCAGTGTTGGCTTGGAATGGAAGTTTCTGGAACACTGTCTGGGGACTCAGGAGTGATGGGGGTGGAGTGGGGAGTGGAGTCCTGCTGTTGAGCATCGAGGTTACACATAGCCTGCATCAGCGGAATGAATAATTGACACACCTTGGTGTTAAATGCTTGTCGTCCTGTGACACTGATGTTTACATGCTCAGGATTCTAAAGCAGTCTGCCACTTACTGGCAATCAGGACTCATGTAGAAGCCATAGCAGAAGCATTCAACTCCCAAACGTTGTTAGATCCAAGTCACATTTTTTTATCCTATATATTGTTTCTTTTTTGTTGTTATTTATCTATCTATTTATTTATTTGTTTATTTATTTTGAGACAGGTTTCCTGTGTAGCTTTGGAGCCTGTCTTGGAATTCGCTCTGCAGACCAGGCTGGCCTTGAACTCACAGATATCTGCTTGCCTCTGCCTCTTGGGTGCTGGGGTTAAAAGTGTGAGCCACCACCGCCTGGCTCTTTATATTGTTTCTTAACATTAGTTCTTTGTTCTTTGAGAATTTTATACAATAAATTTTGATCATATTCACCCTCCTTCCTTCAACCTGTCCTGGATCCACCCAATTTTGTGTATTTTTTCCCCAGTGAAGCCCAGTTTGTGCTGCCTAAATATTCTTGAATGTGTGACTTTCCAGTGGAATGTTAACTTATCAGGGAGCTACACCCTTAGAGAAAATGGACCCGTTCTTTCTCAGCAGCTAACAGTTGTTACTGCTACTCTACGAGGGGTGAAACTCCAGGCCCAACTGTAGGGGATGAGTAAAAGGCTGAGTAAATCTGTATTTTTTTTTTGACAACGGCATAGCCATGTCAAAGACCACTATTTCAGTCCCACGGGAGCGGCAAGACCTTTCCCAGGTGAGACTGGACTTCCTGTAGTCTGTGTGCAAATGTGGACAGCGTGTGCAGAAAATGACCACTCTAGCTTTTTTCCCACTGGACATTTATGGCCTGAAGACCGCGCCTACAGAGATTAGCTAAGCCTGCTTCCTTGCTCAGCTCTAGTCAGTCACGTCCTCTTCTGTTCAGCTGTATGTATTAAACATGCTGGGCCTTCAGCATGCTGCAGCCTCTCCATCCGAGAACCCAGACGACCTGACCCCAGCTTTTTCTGTAGGTGTGTATGTCATCACTGTGTCTGTCATTGCTTCATTCCTCTGTCACCCCCCTTTGTCAGGGTTCTGGGACCCAAGCTATACCAGGATGGGATGCCCAACTCCTCTCTTTGCTGGGATCAGGTCTAGCCTGGCTGACAGGTGTAGTACCTGCTATTATAACTACTATGAATTCATAGGCGCAGCTGCCTCCTGGGTTTAAAGGACACTGTATCTGTGTAGTCAGTCATTTACCATCTCTGGCCCTTACTGTCTTCCACAATGATACCTGAACCTTTGGAGGAAGGGGTGTGGCATAAAATGTTCCCTTTTGGGCTGAACATTCCACGGTTTCTTACTCGTTGCCTCTTGTCTTGTTGAGTCTCTGTACTGACTCTCATTTGCTGAAGACAGAAACTTCTGTGATGAGAGTTGAGGGGTTCCTTAACCTATGGGTATGATAACTCATTAGGAATTGATTTACTATTGTGCCCATTTAGCAAAATAATAGTAGTCGGTTCTTCACTAGGGCCTGTGATCTATCTAGCCCTACGTCCTCAGATCCACAATAATGCTGGGCATGGATCCTATCTTGTGGCTGGCCTTAAATCCAACCAGAACGTTGTTGGATGCTCTCATAAGACTCAGGCTGCTATTGCATCAGTGGTCATGCTAGTCCAGTCATTGCTGTATCTTCACAGTTGCGTATGATTGACACCTACTCCTCTCCTCGGCTAGTGTGCATAGCGCCTCTCAGCACTACAGAATCTAGCTGGTAGGCATGAAGTTCTTTGACCGATTTTTACGCAGACCTAGAGTTGTTACTTGAGCTAGCGGCAGCCATTTAAGAAACATTAGCTGGGCGGTGATGGCACATGCCTTTAATCCCAGCACTCAGGAGGCAGAGGCAAGCAAATCTCTGTGAGTTCGAGACCAGCCTGGTCAACAGAGTGAGTTCCAGGACTGGTTCCATAGCTACTGAGAAATTCTGTCTCAACAACAACAACAATAAAAAAAAAAACCCAACAACAAAAACCCCCCAAACTAAACAAAAAAAGAAACATTTTTGGTTTTATAACCCCTTTCTTTAGCCATACAGGGGAGGTTTGGACTGCACACCAGGGACCTTATTGTAGCTGTATATGGGTGGGACTTCATAAACATGTATCTTGTGGTACGTCCCTTGGGATAGCAACAATCCTGTGTGCTCAAATGCTCCTCTTGTGACCTATGCATTTCTATGAAGAGCTTGGAGGTAGCTCAGACATCCATTCAAGATTTTAACAGGAGTTCTAGGATGGCTTTCAGAGTCTCCAGGGTGCACTGCTCATAAGAGGAACAGAACATGTCCACTTAGTACTGGAGCCAGACGTAACTTGGGCCTGTACTTCTGGCTGGATGAGTAGGAGAAAGAAAATGCCATTAAAAAAATAACAGTTTTATTGGCAGTGGGTGGGGGTGGGGAAGTGGGGTGGTGATTTTTGGTTCTGCTGGACTGGGAAGCAGTGGTTAACTTACAGAGATGAGGCTGGTTTAAGCTGAGGGTAAAAAGCATGTCACCCAATGCCTTCCATTTCTGAGATAAAAGATGATAGGACAGAGTGACATTCTCAAGGACAAACAATGAGGGGCAGGGCTAGAACCTGGTTCTTTGGCACAGAGCCATGCCTGCTTCCCACATCTTTGGTCTTCCGGTCACATCCTGTTCCTTATTTCAAGAACGTGATTGGCATCTAAGAAGGGTTCGCTCCTGCTTCAGGGCTGTCTTGACTCTAGCTTCTACATAGGAGCCTTGCAGAGAGGGAGTGGTAACTTTGATAGAGGAGGGTGGCCTTTTCTGGGTCTCTAGTTTTCTTGCTTTCCTGACTTCCCTGGATCCTCTTGTTTTTCTGCTCCTGCTGTTCCCTGATCTCATTCACAGGTTTCTGGTTGCCCCATACCTCATAAATACTCTTTTCTTGGGTGATTTTGACTTCCCGTGCCCTAATCTACTGTTTAGGTATAAATGAGATACAAAATATCTGAAATCAAATTTTCTCCCTTGGCAACAGAGGCCTACGGAGCATCTGAGTCTATCTCTGTGGATGTCATCATCAGAGCTGCATCTCCAATGCTTTATCTGATGTTTTGTTGACTCTGAAACACCCTTAGGCTCATCTCACCTCCGTGGCCTGGAACCATCCCTGCCTTATGATATCATTTTCTTACGGGGCCAGCCTCTTGCTGTACACCACGGACTGCTGAACGGCCAGCAGCCTCTTATGTGCTTGTATCCACGCATTTGTTCCGCTTGTAGTTTTGTGTCGTTGTGAACCAACATGGAAGAGACAAAATGTGGTATTACACATTACAGCATGCGGCAGCAAAGACCTCATAGCGAGTGGGGCACGCCTGTGTGTGTCGTGTTCCTCTGCTATTCCCATGGAACTGGACCAGAATCTTCGGCGGGAAAGATGTAGAGTTTGAGAAATTCCTGAAGTCGACTTGCTTAGAAACCTGTTCCCCGAAAACAGGATATTTCCGCCACTGAAATTATCTGAGGGAGATAGTGATTCCCAACCTTCTTTTCAGGTGAAACAGAGACATTCATTGTCCCCAGTTCATGTCTACTTGCTACAGCAAAATGATCTCTGTGTCACTCCTGAGACAGCTCATTTTGAAGGCTTAAGGTTTCCCTGCTTAACTAATAAGGAACTAATAAAGCGAGCCTTGTTCCTCGGAGCAAACCTTCTCAATGGCACGATCCTCATATCGCTTTTGCACATGTATTAAGTTGCAGCCCAGAGCTAAACGGTCTACTTTCTGCAAACTTAATGGAAATCTGGGGAGGCAGGGAGCCGCGGCAGCGGCTAAGAAATGAAGAAGCATCTTTGTGGTCTTAGAGTTATTAGATTTTCTTTGGGCAGTCACAGAAAAATAGCCCTAGGTTTTATCTTTGAATAATTTATTTTTTTTTTCAAAATCACAAGGGACCTAGAGGTTCTCAGAATGTAGAGGCAATCTGCCATCCAGTACAGACAGCCCATCTTTGATGGCCCTGATAATCCCCAGTGACAGCGAATTCACTGCACACGAGACGAGCCCCCGACTGCAAGAAAACAGTGTGCATATTATCTCATACAAACCTCAGAACCTATTTCTAGAATAAACTTCTGGATGGTACCCAAAGGAAACCTGCCCCCCGCCCCAAATTCATTGTGAATATCTTGTGGATATGCACAAATTAGAGCAAGGGAATTCAATTTAAAGGGCTTGTGGGGATGGAGGGGCTCTTTACTCAGTCAGAGCTCACAATCCTTGCATTTATTTGGAAAGCATTAACTGCTAATATTCTGTTTCGTTGCCAAATGGGAACACAGCACAGGAGTCGGGTAGGGTTCCCCCCCCCCGCAGGCCCCCCCCTGCGCCCCCTCACCCCACTTAGAGCTCGAGGACATGCAGAAGAATCACAGTTCGGGCTTCAGATGCCTAAGGCCGGTTCTAGTAAGTTTTGTGTTGCTGTGATAAACAAGTGGCCGAGACAGCTCGGGAGGGAAAGGGTTGATTTCATCTTGCCTCCTTCGGTCTCTTATCCAGGGAATCCAAGGCTGGAACTTAGAAGCAGGGAATGAAGCAATGGTCACAGGGGAACGTTGGTTACTTGCTTCCTACCCATGGCTTTCTCTTTTGCTTTCTTATTCAACCTGCCTGGGGGTATGACCTGGCCCACAGTTACCTGGACCCTCCCACATAAATCATTAATCAAGAAAATGCCCCGACAGACTTGCTTACAAACCAATCTGTAGGTAACCCCAGTCAAACTCACTGATTCTCTAAACTGGACATTGGCGGTCCCTGTGTTTTGGTTCCGTCACGGGCTCCCTATCTGTAGTGAGCAGATGTGTGTGCCTGTGTGGTATCTTCTCAGGAAAAGTCTTGTCATACAACGTAACTGATACCCAAGCAGAGAGACGGCGGAAACAAAGATGAGTTGGGGAAGAGGGAATGCATGGTCCCGACTGTGGGTGTTAAGACACGCAACTGAAGCAGAGCGACCTGTGTACAAAGCATGCGTAGCGGGAATTCTGATACAACCCTCCTTTCCTGCATAGTGTGTGTCTTAGTGTGCATTGCTGCTGTGGCGGCCATTGGGTTGCAGGGTTCTTGCTAACTGTAGAGAGATGAAGAGTGTCTGTGGGAGGAATCCCAGGATGGCAGACTTCACCTGTGCTGTACGAGGCGGCGTGCCTGATTGATGCATTGATGGGTGGGGTCCATCACGTAAAAACGGAGACGCCCTGAAAACAGTTAAAGATTTAGGGGACGCTTTGTAGTCTTTGAGATGAGTGCAGAAGGGTGGGAATTGCAGGCAGGCAGCGGCAGGGGTTGCCTGGGCACTGCTCTAACCAGTAAGACATGTTCTGAGGCTGAGGTGTTGCCAGGCAGGGCCTTACTTCTGTAATGGAGGAATTGCAATGAGGAAAGGAGATGGGACCAGTATCCTCCATGTTAGCCTCTTATCCGGCAAGTAAATTAGATAAATGGAGGATTCGAGAGATCGAAACGGTAAAGGGAATAGAGAGTACAGACACCTCAAGTGTCTTTAGTAGATTAAAAAAAAAAAGAAGGAAAATCTACATGCCGTCAAACAGGTAAACAGGGCCTTAACAATGTTTCCCTACAAGAAACTAGGGTGATCTGCAAGTGCTTGCACTGCTGGAATTAGGGAAGACTTTTAGACACACAATAAAAAGCCTGTCACAGCCTGGCTAGTGATGCTGTGAGACGGAGGTGAGGGATGGGGGTGGTGGGGCTGTGGGGGTGTGTGTGGGAGAGTCAGCCTGACCACGGTAGAGGCAGAAAAACTGAGCCATGTCACCACTCAGCACTGTGTAAGTGAAGTTACTTGTAAAAGTTGCTAACTTGGTATAAGAATTTCCAAGGGTGTTCAGCTTTTTGAATAGGAGAAAAACTGGCTGCCATATGTACTTTAAAATATTTAAGCTATAGTCTTTAAAAAAAAGTCATATTTGTTTTGGGAAGAAATGATTAGAGACATTTCATAGGAGCAAACAATGAGTTAATATTTCAGTCTTCATTTGGTTGACTTGTGCTATATTATCAAAAACATTTGTAAAAGTTGGGAACCTATTTTGTCAATTAAGCGCTTTTAGAGCACATTTTTTTTTTCTAAAAAAAACCAACTTGGAATATTTTCTTCACATTTTATGAAGAATAATTCAGAGTGGACTACCACACCTGTAAACACAAAACTCCGAAGTCTGATAATTCCCTCAATAGATCAGCCTGTCTCCAAACCCACCAGTGTAAAAATTACATAGGGAGGAATAAAGTGAACAGGGAAGCGGTTGCTGCTCTCTAATCTTGCTTCGTCCTCCACCATCCTTGGCGGAAAATAAAAATCAATTTTAGCATCTACCGCATCTAATGATGAGAATATAGTGAGTTAGTCTTTGAATTAAATTCCAGGTCAATTCTGTATGTCATAAATTATCCCGTGGAGCTGCTAATTCTACTTTAGCCATTTTAAAAAAAGTACTGGCATTTGGTATTTGATAAACTACTTCAGGCTTTATTTCTATTTTTCAGTATTCTTCAAGGACTGAAAGTCTGAAAGCTAATCTCTGGTAGGAGGTGAGAATGTAAGAAACGGGAATCAGCCTTGGCCAGATTCTGGGTTCCACTGCTGGTTAACGGGAACTTGGAGCTCATGGGCTCTGGAGGTGGGGATGGTTGTAACACCAGCAGGCAACCATGAGAGCCAGGAGAGCCAGAGGCAACTACAGGCTTGCTAGCAGGTTATCACAGTTGCAGTAATGTCTGTGCGTTCAATGGTGACTGTGGAGGGAGGGGCTTTCAGGGGAAGTAGCTTTCATGTTCCTGTGGAGAATGAGGAGAAGATCGTGTTGCAAAAATCAGGTGGGCTGTGCTTTAGAACCTCCGTAAACAAGACCGAGGAGTTTACGCTTTTCCGTTCATCCTGAAATATTGTTAGATCTTGTGGGATTTTATTTACATAGATATGAAATGATTTGAATATTAAAAGGAGACATTAATTTCTTCCTTCATGACATGTCTTTTCATCTTCATAGTCTTTGTTTACATGGAAAGATAGGAAAAAATTTACCGTGAAACCCAGACTTAGAGATGAACCTGTTCTCTCTGTGTCTGTGTTGAAGAAAGGCTTTTATGAGAGGAAATGCACACAGGCAGCAGACACGCAGAGATCAAGACCCTCCGAAAAGCAGACCAGGGACTTGAGAAGTCAAAGTCCATCTTCTCCCTGTAGGACTGGGGTTTTTTCATGTCTTTGAAGGCTTTTCCTTTCCTAAGTTAGGGTTGGTCAGTTTAAGAGAGGCGGGACTGTTGCATACATAAGTCCTGATCCAGCCTTGAACTGTTGAGCCAGCCCATCAGCGAGGCCCCTACGGGCAGGAGAAGAAAGTCCTCAGAGTCTTTGTTTTAGGGCTGTCCCTCTCCCCTGAATTTTTGATTTTTGTGGTTTGTGCTGTGTGACTTTCCAAGGAGGTCTGACAGTTCAGGCCCTATGAAAAGTGGTGACAGGGGGAGCATCTTATTTGTCTTGTCTTCTTCACGGCTCTGGACATGGAGTAGGCAGGGTCTTTGTGGCAGTTGTGTCTGGGGGCAACATTCCAGAACCACACTGAGAAGTCACCTATTGCTTACAGTTGTCCTGTTGACTGAGGTTTTCTGTCCCACCTGGTCCCACAGCCGTCTAGTCCCAAAGAAATGCATAGA
>JAQHUG010000020.1:12991567-13005347 GCA_028555095.1 Dicrostonyx torquatus
CCCAGGACAAATCAAAGAAAGATGAAGACACACATCAACACAGATGTGTATACAGATGTTCATGTTACCCCCCAACTGACACACATCAATACAGATGTGTATATAGATGCTCATGTTACCCCAACCGACACACATCAGCACAGATGTGTGTACAGATGTTTTTGTTACCCCCTAGGATAAATCAAAGAAAGATGAAGACACACATCAACACAGATATGTATACAGGTGTTCATGTTACCCCCCAACCGACACACATCAACACAGATGTGTATATAGATGCTCATGTTACCCCAACCGACACACATCAACACAGGTGTGTATATAGATGCTCATGTTACCCCCAACCAACACACATCAACACAGATGTGTATATAGATGTTTTTGTTACCCCCTAGGATAAATCAAAGAAAGATGAAGACACACATCAACACAGATGTGTATACAGATGTTCATGTTACCCCAACCAACACACATCAACACAGATGTGTGTACAGATGTTTTCATTACCCCCCCAGGATAAATCAAAGAAAGATGAAGACACACATCAATACAGAAATGTATATAGGTGTTCATATTACCCCAAACGACACACATCAACAAAAATGTATATACAGATACTCATGTTACCCCAACTGACACACATTAATACAGATGTGTATACAGATGTTCATGTTACTCCAACTGACACACATCAATACAGATGTGTATACAGATGTTCATGTTACCCCCAACTGAAAACAACACAAATATTCATGAACCAATGAGTAGTAAATGCAGTACATTATATAACCACACAATGGAATATTATATCACAAATTAATTCAGGAGGAACAAAGCACTAATCCATGCTCAGGGTGGATGGGTTTACATTGCTGGTTTATCACAAGGAAAGCAAGACATAAAAGGCCATACATGGCATACAATCTCCCTTAGAGTCTGACGACAGAAGTTAGATCATGACACCGCCACTGAGTGAGTGGACTTAAATAGTAAACGGCATGCTCCAAGGTATGGCTCTTATGATGTGTGAAACTTTTAGTTAAAATTACCATAAAGCACACATCCCGAAATTTCTATGTTATAAAACAGTGGCCAGAGGCATGTCTATCGCCTGAGATGCTTCTATCAGTGCGAATAAAATGCAAGTAAGTGTGAATATCTGTTTAGCTCAAAAAGCTAGGGACTAGCAAAGTAAATCAAAAGCAAAACGAAAAGAACAGTATGATAAACACAAGTTGACACGGTACAAGTGAGGAAAACCATTAACCCAGCAAATCCAGACTGTTTTTCATAAAGCAGCAAGCCACAGAAACCACTTGCTAGCCCCAATAAGTATCCATACAGACATGAGCAGGGGATCATGGAGCGAGGAGATGAAAGCCCGAACAAGGGACTAATCCATCACTGTTCAAGCGAGACCTAAAACTTACACGGAATGGATAATTCCCTAGGAAGGCATGATTTCTCTAAATGGATGTCAGCAGAGATAAAGAGCTAGAAGAAGGTGATGAAAATACTATTCTATTCATACGCTTCCGCCAAGCCTAGACGGCTTAAAGGTGATCACTTTCAAATCTTCAAGGATCAGAGGACTTATGCTATTTATTTCAAGGATTACAAAGGATTGTTTTCAAATAATTTCTTAAGACATATTATATCAATGCTAAGTATACTAAAGAAATGACCAAAAGAGGAAAGTAATACTAATTTAAAAACAAATAAGTAGACAAAGATCTTAAATGGTAATAAACAGAATGAATAAAATGTTAAGAAAATAATGAATAATAATTAAATAACATGTAATTCAAGAATAAAAAATTATCAATATTAAGGAACAATTATATGTCATATTAATATGAGAAAGTTTATTTATGTTCATGGATGGATATATACCTTTGTATGAGTCAGTTTCTGTTCCTGAGACAAAATATTTGACATAACTTCTNATATATTTAAAAAGATAAGATTGAGGGGCTGGTGGGATTGACTGGTAAAATGATTGCCACACAAGCATGAGAACCTGAGTTTAATTCATGCACACACACACACATGCACGCACACACACACACACATATGCATGCACACACACGTGCACATATACACACAAGAATGTGCACATACACACATAAACATACATGTACATAAAATTAAATGGGAAAACACCCTATGTTCGTGGATTGGAAGACTTAATATCTCTAATTTGTTTTTGTTTGTTTTGTTAGATGTTTAACATCTAACCAAATATCAGCATTTTTCTTTATAGAAACAGACAATGTAATCCTCAAATTCACACAGAATTCAAAAGAATCCAGATTTTCTAAAGACACATTTGAAAGCTAAAAGCAAAGATAGAGAATTACAGTGCCAGACTCCTCAACTTGCTGCAAAACGGAGCAGTGAGCAGCGTGTGCAGTGCGCAGAAGCAGTGAGCGGTGTGCCCAGTATAGTGATATTTTATTTATGTTTTAATAAAGAAGGCTTGCCTAAAGATCAGAGGGTAAAACTAAGCCACCAGAGGTCAGGGAGTGTTGGCAAACACCTTTAATCCCAGAATTTGGGAGACAGAGGCAGATGGATCTCAGTGAGTTCAAGGCTACCCTGGACTACACAAGATCAATGCAGAAACAGATCCAGATGGTGGTGGCTCATACCTTTAATCCAAATACTGGGGAGTCGCTAGCCTTTAATGTCAGCACCAAAGGGAAATATAAGATGTGAGAAGACAGAGGCTCAGGACTCAGTGTGCAGTCACCCAGCCTTGGTAGAGATAAGATTTTTCTAGTGGCTTGGCTGTTTTGCTTTTTTGATCTTCAGCTTGAGCCCCAATATCTATCTCTGGGTTTTTATTATTCATACTACAGCCCAGTGTGCAGCAGCAGTGAGCAGCATGCCCAGTGCTGTGATGACCCTTCTGTATGTTGTGAATATATGTTGTTCTCATTGGTTAATAATAAAAAGCTGTTTGACCAATAGCCAGGCAGGATAGGGTTAGGTGGAACAGTAAACTGAGAACTTGGATGAGGAGGAGGAAGTGGAGACAGACATGAGCAGCTCCCCAAGAAATAACATGCCAGTTGACCAGTAAAAGCCATGGCCACGTGGCAAAACATAGACGAATAGGAATGGGTTAATTTAAATATAAGAGCTAGTTAGCAGTAAGTCTGAACTATAGGCCAAACAGTTGGTAATTAATGTAAGTTTCTGTGTGATTATTTGGGACCATGTGGTCGGGATGTGATAACTCTGCCTCCAATTTACAAATGGTGCCCAGTGTGGGACATGGGTCCACATAAGACCTAAAAATGCTTTAAAAAGTATTCTAAACACACAAAAATGGAGTAAAGCACAGCTTCTTGGTAACCATCTTTTCTCTGATAGACTCTGTTTGCTGGTGGCTAACAGAGGCATGGTTCCTTTAAGAGACAGCTTCCTGGCTTGGTAGTGGGACAGAAGGTTCTTTTAGGAGGTCCTGCTATGGAGCATTTGAAAGGGGTTTGTGGGCTGTGGGCTGCATTCTACTTAGTACTGCTTTCCAGAGTTGAGGGGTGAGTGTGACTCTCACTGGTACCTCTGCCATGAGACTAGGTGCTCAGATAACCGAGGGGAAGAGCCAGCTGCCATGCATTAGGACCATTCACTAAGCTAACCAGTACAGATAGCTAACATAGCAGTTTTAATATGTCTCATGCGATTAAAAAAATGAGACAGATGTACAGTAAGGACAGATTCAGATAGAAAAGGCCTCTGAACAGGTCAGTGTGTTTGATAAATGTGCATAGGCTTGGAAGAACGAAAAAAAAGGAGACAGTCAAAGATTTAAAAAGTAATTTAAAGATAATAAACGAGGTATTTTAAAAAATAGAGTAATAAAAAGTTATGATAAGCCATATAAAGATGGAAATACACTGAGAGTCTGGAATATGTATATTATTGTGTTTTCTTTGGATTTTTTTGACTGTTAATGAGTTAACTGCTGAGAGACATTTGATTGTGGGAGCTGCTAAATTAAACCAACCTATATATTTTAAAGACGTCTTGACTTTGAACTTGGTTCTAAGGATATGTTGTTTTGGAAAAGAAGTTCTGCTTTTACTTCCACATAAGATGAGAAGCTGTGAATTCCTTCCAGGCTAATATGGTTTGATCAAGGAAGACTTCCTAAGAGGTCTCCATTGGAGTAATGGCCCAGGTGATCCAACATCCAGAACAGCTTCAAAGCAACTGGTTGAGACAATGTAGCCTCANGTTTATTTAAAATATAATTGACAGAATACAGACCATTGTCCCACACCGTTGTCCGAAGCATTAAACGCTGCCCCACTGCAGAACTTCCCTTTAGGGTGTGTGAACACATGGTATGGAGGACAAGCTCAACTGCCTACGTATGGGCTGACCACGGAACTCCACTGGGCAGATGAATGTTGCAGTGGAGAGTCTGGCTTCCGGCTCTTAGGGAGCTTGGGTGAAAGCGTGTCATTCACACTAGTTATCTTTATGATATTTCTGCATCTGTGTCCTCGTTTACAATAAGGACAAATCTAGTAAATGCCCTGTACTGTTTTGTGAGGATTGAATACATTCATTACCAACAGATTAATGGAGCCCTGCCAGCGTCAGCACATGGCACATACCATCAGCTTGCATTCTTTAAAAGCAATGCATGCCACACATTTAGCTCTTTTTCGCTGCATCGTAGGATCTCAATAGGAGCATCTTATATGAGCCTCCTTCTCAAGAATATCTTTAGAATATTCAGAGTAAATTGGAAGTAGAGCAAGTGTACGAACCCTCAAAGCCTACCCGCCACTGGTGTACATCCTCCAGCAGGGCTACAACTTCTCATAGTCTCCTCCAAACAGTGCCACCAACCGGGTACCAGGTATTCCAACTCATGAGCCTGGGGAATTATTCCCACCCCAAGACCCGTCCTTAAGTCATTCTCTGACTTCATTTTATACTTTCTTATAGGCAAACTGATAACAAGATGAGAAATACTGTGTCAGTGGTGAGGCTTCATTACCGGAGCCTCCCAGCAACACAGTGACTGTAACATCTTAGGTTTGTCCGTTTCCAGAATTCCCTCTAGCCTGATGTAGACAAAGTCGAGGGCACACTTTTTGACCACAAGTCGCTGCCTCTGCTGCTGTGGGATTGTGTTTGTTTTTAGTGTCCCCTGATGTCCTCACATATCCCTCAAAGCAGAATGACAAACAGCATTGTGGTACTCAAGATAATTTTGGTAGATAAACAAGCATGGCGTGACATTGGGCGTCATAACCAGAAAATTCTGCGAGTTCTAATAATCCTGAAGAGAACGCATTGGTGGGACACCGCCAGCGTTCTAGTCTCAGCTTTTTTTTTTTATTGTTTTGTTTTTGTGTTTTGACTTCTTGTTTGTTTGCTTTTTGCTTTTTTGTTTTTTAGAGACAGGGTTTCTCTGTGTAACAATCCTAGCTGTCCTGGAACTAGTTCTTGCACACCAGGCTGGCCTCAAACTCACAGAGACCCGCCTGCCTCTGCCTCCCAAGTACTAGGATTAAAGGCGCATGCTGCCACCACCTGGTGTCGTAACTTTCTTTTCTTCAAGAAATAAAAAACAGAAAAGGAGGCTAAGGGTTGAGCCGTTAGGCAGGTGACAGTATGTAGCTAGCAAATAATAAGATTATTTTTGTGGTGTGTATTCTCAGCGTTATGTTCTGTTTCTGACAGGTGGCCCACAAGGGTTTTTTTTTTCCTGAAATAGAGATGCCTCTTAAACATATTGCTATATAATAAATACAAATACAATTAAAACACAATACAAAAGTAGAGACGTTTAAAAATGGAACCTCTTGAAGAAGAATAGCTAGCGAGTGATAGCTTATTGGCATGTGTATACAGCATGAACCCAAGAAACAAATGCACTCAAGTATCCAGGGTTTAAGAAACGATTTGTGGTATAAAGCAGTACGGAAATGAAGTGAGCAAGTTCTATTAGTTGCTTTTCTACTGCTGTGACAAAAAAAAAAATTATGACCAAGGCAACTTATAGAAGAGTTCATTTAGTCTTGCGATTCCAGAGGGAGTATATCGAGAGGGGCAGCAGGAGTGGGAAGCTGAGAGGCCGGACATCAGTGAGAGCAGAGAGAGCAAACTCTGAATTCTGAAAGCCCATGTGTGCATCCTCCAGCAAGGCTGCAACTTGCCGTAATTTGCCAACCAGCGCCCCCAGCTGGAGACCAAGTATTCAAATTCACGAGCCTATGGGGACATTTCTCATTCAAACCACCATGTTAGTGTATCTTGGCTTTGTCCTTAACTAACAGTATAATCTGTGGCAAGTCATTCAATGACCTTTTCCTGTGGAGGGTGATACAATGGCTCCTTCAAAGTTATTCTGAAAGCTGGGTGCTTTGTTCTGTGTTATACTCCGGAGCTCTCACTGTGTTCTCTGCTTTCCA
This sequence comes from Dicrostonyx torquatus, assembly GCA_028555095.1. NCBI lineage: Eukaryota > Metazoa > Chordata > Mammalia > Rodentia > Cricetidae > Dicrostonyx > Dicrostonyx torquatus. Next base: position 12,998,008 of record JAQHUG010000020.1, read on the forward strand.
GCTAATCCTACTATTTGTGCTACTTCCTTATTGACCAATGGGGAACTCCACTCTCAGCTGCATACCTCTGTGGTAGTGGTTCTCAACCTTCCTAATGCTGGGACCCTTTAACACAGTTCCTCATGTCATGGTGACCCCCAGCCATAAAATTATTTCTTTGCTATGTCATAGCTTCAATTTTGCTGCGGTTATGGATCATAATGTAAAGATCTGATATGCTACCCAGTGGGGGTCATGACCCACAGGCTGAGACCCATTGCTCTAGACGTAGAACCTGCTGAAGGCTTGTCGCCAGCTTTATAAGAAAGCATCCTTACCACACAACGAGAGGAGATGGAGCCCCCCAACCTGGCTCTGAGCATCATTTCCTTGTTGCAGGTCTCTCTTCTAATTTTAGTTCATTTTAAAATGATGTGGCCGGCCACATCCATTTTTCCAGAGGCTTTATGCTGGTAGGGAGGCCCCAGTGACCAAATCATCTGCCTGTGATGTTGCAATCACGTAGCTGGGGAACCATTTTACTTGAGTGTAAGTCCAGCGGGAGTGTCTATGAGTTGGAGGTCAAACTCAGAACACTTTAGAGAATGTTAAGCTCATAGGTAGAGGAGGATGAGAAGGATGGGGCAGCTGTGATCTCTGCGGTGCAGAGGAGCTGACTCCTCCGCTCCTCTTTAGCTTCCGGAAGCAGATAGTACAAGCTTGGGTACCTACCTGGTGGGTGGGGTGTTTTTGAGAGAGAAGACATGACTTTCTCGGTTGGCAACTTTGGTCACTGGGACTCACGCTTCTTTTCACTTTAGCTATAGACACCTACTGCAGTAGGTATGTTCAGTGCTGGGGAATTAGCTATCAGCAGGATTCATAAGATCATTAGGTTTCTGTTAAGGGAACAGATGACTTAAAAGGAAGAAAGGTTTATTTTTGACTCTGGCTTTCATGGTTGTGTTCCATGGTCACTTGGCTGTTGTTTTAGGCAGGTGGTAGCCCTGATGTGGGAAGCAGAGAGCAGGAAGAGTCCTGCAATATACATTGTATTGGTAAATTGTGTTGAATGAGCTCTGTGAGAAGCTGGCTCTGGGAATAAGACTGGCTCTGATTTCAGGTCCATGTATGTGTCTGTTAAATGCCTTATCTGGATACAGGCTGGACCCCCAGCTCTATGATGGAGAGGAAAGAGAACAATAAAAGAACCAAGAGTGAGGACGCTGTGCCACGAGAGCAGCAGAGGAATCACCTCTAGTAGAGGTCACTGCTGTTTATCCCGTGCGACACTGTGAAAAGGCCTGCCTTGGAGAGAGACGCTCAAGTCCAGCCGTGGGACGCTCCAGAGTAGAGAAAAAGACAATTGTGAACTCCAGCTACCTGCATCAACAGATAGCAGAAGACGCTCAACTGCCTTAATCCCCAGGGAAATGCACAAGCCACACTGAGTGTGAGTGAGATGGCATAGTGGCTAAGGGAGCTTGCCACCAAGCCTGCCAATAATCCCCAGTTCAATCCCTGGGCCCCGACATACATGGTGGAAAGGAAGAACCAACTCCTGCCAGTTGTCCTCTGACCTCCCCACAAGTGCTGCAGTGCACACCTCTCACAAATGAATGAGTACGTGTAAAACCCCGACTCTATGGAGAGGCCATCTCACGCCTGTCAGAATGGCTATCATTACAAATCAAACCACAAACCCGGCGGTGGTGGTGCACGCCTTTAATCCTAGCACTCGGGAGGCAGAGACAGGCAGATCTTTGTGAGTTCAAGACCAGCCTGGTCTACAAGAACTAGTTCCAGGACAGGCTCCAAAAGCTNACTTTGCATTGGTATGGATCTTGGTCTATTGATACAAATTTAAAGTCAATTTTGTTATATGTATAATTCTGCCCTTGGTTAAGGTATTGTGTTTGTACAGCTCATTTAAAAATGTATAATTAAGAAATACAACTCACAAGATTAATAAGACCATCTCCAACACACACACATGCACACACATTACAAGATATACAGGCAGCAACAATTACAGGGAAGAGGTGATTCTCTGAACAGTCAAGCTTCCAGCAAGTGGTATAGAGAGCCCCAGGTCAGTGCTTTCATAGATTATCATCATGCTGGGTCATCTTTTTGGTGATGAAGTTGCTTTGCTAACCACAATCCCATAAGTAGCCCTTCACCCACATTCCTGTAAACAACTTCAATAAACTCCCTGGTTCAGTAAGCTAGACTTGGGTGACATTTTCTTTGGTTTCTCCTTGGTGTCCTCTCTAGGGTGAATTTGTTTACAAGCCCCAGGAAAAGCCACACAACCGGAGACTGATTGACGGGACCAGGATGGGGACCTGTCTCTACCATTGGTGCAAAGGAGAAAGATTGCTCTTAATTGACCGTGAGACGTTTTCAGAATATATTGCTGACAGGTAACAACAAAATGTGAAAGTTAGATAGATTTTATTGTCTTTTGTACAAGAAACCCGGGGAAGTGAACACAGGTGTGTGTGTGCATTTGTTTCTTCACGCGAGGCATGTGTCCTACCATTGAGGTACATTCCCAGCATCGTTTCGTTTTGCATGAAGAAAACCACAAAGGATAAACTTGGTCCTCATATAAGAGTTGACTTAGGTGAAGTATGTGCTATATTCTATTTTTATTTTTGTCTCATAGATTGGGCTTTTAAAAGAAGTAATGTTGGAATCACAGAGACCAAAAGGAGAGCAAAATTCTAGCCTAAGGCCAGCATAGACAGGGAAGATAAACTAATCCAGGCTTTTCCTTCCTGATTGCTGCGGGGAGCTGTAAGTGCTCTCCTGGAACAATACAGACGGGGCTGTTTGCATGTGGACCTGAGGTACAGGCGCTTAAAACAGGTGTCACCTAAGTGTCTACGAGCCTGTCCTAGAACTCGCTCTGTCAGAGACCAGGCTGACCTTGAACTCACTGAGATCCACCTGCCTCTGCCTCCCAAGTGCAGGGATAAAAGGCATGCTCCATCATGCTCGGCTGCATGCTATCTTTTAGTGAAGTAAAAAGAAAGAAAGAAAGAAAAATCCCGGGGTGAGCCCTAAATTCCTTCTGTTGGTAGATGGGTCTTCCCTGGAGAGAATCTCTCTAGCTCAGAGGGACTCTGCACTGGACAGGCACTTTACACCAAATCAACGCTAACTGCAGACATCTCTCGCTGCTCCAAGATGATTGAGAGTGGTACTTGATTGGCTTCTTGCTGAGACTAATTTTGAGGAGCTTCATGATATGTTTTAACCTCTGGGCTTTTGCTTGGAAAATCCTTTTGTCCTTTAGTGAAATTCTCCAAATGGAGTAGGGGTTTTTGGACAGAAAACTGCAATACCACCATATTCCACATGGTGGCACACTCCCCCAGGGAAAGGGGCTCTTCCGTGGTCATTGCCGACAAGCAGAATCAAGTCGCAGCGTTCCTTGACCAATAAATGTCATTTATGTTGACCGGCTTTGTGGATGCATTAGAGAGAATACGTGCTCATGATACATACCGGCCGTGCTTATTGCACTTTTTATTTAAAAAAGAAATAAAAACAAATAAAGCTTTCACCATTTCAATAGATCCTTATAATGGAGCAATCAAAAATAACGTTTGAGAGGGGTGTGGAAGGGAAAGATAAGAGGAACAGTCTGGGGATAGCCACAGCTGAAGAGCCTTTGGCGCAGTTCTTTCTCCCATTATGGCATGGCTAGTGTATCGTATCTCTTTCTAGTAATTCAGACGGTCTGGAATGCTTTCTCCTGTCACCCCCTTGCCTTGGAAATTGTCGCTCAGTAACCTCTGGTGTGAGAGAGGTCTAGTCTGGTCATCCCCACCCATGTTCACGAGCTCCTACTTCCTCCAGGAGCTGAGGATGCTTCACCCAGTCTTGTGGCTGCTGCCTCTCCTAGATGCTGATAACTGTTCTTAAAAATGCTTCTAACGAAGCCGGGCGGTGGTGGTGCACGCCTTTAATCCCAGCACTCGGGAGGCAGAGACAGGCGGATCTTTGTGAGTTCGAGACCAGCCTGGTCTACAAGAGCTAGTTCCAGTGCAGACTCCAAAGCCACAGAGAAACCCTGTCTCGAAAAACCAAAAAAAAAAAAAAAAAATATGCTTCTAACGAAAACACACACACATACACACACACAAATGAGCTAGCATGTTTGAAAAGAAAAAGAAGAAAATAGTTAAGGGGATGGGGGCAATCTCTCCTGAGCCTTTCTGTTCGGCCCCAAATGCATTAGATAATGCAAAGAAACAAGACCCAAGTCTGAAAACATTATCATTATCGTTATGACCAGGCCTCTGATGGGCCAGACACAATGTTTTAGATTTCAAATCCTAAGTGCATTTTGATTTGATTTTTCATAGCACTCATTTGAAATCTCTGTAAGTGAGGCGTGTGTGGAGACAATACACAACTGGCCGAGGAAGAAGACTTTGCATACCGTGAATGCCAGGCCCCTCGCTCTCATTCCCTCGTCCTCGGCATTTAATCGCCTGGTCATGACCCATCGCTGGCAGGAGCAGTCCCATTCCTGAGCCGTGTGACTCAGAAGGCCACGGAGGTCTCCCAGAGCAGAGGCAGATGTAAGATAGAACTGGGGGACAATCTTGCTTGGCATCAGACAGCAGGGGCAGGAGCCCCCCCCCCAGTCCTGCGGTACAGAGGAAACCAGCGGGGCTGCTGGCTTGGACTCGCGGTTGGGCCAGCTCCTCACAGCTGATTTACTGATCAAAGGGTCAAATGTTGCTTGCTGTAGGTAGGTTTTCCCTAGAAGTGATTCCTGCGGAATAACAGTAAAGAATGTCACCTTTTCTCAAAGTGCCGAACCCACACATCCAAAGAGAGCTCCTTGGTGTCCACATCCGTTGTTGGGAAGGCTTCATCCTGGAAGTGCTGGGGACTTCACAGTAGAAGCTGGTGCCACGTGGTATCACCCAGTTTTGCTGCCTCCTGAAATGCTGATCAGGGACTACAGGTCCACTCTTGCAGGTCCAATGGCCTCAGCCTTCTGTTACCCAGCCAGGGGACTTTGGCTGGCAAAATGCACACACCTTGTGAAGCGGTCTCACTTGACCGTGACTTCTAAACTTCAGTGGGCTAGGACACTGGCGATCACGTGACCATTGCCTGGCAAACTACTCCCTTGCTTTCTACACACTAAAACAAACAAACAAAACAAAACAAAACTGGAAACTTCTCACATCACTAAACTTCTCTCTCATCCGTTTCACAGAAAAGAAATTGGTTTAGGAAGTTCTTCAGATTCTGGCTTCCATATCTAGACCTCGGGCCTCCTGCCAGTGTCACTGTTTTAACAGCTGGGTAATAAATACCCCATCAAATAAATGTGCCGCATTTTAAAAATCACTCTGGGTTGAGAGACGTTTAGGTTGTTTCCAGTTTCTGGCATGATGAATAAAGCTGCTATGAACACAGCTGAGCAAGAGCCTTTGTGTGGGACGGGGTGTCCTCTGGGAAGAAGGCCAAGAGTGGTTTAACGGGGTCTTGAGGCAGATTGTCCACTTTCTGAGGAATCACCATATTGGTTTCCAAAGTGGATCTACCAGTTTGCACTCCCGCCAGGAGAGGAGGAGTGTCGTCCTTGTTCCGCATCCTCTCCAGTATTGGCTGTCACTTGTGGTTTTGATCTGTCATTCTGGTGGGTGTAAGATGGAATCTCAAAGAGTTTTGATTTGCGTTTCCCTGATGGCTAAAGATGTTGAACATTTCTTTAAGTGTTTCTCTGTCCCTTGGGNCCCCTACAGCCACGATTTAACCATAATTCTAAATTTCCTTAGGGTTCCTCAAAGATTACCAACATCTACCAATTATCAGGAAGTTGGCTAGAAAATTATGCCTAAATTCCTAAAATAATGCTTATGAATGTTTGCTTTCTTTAAGGGGGGGTTTGTTATAAGTTATTATTGGTCATAGTCAATCTCTTTCTAAAAGAAGAGAGGAGGATATGATATAGAAATGAAAAAGGGTAGATTATTAAATATACTTTAATAAAAAAACCTGTTAATCTCAAAATATTTTACATTGGTATAGATTTTTAGTACATTGATATAAATTTAAGGTTAATTTTGTTATGCTGTATGCATATTTCTATTCTTGCTTAAGATATTGTTTTTATACAGCTCAATTAAAAATATAATGTATAAATAAGAAATACAGATTTGTAAAAATACAGTTATTCATCTATAATAGTCAAACTCATCATGTTAGGTTTTCTAGATATACAAAGTTATATTTCAGATAAATAGGTATTCTTCAAACATTTCCAAGTCCTACAGAATATGACATTTAAAATATTTTAGTAACTTAGACTTTATGACAGTGAGACGTGTCTGCTCCTGACAGCACCAATGTACTCCAGATAAAATGATGGGTATTGAAGACACTCCATATGGAATTTGTTCTCTTTATGATAAAAGCTAGCCATGTGGGCAAAGAAACTGCCTTTGCCTCAATTGCTGACAGTTACTGTCTAAACTGAACCAACAGGATACAAAGATAGGCGAGTGATGAGCTTTGCCAAGAAAATGTAGGACAGTCCTTCAAAATTCCCTGCTTCACAAGAAACTTATCAGGTGTGTTAGGCATATAGGTTAAAGTTGGATGCCCCAACATTGCAGAGAAATTTTGAGTGACTGTCCAGGCAGCCAGCTGTTTCTATCATTTCTCACATTTTGGAAGTCACTTGCTTGCACTTCCTGATTACTCAGGCAATATTATATCCTTCCCAGGTCTCTGATGGAGTTGAAGACTAGATCATTATAATTGCAGTTTTTCTGAGTTAGGATAAAAAGTAAATTAAATATAAAACTTTAGACTTACCAAGATAAGATAGATAATATATTTTCCCTAATTTTGTCAATACAAATAGACTAGATATTATAACTGTACTTCTTACTTGATAACTGTTTTGTTGTATGTAATTTTACATACAACAGTTGAAACTTTCCTTTTTGAATAGACAGATAGGGAGAAATGCTGTGAGATAAGCCTTCTTTATGCTGGGAATATGTGTTGCTCTCAGTGGTTAATAATAAAAGGTATTTAACTAATATCCAGGCAGGATAGTGTTAGAAGAACAATCAAACTGACAACTTGGATGAGAAGGGAGGAAGGAGCAGCTACCCGAGAAACCGCATGCCAGCAGATTGGTAAATGTAACGGCCATGTGGTTATACATCAATGAATAAAAATGGGTTATTTAAATATAAGAGCTAGTTAGTAATAAGCCTAAACTATGGGCCAAACAGTTTATAATTGATATATGTATCTGTGTGATTATTTGGAATCATGCAGTTGGGACATAAAATCTCTGCCTCCATTTACAG
>JAQHUG010000020.1:13010097-13022072 GCA_028555095.1 Dicrostonyx torquatus
AAGTTTGCCAACTACTTTATGTTGGGATTTGAGGTCCTCTCCACAAGAGAGAATCCATGCCTGTTACTGTAACCCTGCTCAAGAGCCCTCAGCAGGGAGATTGTAAGGCCCACAGGAAAGTCTACTTCTTGGCATGACTGGCCATTTACATGACTTTTACATTAGTGCTGTTCTTGGTCTCCATCACAGAAGCTTCCTGTAGCTGTGGGAGGCTGTCAGTCCATACTCCTAACTGGTCAAAGTGCCAAGAATAAACGGAATGCTGGACCCTAAACGGGACATCAGTATCAACTTTCTAAGGGTTAGGGGAACACTGCAGCTGAGGTAGTAGAAGGAATGTAAGCACTAGAGGTTCAGTGCCCCCAAAGACATTCTCTGGGTAGGACATGGCCATTGCAGCCTTGAAGTCACTGCAATGTGATCTGCATGTGACCTGCAGGAGATTGGATCCTTCAGCATTTTATCAAGGATGTGGGTGTGTGTGTGGGGGGGTTGTCACGAGGCTCTGAGAGAATAGTGACAGCTAATTATTGTTAGGGGGCGAACCTAATTTTCTCCCCTGGTGTAGCCACTGAAAAGTAGCCCACGCTCCAGTAAGTAAACTCTCATTCATGTTCATGTGAGCCACCCTAGTTAAACTTAGTGAGTCACATAGGCACAGAAAGACAAGAAAACAGGAGGCCAGCCTCTTGGGAAGAAGAGAACCTTCAGCTTATGATGAAAGGGGTGAGAGAGACTAAAGGGGTCTTTTAAAAACCACCACAATTCAATTTATACATGTGCAAAACTGTCAAAGAACACATTTGAAAAATAGAGGAAAGATTAGAATAGACAGTCCTCTAAAGGAGACACACAACATGCATCCAAAAAGATGCTCAACGTGATTAGTTTTTCATCAGCGTGATCTAAATCCAAGCCATAGTCACTTATTGTCTCAAGTTCACCAAGATAACTATATACAAACTGGTATGACACATGACAGACAGAATGCAGAGAGTTTGCAGTCCTTTTGCGTTGATGGTAGGGATATAAAATGACATAGCCACCAAGGATAAATTAAGGAAAGTTAAAGACACACATCAACACAAGATGTGTATACAGATGTTTGTGTTATCCCCAAACAACACACATCAACACAGATGTGTGTACAGATGTTTTCATTCCCCCCCCCCGGATAAATCAAAGAAAGATGGAGACACACATCAACACAGATGTGTATATAGGTGTTCATGTTACCCCCCAACCGACACACATCAACACAAATGTATATACAGATGCTCATGTTACCCCAACCGACACACATCAACACAGATGTGTATACAGATTCATGTTACCTCCCAACCGACACACGTTAACACAAATGTATATACAGATGCTCATGTTACCCCAACCGACACACATCAGCACAGATGTGTGTACAGATGTTTTTGTTACCCCCNGTTGTATCCATTTCTTCTGTCGTATCTTCAGTGCCCGAGAGTCTCTCTTCCATCTCTTGTGTTCTGTTCTCGAAGCTTGCCTCTTTAGTTTCTGCTCTCATTCCTCAAATTTTCATTTCCAGAATCCCCTCACTTGGTGTGTTTTCATTATTGTTACTATTTCCATTTTCAGATGTTAAACAGAGGTTTTTTTTTTTTTCTTCAACTGTTTTTTTTCTTGACTTTCTTCATGGGATTTATTCATTTCTCTTTAAGGCCCTCTATCATCTTCATAGTTGTTTTTAAGGCCTGTTTCTTGGGCTTCAGCTGTGTTGGAATATTCAGGTCCCGCTGGAGTAGTAGGACAGCTGGGTTCAAGAGAAGACACACTGCCCTGGCTGCTATTGATTAGTTTTCCTGGCGGTGTCTAGACTTGTGGCTTTGGGACGATGACATGTCTAGGTGCTGACTTCCAGATTTGTCTTTGTTTGCAATGTTTCATTCCTTGGTTTCTGTTTCCTGTCTGGGAGTTTGGGGAGTGTGGTGCTGTGTGCTGCCTGCTCTCCTGTCCTGCTCAGCTGCTGTGTCTCCAGGGGATGCCTGTTGGATTGGAGGCTAGGGTGCTGGGATGAGTTGGGGAAGGAAGGTTGGAGGAGAAGGTCTTTGTGATCCCTTCAGATGGGATCAGATAGGAAAGGCAGACCGCAGCAGGTTTTCTGCTTCAGAGCTGGGGTCAAGGCTGGAGGGTGGGTTTGGTTCTCAGGAACAGTAGGAAGGCTGTGGGTCTGCCCTGGGAGGCGAGGCTTACCTTAGCAGCGGGTGCCTGCTATAGCTGGAGTCTGAGACAAAGTAATAAGGGGAGCTGGGGAGGTTTGGAGGAGGAGATCTTTGGGATCCTCAGGATATTGGGGGGGGGCAGGGAAGGCTTCCACAGGTGTTCTGTGCTGAGCTGGGGATGAGACCAGGGGATTGGATCTGGGGACAGAGAGAGAGAGAGAAGAAGGTCCTCAGGCAGCCTGCCTGGTTTCTCTGCCAGGCATTGTCTGTGGGTTAACAGGGGGTGCATGCTGGGGTTGTGGGGCGTGAGGGGGGGAGGCTGAGATAAAATGACTGAGTTGAGAGAGGGAGGTTAGGAGGGGATGGACTGTGAGATCCATGGGAGATGTGGGCATGGGGAGGGGGGAGAAGGAAGGCTGCAGCTGGTGTTCTGTCGCATCTCGGGGCATGAGGCTGGGGGATTGGATCTGACGGAATAGAGAGGGAAGGTCTGTGGGCAGCCTACCTGGATTTCTCATCATAGTCTCTCCTTGCTTAGGCTTCAATTTCTGTGTAATTACGCTATGGACACAGCCAGCTTCCAAACACTGGTCCTGGTTCATAAACAAAGTGTTTGTTATTCTTGAGTTAAAAACTCAAAGTCTCATCCATCGCAGTCTGAGGCTTTGTGTCAGACTAGAGGGAATGTATAAATTAGGCATCGGCAAGGCCATATCAGCTCAACCAACCGGCAAATCTGAGAGTTAGAGCTCTCAGTGGAATATTTGTAGTGCTTGGGCATGAGGGCAGAGAAGATGAAGAGGAAACTTCTGGAATGTCAGGGGAGGATGGGAGAGCAGATAACATAGCTTTAGGCAAAGCCAGTTTGGGGTAGCGGCTTCTCCAGCTTCTGAGGTGGGAATCTGCTAAGACTCCCTCCTGGAGCATCCACCCTGTGGGAGAGCCTTCAGCAACTCAGGGGCTTTTCTTGCAGGGACATCCTGCCCTATGCTGCCAGCTGGTTTGCAGGTTGTACAGTTTTGGTTGTAAATACCTCCCACGGGAACATGACCAAGATGTCAGCCGTCCCTGAAGTACTGAAGGCCTATGGGAGAATTGCCCAGCCAGACAGTGAAGTATGGATGTGGGATTCCCCTCTGTATGCAGTGATTATGTTTTATTATCATTGGTTAATAAAGAAGCTGTTTCGGCTGGGAAATGAGCGAGTAGTCTCCTACTACAAGGTAACTGCTGTAGACAGTGGCCAAGGGGCACTGTATCCGGTGGGAGGTTCTGCTCCCCTGTTTGGTCTATGACTGAAGAGTCAGTAAGTACTGGAGATCAGATAAAGTAAGGCAAGGAGCAGTGTGAGGGGCCTTGGGCAAAGGTAATCACGTGTTGTGGGATGGGGGCACTGACAGCACGCAGGCCACTGAGGAAGAAGTCTAGTCCCGGATGGAAACACATTCACAATGGTCTGTTTTGTCTGATCCTTTTGGGAGCCTTGGCTGCAGAAGGAGCAAGCTAGCGGCTTGACTAGCAAGTTAGTTAATCCATTCCTGGTCTCTGTTCATAAGGGCTTGTCCCTGACATAACAAGAATTGCACCAGGCTCAACCCAAATATTAGGTGGCAGGGCTGTGTCGGCTTGTAATTACATACTGGTTGACCAGATTATAGTAACACTTCAAAGACCCTCTTCTGGGTCAAGGTCCCTGCGGGCAAAAGAAGGGAAAAGGACCTTGGTGCTGGTCAAGATTTGTGACTACGAATGGCTGCTTCAGCCAAGTGACATTGTTTTTTTCTTATGAGAGAAAAATCCTATGAGGAGCAATGAGGCCTAAGTCCATGGTAGCAATCACTTGTATAGGAGGTTTCCCCATGCCACCTCCTATATCCCACCTCCTATATCCTAGAAAGGGGATAGCTATTTCCTTCCTCTGCTCCATCCTGCCTAGGTGCCCATTCCACTGATGCTAAAGCTCTGCCCACTAAGGAGGCCTGTGTGACAAGCCAAGGGCCTTCTCAGTCAATAGGAGGACTCACCTGTCAGCCTGCACCATGGGCTCCTCCCCCAAACTCCTCTCTGAAGTTCAAAGCCTGAGCAGCCCTTTGCTCCCCATCACGAAACAAATATTATTATTCTGTATTGACCAGTATTATATGAACAACGTATTTACTTGCATTAGCATTCTTTAGAGAAAAAGAACTGATAAGATGTATACGCAGTATTAACCCAGGATTTATTAGATGGATTCAGAGGCTGGGTTCATCCCACAGTGGTTATCTGCAGGCCAGAGACCCAGGGAATCCAGTAGCTATCTAGTTCAAGAACCTGGAACCCTCAGGACAAGAGAGGCCAATGATGCAGCCACCGTGTGAGGCGGCAAGTCTAGAAGCTTCCTAGAGAGGCTTTGGTATAAAGCCACACGTAAAGATTGAAAAAGCGAAGTATCATGTCTGCAGGCAAGGGCATCAGTGGGGAAAATGCTGCTCAGCAGAGTTGAGCATCCCACTGTGACAGCTAATCCTCATTGTCAGCTTGACTGGATTCAGAGTCAGAGGCACGTCTCTGGGGAAGTTTGCAGAGCGGTTTAGCGGAGATTGGGAGATGCCCTGAATGTACAGCTCCATGGGCTGGAGTCCAGGACAAAAAAATGCAAAAGTAGGATCGCTGTTGCGGCGGACGCCCCCCGACCCGCGGGAAGAACGACCACCACACGAGGATCCTTCGCGTATCACACTTTATTGGAGAGCTTCTTGGTTGAGGGGAGAGCTGAAGCGAGGGGCCCCGACCCACCCAATGCTGCAGCTTATATAGGGAATAGGGACACGGGTAGCCCTCTGATTGGCTGCTGATCTCTCGTGACCATCAGGCCATTCGGGATAGGCTGATGGTCTTATATGTGCAGTTGGTATCAAACCGCAATAGGGAGGAAGCCGGCGCCATCTTGTAATGGCGTCTATTAAAAGCAGCTCCCTGCAGGCTCCGACATTTGTCTCTTGCTGATTCCTGTCTGAGAGTGCATTGCCTCCAGTGGCCTCATAATCCTGCTGGCCATACCTTCCTGTCATGGTGTCAGCCCCCTCTAAGGGTAGCTGGAATGACTCTTTCATCTTGTCTTAGTCAGGGTTTTTATTGTAATGATGGAAACACCGTGACCAAAAGAGTGAGCCGGGGAGGGAAGGGTTTATTCAGCTCAGGCTTCCATATCTTGTTCAACATTAGAGGAAGTCAGGGCAGGGACTCATGTAGGGCAGGGCAGGGCCCTGGAGGCAGGAGCTGATGCCTGAGGGTTCCATGGAGGGTGCTGCTCAACCTGCTTCCTTACAGAACCCAGGACCACCAGCCCAGGGATGACCCCACCCACAGTGTGCTGGGCCCTCCTCTGCCAGTAACTATTTTAGAAAATGGCTTACAGCTGGATGTTACGAAGGGATTTTCTCAATTGAGGGTCCCTCCTCTCAGATGACTTTAGCCTGTGTCAGGCTGACATAAAACCAGTCGGCACGTATCCTTATTTTACCTTTGTCAGACGTTTTGCCTGGTAATGAGAAAAGTAGTGATTTCACCCCCTTTCCCTTTGTTCCATCCGAGCTCCCGGCCTATTCGATGATACTGCCCACATCCAGAGTGGGCCTTCCCTGTCAGTACCCGGACACACGTCCCAGTCATCTTCAGAAATGGGTGCTTCCCAGGAATCCAGTCAGGTTGGCATCTATTACCCATCAGAACAGCTGATTCTGAACCAGTTCTAGAAATCTTCCTACTTTTAAGTCCCTGAGGACTTGATTACTTAGAAATTATAAATTACACGTCAATTGTCTGACTCTGGCCACATCTCCCATTTGCCAGGTTGAAGCACTGAGGGCTGCTGGGCAAAAGGCAGTGAGCAACGGGGGCTTGTGTGGCCTTTACCTAGTTTGCTTCCCTAGGGCTTAGCTGAGTACCTGGCACAGACAAGGGCATGGCCACTGTCCAGCAAGCAGGTGGTGATGTGGGAGTCCTCTCTGTGTGCTGTGATTACCATTAATGAATAAAGAAACTGCTTTGGACCTATAGCAGGGAAGGACTTAGGTAGGCAGGGAAAGCTAGGCTGAAGGCTGGGAGGAAGAAGGGCAGAGTCAGAGAGACACCATGGAGCTGCCAGAGTCAGACATGCTGAAACTTTGCTGGTTAACCACAGCCTTGTGGTGATACGCAGATTAACAGAAATGAGTTAAATTAAGATGTAAGAGTTAGCCAATAAGAGGCTAGAACTAATGGGCCAAACAGTGTTTTAATTAATACAGTTTCTGTGTGATTATTTCAGTTCTGGGCGGCTGGGATGAACCAGCAGGTCACCCCTACAAGGTGGCTCAGTGAGACCTGCTTCCATCACTGGCATCGCTGTGTTGGTCAGTCAAGGTAATAATGGGTCAATAGTCCTTTCTGAAGGAGCGAAGGGCTCAGGATTGTGTCTGAGGCATTAAATGCTCTTAAAACAAGGTCCTGGAGGATGCGCCAGTGACCTCTAAGTCAGGCCTGTGCAGCAGTGACTGTGACAACCCCTCTCTGCAGAGGGCAGAGGACTCCTAGCCTTGTCCTATCTTGACATAGCTCAACTGCTTCCTGTTTTATCATAATCTTCGCCACGTGAGGGCAGGGTGGCCAGCCCCCTCCAGCCTCAGGTATGGGAGATAAAGCTTCTCTGAACCCTTCTTTGCCAGGGACTGGCCCCGAGTTGATTTCCAGCCTCCTGAAGGGACACATGGAGGGGTGGCTACTCAGTCAGGCAGACGGCGACCCAGATCCACACCAAAGCTGCCAAGATTTTCCTGCTAAGGGCCAGGCAAGGAATACTGTAGGCCTCCCGGAAGGACCCAGCTTTGCTTCACGTGCAGAAGCAGCCACAGGCAATACGTAATTGAGCGGCTGTGTCCCAGTGCCGCCACGCCATACTTACACACCAGGCAGCTGGGGGCTTGGCCCATAGGCGGTGTTTGTTGCCCTGATGTCTAAGTTATCAGTCTGCTGAGTGGGCAACCTGGTTTGTTTGTTTGCTTGTTTGCTTGATATAGGCTCTCACTATATAACTTTGCCTGGCCTGGAACTAGCTTTGTAGACCAGACTGGCTTTGGATTTACAGAGATCAGCTTACCTCTGCCTCCTAAGCTCTGAGATACCTGGCCTTGCTTTGGGTTTTTTAATTTACTTTTAATTTGTGTACACGTGAATGGTGTGTGTTCGTGTGTGTGTGTGTGTGTGTGTGTGTGTGTGTGTGTGTGTGTGTGTGTGTGTGTTATCCCTTTGGAGGTTAGAAGGTGACTTTTAGGAGTTGGTTCTCACTTCCACCTTGTTTTGAGGTGGTTTCTTGGTTTTGTTTTACTGTGTATTACAGCTGGTTCCTAGGCTTCTGGGCTATTCCATTTCTTCTTCCCATCTCACAAGGGGAGAGCTGAGATTTTAGGTGCACACTACTGCTTCCACTGTTGTGCACAGTATCCGGTAATCTGAATTCAGATTGTCTGGCTTGACTGGTAAGCCCTGTTATCCACCCAGCTAGCTCCTTGTTACCATTGCTGTGTCCTAATGTCAGTCTTCTGCTGGTCTATAACCTTCCATCATGCCTCTGCCTCCCGACTCCTGGGCTGCCTTTGTTTCTGCTTGCTGAGTTCTACGGGGATTGTGACTTCTGAGTTAGGGACTCCATTCTGGTCACCCTGTCCTAGTCACTGGCCATGTTTTTGGTGGAACTACAGCTGTGGCTCCAAGTGGCTCTTCCATAAGTACAGAGAAGGAGATGGAGACGAGAGCTCAGGCAAGGAAAGGGATCAACTGCAGGAGAGAGGTCAGAGTCGCTTAGAAGGCAATGTGCCCGGTTCTGGGCTGGATTGAGAAGAAAGGGGAGGAGGGGGAGGAGAAGGAGGTGCAGGATGCGGTGGGAGGCAGGATGAAGTGGGAGAGGGAGAAGAGGAGGGGGACGGGGAGGAGGAGAATGACATTTATTCTAACTTTTTTTTTTTTTTTGGTAAGTTCCGTTGCTGAGACCTCTTATAGCTTTCCCACTATCAAGCCAGGTCAAGGGGTTCTATTTCTCCTGGGAGGGGTTTAGTCAGTCCAGGCTGACTTCCATGTCTTGGAGAGTCTAGGTGAGGTCTTTTTAAATTTTTGTCTGGAACACCTGAAGCCAGAAGAGAGACCCAAGGGAGGGACATGCCACACTTCTTGCCCAATGACCTCTCCTCACACACAAGCTTGACTTCTGGGGTCCTGTGTCTTCACACTCTCAAGGCTTGTTGGAACTGGAGAACTAGAGCTCACCTTACTGGTTTAACTGGCAAGCAAATGGCCACCCTTCTGCTCCCCCTGCCAGCGTGGCTCCCATGAATCTGTCCTTGAATTTCCTGAACCATTTTAATTCTAAGAGGAAAAGCTGAGACACAGGCAGAGAACCATCTCACCATGGCTCCAGCCCCTCCCACCACCTTCTGACCCATGCACGCTGTGGTCAAGAAGCTGCCTTGGTTCAGATGCACAACAAATACCGTGGGTCCTCAGCAGGCATGTGGACCTTTTAGATTCTAAAATTTGGAGACAAATGAGCTCATTCCGGGTGGCTATCAGTATCCATCTTCCACACGAGGGGTACCACCTCCTCAGTCTCCGCGCAGCGCTGTAGAACAAGGGGCTTCGTCATCAGTATTCTGTCTGTACGAGACACGTGTGAATGGTGGGATATGGCGGCCAGTCTTCCTTTATTGTTCAAAGGGGCAAACATGAAATCAAAACAAGCGATGGAGAAGATCTAATTAGGAGTTCATAAAGCATGAGCTGGTATCTCCACTATCAGGCTGGAGCAAGATTGCTGCTTTCTTTCTACCCTGCCACGGATATAAATGAGTTCTTAATTCTCCCTCAGGGGAAGAGTGGGTTATCACACTCCTGTTCATTAAGAGATGCCAGGTTCTGCACCAGGCCTTAATGGGGGTTTAAATTAGCATGCATTGCCTCTGGCATCCTTAGATGGATGGATGGAATAGGGAGTCCCAAGACAGGTAACAAGCCCAACTATGCACCTATCAGATCTGGATTTGGGTGCTGAAAGGTGCGGAGGTGGGTGAGTGACCTTGGAGGTGCCTTTGCAGACTGGAGGTCAACGGCGGATCCCTGAGTGCAAGGGTTTCTGTTGTGTCCTAGATGCTTCTTGTCTTATCATTGTAGAATCTTTCTTCTCCTCATCCACAGAGTGCTGTGGCCTCTGTGCCTTCCTGTCTGGAAGTCCCTGTTTTGTCCTGCTTCGGGCTTTGTTATTGCTTCTGCTCTTCTCCTAGTTAACACTCTTCTCCATCCATCTGTCTGTGTCTACCCAGTGCTCTCAAGACTCGGCTCACATAGCTCCAAAAACAGTGGTTCTCAAGTTGTGGGTCATGACCCCTTTTGGGGTCAAATAACCCTTCCACAGGAGTGGCCTAAGATCATCACAAAACACAGCTTTTTACCTTTACAATTTGTAACAGTAGCAAACAAACTTACAGTTACGAAATAGCAATGAAAATAATTTTTTGCCTGGGGGTCACCACAACACAAAGAACTGTATTAAAGGGTCGGAGCATTAGGAAGGTTGACAGCCACTGTCGTAAAACAATGTACCAACTCCCTAGGTCCAAGCAGTAGAATTTCCCCTTGCATTTCTCTTGGTTTTTCTGGCAGTACAGATAGCTCATGTCTGCACATCTTTGCTCTCCTGCTTAATAAAGCAGGTCAGGTCCCTCCAGTGCACAACTCAAGTGTAGTTGTTCACACCCATCTGAGACAGAGCAGAGGATCCAGGGCAAAGTGAGGAGGGCAAGGGGCTCTGCAAGAATTCAAGAGGGACTATGTACTATTCTCTGGGCCTGGGATTGGGCTTTTTGAGAAGGTAATCCTCGGCGGCTTCTGTCTGTTTCTGTGGTATGATTCTTCTGCACTCTGTCCGTGATCAACCTTTTACCCTCATCTGCTGGTTAACTCATTTTGGGTTTTGCAGTGCTGGGGATGGAGCCCAGGACCTTGCACATGCCAGTCCACTCTCTACCTCTCAGCCGTATCTGTGGTCCTACCTTTGGATGAATTCACAAGCCCAGGGTGCACTCTGAAAGTGGAGTGTGGTACAGTGTGGTGCATCTCCTTATCTCTAGAGGACCGATGTGCTGTGACCCTGGGGTCTCTCAAATCTCTGCAGATTCCCAACTTTCAACATTGCCATGTCTCAGGCAAGCAGCTGTATCCCTGTTACTTCTGTTGTTCAGTCTTGCAGATCAAGGACTTGGGTACCACTGATGGTCAGGGGGGATGTTCCCGGGACAGGTTGGGAAGGAAGGAGAGCTGGCTGGGGAAGGGAAGGAACCAGGGCAAGGCTGACTTAGCTTTGGTGCTACAGTGTCCCCAGCAGGTCCTGATGTGGGAAGGGGCTGGGTCTCCATGTTATTTACTTCTAGGCTGACTATAGGATGGGGGGGGCTATAAACTCCAAGGCCTTTCCATTCTCTGAGCTCAAGGAAGCAGGCTCCGGCAGTCCAAGGACACTCCTGAGAAGTGAGAAGGCTGCCAGTGATGCCTGCAGCAGGTGCAGGAGATAGCAAAGGGACTCACCAGTACAGGAGAGCTGGCAGCACAGAGGAGCCCAGAGCCCCAGCGAGCACAGACTGGAGAGCTTGCAGATGGACAAATGGAGCCAAGAGAAGGAAAGCCATTCTTTCCAGACTACACAGATTGTGATTGGCAGGGCTGGGGACTGGGAGCCAGGCTCTGTGCTTGAGTTCAGACCTTTCCTCTGACATTTAGCCATCTGTCACCAGGTGGCATTAGCAACTGATGTCCACATGATAGCTCTCGATGTATTGACTCCAAATACACATAGCGCTGCTTCCACAGTGACAATGATGTACAGAGAGAACCAAAGCACTTAAGACTGAGAGGTGGCTCTGTCAGGAAAGTGCTTGCCTTGCAAGCATGAGGACCCATGTCTAATCCCCAGAACCGGCTGAGGAAAAGCTGGGCATGGTGACACATGCTTGCAATTCTAGAATGAGAGAAGCAGAGATGGGCAGATTTCTGATGCTCTCTGGCCAGCCAGCTTGGTACTTTTTAGGCCTATGAGAAACCCTGTCATAAAAGCTAGATGATGGTACCCAAGAAAGGACACTGGAATTTGTCCTCTGGCCTCTCTGTGTGCACACACATGTGTGCATTTAGCTACATTCACATTCGCACATGCGTGTACACACATACACCTCAATCAAATCACACGGTCTCCCAGTATGTCTGTATAGACAAACTCTGGAAGATCTCAGAAGCTCAACACAACCAGGTACCTTTCCTTCACCCTCTTATCCCCCATACTTTCCTGCCCCAAGGCACTGGATTGCTGACCGACTTGCATGTTTTCCCACAAATAACCAGGGGTTGGGATGGGAAGATGACTCAGGTCCCAGCTCCTGATCCTGAGATCAAACTTTTGTTGTCCGTCTCAGGTCTTAAGGGAAGTCAGAGTGAAAGGGGAGAATGGGGCTGGAATCGTCACTCCCTGAGAGTGGGTTTTCTTGTCGAGCATAAACGGAACCCTGCACTCCAGCCTCGAGTCTTGAACGCCAGCAAACCCAAGCAGCCTTTCTCCACTATGCTCAGCCGGATGCTTCAAGCCAGTTACCTGGTGGCACCATCTTCCCTTCAGTGCATCGGATACCCTCACCAGGTCTTTCAAGGAAAGACAAACTCGACACACAGAAAGAAGGCAAGCCTGTAGGTCATTTTCTTAACCAGTGATCAATGGGGAAGGGG
>JAQHUG010000020.1:13028171-13050245 GCA_028555095.1 Dicrostonyx torquatus
TAATTAGATGCCTATGTTGTTTCTGTCTTTTAGTCTATCATGTGGCAGACCATGTTTACTTATTTACATATGTTTAAGCATCACTGAAATTCTGGGATGAAGCCAACTTCATTGTGGTAGATAATCTTTTTGATGTGTTCTTGGATTCGGTTTATAATTATTTTATTGATAACTTTCTCATCTTTTTTTCATAAAGGATATTAATCTCTAATTCCCTCTTGCTGTTGTTAGGTCTTTGTGCTTTTGGTGTCAGGTAACAGTGGCTTCATGAAAAGACTTAGGGAAGGTCCCTTCAGTTTCTATTTTGTGAAATTATTTGAGAAATATTTGATGTACATTCTTCTTTGAAGCTCTGGTAGAATACTGGGCTGAATCCATTTGCCCTTGGGCTAATTTTGGTTGGTAGATTTTTAATTTCTGCTTCTATTTCACTAGGGCTTGTAGATCTGTCTAAATTGTTTATTTCATCTTGATTTAAGTTTGGTAGGTCATATATTTCAAGAAATTCATTCATTTGGTGGAATACAGATTTTGAAAATGTGTTGTAAGATTCTCTGAATTTCTTTGCTATCTATGTGGTGTCTCTCTTTTCATCTCATTTCAAATTTTATGACTTTGGATCTTTTCTCTCTGTATTTTGGTTTGGTTAGTTTGGCCAAGAGTTAGTCAATCTTGTTGATTTTATCAAAGAGCCAGCTGTTCTTTTGATTGAGTCTTTGGATTTTTTTGTTTGTTTTTTTGTTTCTAGTTCATTGATTCTAATTCTGAGTTTGATTATTTCTTCCCAACTCTTTTTTATGGTTATTATAGCTTGTTTTTCTAGAGCTATCAAGTGTGACATTACATTATAAATATTGGATCTCTCCAGTTTTCTTATGCAAATACTGAGTCATACAAACGTCCCACGGAACTGCCTTCATTGTGTCCTGTAGATTTTGATACATTGTGTTTTTGTTGTTCTGTTCTCTTTCCTAGAAGCAAACAGATAGACAGCCTCAAAACCACATGCTACAGCATCAGTACCACTGAGGGAGAATTCTCAGCAGCAGGCATGAAGGGCAACATAGTTGGTCACAGAGTGTCTGAATGCAGAGTAGTTCCCAGCACGGCTTCACATGTGGGCACCCCCACCAGCATTCATAGGAATCCCAAGCAACCAGCCCTACCCAGCGGTCAACTGTTTGCTAAGATGAGAGAGAGACCAAGTGGGTATCTTAATTGCTTCTCTCTAAGGGCCAGTCAACTAGAGCAAATCTTTGCTGTGCTTTGGGGGTTACCATTCTGTAAGCTGCCATTCAAAGTCATTGAGTATTCTTTTTTTAGGGGTGGGTGTTTGGATTTCTGTCATTTTCTTGTGAGCTTTTTGATATTTAGAAGTTTGTTGAGGATCTTCATTATAAATTGCTTGTCAATTTTACATTCTATAAACATCTCTCATTTCATTATTTGCTAGGTAAATTGCACAAAGCCCTAAATTCTGATGTCATCAAATTCATTAATTTTCTCCTATAGCTTGTACCTTGTGGATTTGGGCTAAGAGGTTGTTTTCTAGTCTCAGATCATATTTTTTTCACTGTTATTTGTAGTATAGTTTATCTTTTGCATCTCAGTATCAAGACATCTGGAGTTAGGTAAAGGCCTAGTACTATTTCTTAATCTTACCAGTCAACCTCCCTAACAGTTGTTTGATTTGTGAGAATGCAAAACACGCATGTACATTCACACACACACATGTACACATGCACACGTGTGTGTACACACACACACAGCTCTCTTTCCTTTCTTTTGATTGTTTTGTTCTTGTGTGTGCTATACTGTTTTAATATTATAGTTAGGTTGCTTTGTTTTGAGGCAAGGTCTCTCACTATGTATAGCAGCATGGTCTTGAACTTGTGACCTTTCTGCCTCAGCCTCCCAAATTTATAGGATATCAGATGTGCACACAGGCCTGGCTTATTATGGTTTTATAGTACATGTAGGACAAGGCTTTGTTTCAGTCTTCATTATCAGTTGTCAGTTTTTCATGAGTCTTTTTGTCTATCTAACTTTTAACTTTGATAAAATTTGAATGCATATAAAATATTCATAAAAAGATGTGTGTAATAAAAATAAAACACACAATTACCCACGCACTTACTTTAATTGATGCAATGCGATGTGTATGTTCTGACCCAATCTTTCTGGTTCTCCCTTCAGAGGTGGACTTGGTGATGAATTGAAGTTTTTTTTTTTTTTTTTGGAGACAGGGTTTCTCTGTGGCTTTGGAGCCTGCGCTGGAACTAGCTCTTGTAGACCAGGCTGGTCTCGAATTCACAGAGATCCGCCTGCTTCTGCCTCCCGAGTGATGGGATTAAAGGCATGTGCCACCACCGCCCGGCCGAACTGGAATTTTAAATCTCATTCCTTATCCTATAATTTGCATAACTAAATATATTATGTCCTTTACATTTGAATTTTTATATTTTGTTTCATTTAGCAGTTTCATGGAAGTGTAAAATAATGGATCTATTCTCCAGTCTTCTTCTCCACTTTAATATTATATTAGCAATATTAATCTCTATTGCTGGGTTATCAGTTTCCATTGTTCTGTGTTACTCCTTTGTGTGAGCATACCGTGCTGAATTTATCACTCTGTACCTGAACAGCTTACAGAAATGACTAATAATGGCACGATAAATATTCTTGTGTATTTCTTACATTGCTTATGGACAAGAATTTCCATTTTAAAAAATTTATAAAGCTTTTCCCTATATGAAGCTTTTAAAATGGCATAACGCCTCTAATTTAAAAAATGAAGACTTTTAAGAAATATTAAATTTTATGTTTGCTTCTATTTATATTTATTGCATTAGAAATTAAATTTAGTAAAATTTTAATTTATTCATTAATTTACTTAAAAATTTGGGACAATTGGTTGTCCATACGCTGACAAATAAAATTCGAGCCTTACTCTGCAGCATATGTAAAAACCTTCTCAAAATGAGTAAAAAGCAAGATCTAAACATGTAAAAAAAAAACTATCAGGAGAAAATACAGAGGGAAAATGCCATGATATTGGTCTGAACATTGAATTTTTGGACATGACCCGAAAAAAAAGAGGCAGCAAAAGTGAAAATGGATTACAGCAAATGACAAAGTTTTGTGTGGCCAAAGAAACAATAAAGGGGGTGAAGAGAAACCTTTACAATGGAAGCAACAGTCAACAGAGTGAAGAGACAGAATGTTCTAGGAAAACATTACAAAGCACTAAAGGGCTAATGTCTAAAGCACCCAAGGGACTGAAAAGCTTAATATTAAGGAAGTTAAACAATCTGATTAAAAAAATAGGCAAAGGAGCAGAATGGATGTCCCTCAGATGAAGATACACAAACAGGTAAATGGTGCTCGATATCACAGAATATAAGGGGAATGCAAATTAAAGTTCCAGTGAGACATAGCACCTATGACAGCCACTCGTACCTGGTAAAGGGCTCTGACTGTGCAGAAGATGAAAGATGACCGTGCACACTGTCGACAGGAGTGAAAATTAATGCAGCCATCATGGGAAAAGCATGAAGCTTCCCCGGAAACCACTGCCTCCTGGTCCAGGAGCCCTCATTACTGGGTACAGGTCCAAGGAAAGGAAGTCTGCGATCTGGAGAGATATCATTTAAGTGTTTACTGTGGCACTGTTCGCTGCAGTAAAGACATGGATTCAAACTTCGTGCTCATCAATGAATGAGCAAATCAGGAAAACGTTCTCTGTACAGACTAACGTTGGAGTTTCATCTCGAATCTGTCCATAAGTCAGAAATAAACTCAATGTACATGCGATGGTTAACTGTAATTGACAGCTTGACATAACGTCACGTGGGAAGAGAGCCTCAGTGAGGGATGTTCACACCAGGTTCACCCATTGGCCTGTCTGTAGGGGACCATCTTGATCACGCTGACTGATGTGGTAAGACACACACACCCTAAATGTGGGTGGCACCTTCTGACGGCTGCATAGATAAAAGGACCGGAAAGAAGCAAAGGGCTTTGCTTTTGACTCATTTCCCCGTTACTCTTGCTGACAAGCTCATCAGCCCTGTTGCTGCTACTCCTGATCCCTCCACCGATGCCAGAAGCGGCTTCTTCAAGTTTCCCATGAAGGTAAGCCCAGCAGCTGTCTAGGAGTCCTCTAGGTTGTCAGCACCCGATGGGGACAGCTGGGGCACACAGCCTCAAGGACTGAGCTGCTGTGGAGTTCTCAGCCTTTCTGGTGTGAGACACTCATTGCTGGACAACTCTGCTTCCTGTAAGTCCGTCTAATAGCCCCCTTTAGTATAAACTCATTCCAAGCACTCTGCCCCTCCAGCTAGCCCTAGATAATACAATGCATGACCTACCGAATATGTTGGCCTTTAGTACAGTATAGCTGGGGGGTTCCAAGCAGGTTGTCTGTCTTCCTGACAGTGGGGGACAGATCTGTAGCTGGCGGCTGCTGTCCAGCATTGTAAAACAGTATCACACCTCATTACCATAGGCTGGGATAAGATCCAACTTCAGAATTCAGAATGTGGTTTCTACTGAATGCGTGTCACTTCTCTCACAATCGGGAAATAAAAAAAAACTTTACAAGTTTAGCCATTGTAAATTGAGGGCTGCCTGTATACATAACAGAACCCTATTCGTCATTTTCAAAAGGAAATCTAGTCATTTGTGATGACAGGGAAAGACCCAGGGGGCATTACGTTAAATGCAACAAGCCAGACACAGAAAAGCAAGTGTCACACCATCTCACTTGATTGTGGAATCTAAACAACTTTAAAACAAATTGAACTCATAGAAATAGAGGCTTAGGTAGAGAACTTGGCTAGCATGTTCACAGGTGTACGCACGCGCGCACGTGAGCACACATACACACACACACACACACACACACACACACAGAGACTGAATAATGGCAGCTACCATGCCGCTCAAATGACTCCAAGTTTCATTTAGATAGGAGTAATAATTCCAGGAAATCTATTGTACGACATGCAACTATAGTCCACAGTAATGTATTATATTCTGGAAAATTGCCAACAGAGTAGATTTTAAAGATTCTTGTTCCAAGAAACAGTATGCATGTGAGATAATATATGTTAATTAGTTTACTTAGCCATTCTCCAATATTCATATATTTTCAACATTATGCTAGATTTACACATTTGTTGGCTAAAATTGCATAATGTGTAAACAACCATAGACCTACTATATGTTGATATAAAAACATTTTCAATAAAATAACTGTTTTCTAAAACATGAAAAATTAAAGAGTGCGATTGTTTTTATACTTTTGAAAACCTCATCAACAAAAGGGAAGTAGGTCCCTACCTTGCTTCAAAATTATAACTGCTATTTTGTTGAAGTAAATGAAGAAAATGTGTCCTTACTTCAGTGTGTAGTTAGAAAAAAAATGATAGTCTTTTCAAATAATCTAGGCTATTATTCTTTGATTGCACACCAATTTGACAAATAGTAGTTCCCTGAAGGATAGGTGCTATGTGGAATCCGAAATCGACTGGGGGACTTTTTCACTCTGATAAAATGGCATTTGTCGTTTATCCTGCACTGTGAGTGAATCATTTGCTTCTGCATGGTTTTGCAGCATCATGCGGTGGCCACTTGGGTACCAGTTCTCTGGGATGCACAGGCGATACCATCATTTGCTTCTGCATGGCTTAGCAACTTTGCATGCTCTCCATTTGGGTACCGGTTCTTTGGGATGCACAGGCATTACAATACTGATGCTTTTATTCTAGCAGATTGTATTCTTTCATGTCACCCATGGTTCCAACAGAAAGCCGAAAGCTCTATGTGTGTGTGAAGTTTCCCCAAAATTCCAGTGTTTGCTTGAAATTCCGTGTTTGCCATCAGCAACTAATTTTTCCCCAACGATTCACTTTGCCCATTTTGAGTAAATGTCTATTGGGAATCTGGTCTGAATAACGAAGGTTTTCCCGATAGGGTCTATTTCCACATAAACTTGGTTCCTTTGGCGTTGCTGTGGTGAACCACTGACACAAGTGGCTGAAGGGGAAGACTTGTTTTGGCACACACTTTCCACCATAGTGGGGATGGCACAGCATGCTCATGTGCCCGTGGAGATGTCTCACACGATGGTGGCCAGGAAGCAGAGTGTGGCAGGTACCAGGCACAGTTCTAGTGACCTCCGTCCATCGGTCAGCCTCCACCCCACAGAGCCTCCCCCCACTTTCTGAACAACACTGGAAATTAGTGAACGAATGTTCAAAACGTGAGCTTGGTTGAACTTGGTGGCTTGTGTCTATAATCCCAGAACTGGGGAAACTGAGGTTGGGAGACTGTTGTGAGCTGGATGGCAACCTGGGCTACCTAGTGAGTTCCAGGCCAGCACAGGCTACACAGTAAGACTGTTTCAATCCTCTTTTGCTCAAGGCCTGTATTGTATTTCTTCCTATTCTATATGGAGAACACAGTGTGCTCATCAAGGTTGAGATTTTGTGAATTGGGTGTGTCCTGCTGCTTCAAGGGCAGTCTCAAGTCATGTTTCTCTTCTTTTCCTTTTGCTCATCATTCTCAAACTCATAGCAATCCGAATGTCCCCACCTCCAGAGTACTGGGGTCACAGTTGAACACCACCACGCCCAGAGTGGAGTGACTGTACTTGTTACAGTGTGGATTTGAAATGTCCTCCAAATGCACGCTGAAGGTCTGGCGGCCAGTGTCCTCAGAGGCAGGGCATTTTGGAGGAGATGGGATCACAAGGGTAAAATCTTACTCGTGGACTCATCTGTTGATGGACTTACTGAGCTATTGGGGATGGGAACTTTAGAAGGAGCCTTGCTAGGGGAGGTGGATACTGGGGAGGGATGTGCACTGGAGCTGTGTTTGTCTCCGACCCCTTTTCTTTCTTCTCTCTGCTTTTGACTCCCATGAGATGAGCAGCTTGGCTTCACCACAGGCTCCAGGCCACACTTTCTGCCCCACCACAGGCCCAGCAACAATGGGTGGAATCACGTGACCATAGGCTGAATCAGAAGCCAAGGACACCTTTTCTTCTTGAGCTGATTCCCTCGGGAATCAGGGATTTTGTCACAGCTAAAGAAGCCTTGCCATTGCAGTCTACGCTAGAAAACCAGCTAATGTTTAGCCCAGTGATGCCTAAGCATTCTAGAGAAGACAGTGTGGGACTATCTGTGGGACCCTGGAAGGGATCTCGGTCCCTGTAGAGGGTGGCTTTCACACACAGCACAGCTGCTGTCCCCACCTGGGTGCAGTCTTCAGGGTCTCCTACATGCTGTCAATTCTTTTAGTTTGTTTTCAGATCATTGTAACAATCATCCAGTGCCCAGAGGAGGGGACAGGTCTCTGTTCTCGGTGACTGGAGCACTCTGCTCTGGTTAATAATAGTGGGTGTGTTTTAAGCTGTGCTCTACCCACCCCTGTCCCCGCTTACCCCATCCAGCAGCTTTCTGGGTTTATCATCTGTCATTCTTTTTCCACTGAGTATTTTAGTGACTTGCTCAACGTTGTCCTTAGTTTGTGATTTCTGTTGTGGCTCCTCACCAGCCATTCTCTGTATAATGCAAATTCCTTTATTTATTTTGTCTTTCTGGGATCCCTTCCTTTTGTCTCTTTTCCTCTTTACCCCAGGTATTTGTCATGTTTCTTTACTGAAATTTTATGGTTTCAAGGATTTGTTTCCAGCCCCTGTGGCTGTGGCTGTTTGGCAAGGATCCCACTTTTTTCTCTTGTGAGCCTGTTGCTTGCCCTCTGTGGTGGGCTCTGTGCCCCATCAGCAGGTGTCCAGAGGAGGGAGAGAGGAATTAGCTTCACATCTTGGCTCATTCCCATTAAGACTTTGTTTGGGGCTTTGGTTTTGTTCAAGGTTTAAGCCCATTGTGCAGATGACTTTGTCAAGACAAAGGGGAAGGGAGAGGAAGGAGAGATTTCAACAGAAGGAAAGCGGAAATAATTTTAGTAGCCAGCTGCAGGACGTATGGACAGTGAAAACCTGTGGGTCCTGCCGTGGTGGCTCCTGGTGGGGGGACATCTTTACAGGTCAGACAATCCTCACCTCAGCAGACTTCCATGACCCCGGACAATGTGGGGGAAGGGAAGTTGCAACCTGCAAGGTCCACAGGTTTCTAGCAACTGTGGATGTCAACTCTGTCCGTGACTTAGTGGGAACCAGAGGCTCTCAGCCCACCTCCCAGGCACGTGGCGGATATGAGCTCTCTGAAAGGATCCTGGGGCGCGGGAAGGGTGAAATGGTGACATCCCTGCCATCTCGAGTGATGAGAGCTCAAAATGTCAGAGCCAGAGATGGTAGAGGAACAAAAGGAAGGAGCATCTTCCAGACACAGCAGGGCAGCTGGACTTGTGAACTCACAGCAGTTATGAGAGCATGCAATCACCCCTATACAAGTTCAATGCAGACCAAGCCCAGGTTGGAGAGGAGACTTGGGCATGAAGTCTCTAGCAGAGGAGCGATTAGCAATTGCTGGCTGCTGGGAGAGGGAAAGTCAGCTATCTTCACAAGTATTGCCCCTAGTAAGTCAAATACGCTTTAGCGGAAGGTCACACATCCAGGAATATGTGAGTGGCGCACATCGAAATTGACAGATTAAAATTAAAAAAAAAAATAGAGGGCATCGAGTTGGATGGGTAGGGAGGGGTGGATGGATTTTGGAGGAGTCGGGGAGTAAATGTGATCAAAGCACATTCTGCACAATTTTCAAAGAACTAATTTACAAAGAGAATAAATAAATTGATATTTCTTGCATACAAATTTGGGAACTGATATTTTACTGCCTCTAAAATCAGAGCTTTGATTGTGTTCATTGTGAATTAGTAATGATTGTTTTATTGCATTGAGAACACCGGCTCCCTCTCTGGCTCTGCGGCAGACGCCTACCTTGAAAATAACAGATCTGTAATTAAATTAATCAGAGTTTGTTGACATCCTCGAGGTCCAGGAACCTGTGTTTGGACCTGCTCACAGTACTTAGAAGCCAGGGCTATGTCCGATTTGCTGTATTCCTTCTGAGAAGTTGGGGTGCTTGGCGTCTGTTTGATCCAGGGTTTAAGCTCATTGTTTAGATTATCTCGGTTGTCATGATGACTAAGCAGGAGAAATGAGGTGTTCCAACGAGAGGAGACAGGCAGAAAAGATAGAGTGACAGCATTCTGTTTGTTCTGCTCTAATCAGAGTGTGCAAAGGCGAAGATCATGTTAACGGCTCACCCAACTTGAACTTGAGGGTCCACTAACCGTATGGCACGCTACTAGGGAAGATTGCTGCCACCGAATCTGAGAAGGTAGGGAGCTGGCCAGAGAAGTGTGGAAAGAATTGTTCACTCATGAGAGAGCCTGATACGTTCAGAGCAGGGCAGGTCATCCTGTGCCACCAGCTCCAGCGTTAGGAGGAGGCTATGAGGGAGGCTGCTGGAGAGAAGGGCTGGGATCAAGTCTTTCTTGCAGGGTTTTTAAGTGGGGAATGACATGCTTACTAAGGGAATCGCAAGAAGATAGATTAGGGCCGTGGAGATGCTGAGAGATGTTCTAATATTACAGTTTCATTTATCTGATAGCGTAGCACTGCGAGAGATGCTCTCAACAGCCCTGCAAGAGATGCTTTCAATGGCCTGAGGATCATGGGTCTGTGCTTTATTTGTTGGCTTCTTTAAGATATGGCTGGTGGTGTCTTCTTAGATATTATGGCGGTCTGTTGTAATTGCATTGACAAGACCCAGTGGGAAAGTCAACCAGACGCACCCACCCAACACACACACACACACACACACACACACACACACACACACGCACACACACACACACACACACACGCACGCACACACACACACACACACACACACTGGACTGGTGATCCAAAGGAAGAAAACCAGCAGGTACTTAGGGCAGCACTGTATGAACAGACCATAGAATCCAAGGCTACACCAAGGGCACTGGAATATATGTTACTTTTTGCGTTGATCTAAGGATAAATGACTTCAGAGCAATTATCTAGTGTCAGGGAAGGGCAGTAGCTTATCTCACTCCAAAAAAAAACCTGTCATCTTCAGGGAACGAGACAGATGCCACAAAGCCGTTTCCCTAGAGCCCCGCCTGCCTGTCTGGAAAGCCG
This sequence comes from Dicrostonyx torquatus, assembly GCA_028555095.1. Classification (NCBI taxonomy): domain Eukaryota; kingdom Metazoa; phylum Chordata; class Mammalia; order Rodentia; family Cricetidae; genus Dicrostonyx; species Dicrostonyx torquatus. Next base: position 13,038,310 of record JAQHUG010000020.1, read on the forward strand.
CTGCGATCTTGCCAGGAGACTTGCTACTTGGGCCACCTTGCTTCCAGCCTCTGGCTTCCATCTTTTCCTTGACTGCTGTCCCAGCATCTACAGCAGTGCCTGGCAGCGCTTGGGCAATGGCGTACTTGTTGGATGAGCTAGCAGCCTCAGAGAAAGTGGGCACTGGTGTTGAAGATGTGCGCCTCCCCCCGTCTCCATCACACCCCTGCACTCCACTTCACTCCACTGGCTGCTTCCTACGGCCTCGAAAGGGACCTAAGTGTCCCTCATATGAGAATGGGGCTGCTCCTCCGGCCCTCCCACAAATGTTCAAATCAGTGTTTCTCATTGTCATTTTCATGGGCTCTCTTCCTCTCTTCCTCTGAGGGAAGAAGTGTTGTCTGAGAGTTCAGGATCTCACCCGGTATTCTCGATTGGTCTGGAATTTAGTATGTAGTCCAGGCTGGCTTTAAAGTTATAGTGATCTTGCCAGGCAGCGGTGGCGCACGCCTTTAATTCCAGTGCTCAGGAGGCAGAGGCAGGTGGATCTCTGTGTGTTCAAGATGAGCCTGGTCTACAAAAGCTAGTTCCAGGACAGCCAGAGCTATTACACAGAGAAATTCTGTTTCAAAAAAACCAAACCAAACCAAACCAAACCAACCCAAAAGTTAAAGCAAATTCTCTGCCTCCTTCTTACTGAGATTAAAGGTGTGGGACACCATGCTTTTTATTAACTTAGCTATTATTGAAGTACCACTTCCTGTTTAAAGTGTTTTCTGGGGGATGGAAACATCATACCTTGCTGTTCCACACTGCCCCTCCCCCCCGCCCCGTAGTTTTTGGATCATTCTCTGCCCTAGCCACAGGCTTTTACTTCAGCCTTCCTGTTTGGGTTCCTTGCATCTGCTCCACAGTCCTTTCTCTCCTCACCTCCTGCTCCCTGAGGAGCTAACCACAGCCCCCATGATAAACACAAATACCCTTTCATCAAACAGTCTCTCTTCTCTACCAACCTCCAGTCTATGGACCACCGAACTCCGCTTGACACTTCCCGGAAGGCCTGGAGATGTCCCCAAGCAACTCAAAACCCTTTCGTGGGTTGAATCTCTTTCCTCAGACTGTGTGCCATCTTCCTCAGTCACGACATAGCGCATGATAGGGTGGATTTCATATGAGGAACTGGCTAAAGGGTACCAGAAAAAGCGGGGGTACTCAGAAAACAGTAGAAAACAGCCATCCCACAAAGGCATGCAGAAGTCGACAGACGTCGGACCCGGAGGATTTGAGGAAGAGTTGGCAGAGTCAAGACTCAGGCCAGCGCAGGAGAACAGAGTCTACCTGCTGCCCACTCCTCAGGGGACAGTGGCCCTGTGTTCGTTACATTTGCATCACTGAGACAAATTCCTGAGAGAACAGTGACGCAGGGAAGCATTCTTTTCGTTGACAGTTTTGGGGCCTGCAGTTCCGGCCAGGGGAGAGGGCGAGGCGCAGTGGCTCCACGCTGTGGCTCCACGCTGTGGGACGCCTGTTGGATGCTCCACAGATGACACAGACAGGCGGGAATACCCTCCAAGGACCTATGGCTCGTGGTTCACTTCTACCAGCTACACCTCATCTCAGAATAGGGGCTAGACATTTAAAACACAATCATTGCGGGTGACAGCACAGGTTCAAACCACAAGCAGAACGGCTCTCAGAGGGCCACTGTTGGTTCTGGAAATCTGCTTCGAGCTGGTTCTAGTGCAGTGCGGTGGTTCTCAACCTTCCTAAAGCTGCCACCCTTTAACAGTTAATTCCTCACGTTGTGGTGACCCGCAACCATTACTTCTGTTGTTACTTCGTAACTGTAGTTTTACTACTGTTATGAGTTATAATATAAATGTATATGTTTTCCGATGGTCTTAGGCGTCGTGACTCCCAGAAAACCGCTGTTCTAGAAAATGGAAACCTGCCCGCTTGGCCCTTTGCGACTTCGGGAAAAGAACCATCATTAAGTTGGCAGGGAAGGCCGTCTCCTTCCTCTGTCTCCCTCTAGTGGTCACTAGTGGGAGAACGGGGGCATCCCTGGAAGAAAGAACTGCAGCCTTTTTTTTTTTTCTCTTCAGAATTTAAAGAACAAAATTAGAGCTGAGTCCAGAGAGAGAATTTTCCCAGCTTGCTTGTCTCAGTGTGTACCCTGTCCTGCTCCAACCCAGGTTGTGGGGTTTTATCTGTAACAGTTCATAGTCAGTCTGCTTAGCAACCAAAGTTGTATTATGAGTTGTATCATAAAACAAAGCAGCCACTTTTTTTTTCTGTTTTTTTTTTTGTTGTTGTTTTTTGTTTTTCGAGACAGGGTTTCTCTGTGGCTTTGAAGCCTGTCCTGGAACTAGCTCTTGTAGACCAGGCTGGTCTCGAACTCACAGAGATCCGCCTGCCTCTGCCTCCCGAGTGCTGGGATTAAAGGCCTGCGCCACCACTGCCCGGCCCACTTTTTTTTAAAATCTTGACCCTTCGAACTCTTCCTTTCTCAAAGCCATTCCTACTCCAAGGTGCTCTTTTGAGCTTGGCGTTGCTCCCTGTCAATTCTGCCCACTCTTCATGGCCCCTCTCTTGATGAAGTGGTCCAGGCAGGCATTGTAAGAGTTTAACACCTTTATTGCCTGCCTTGTCCCATAAACTTCATCCACACAGAACCACAGGTGGCTCCACTGAACCACTCTGTCTCGCCACCAACCAGGTCTCTAAATGGTGTCCCTCCTTGAAATGCTTTCCTGTCATCACACGTCCTGGCAAAGGGCTCGCCTCTCCAAGCCAGCTGTCATCGCGAGCTCTGAGACGCCACTCCTGAGCTCTCCAGGCGAAACCAATCACTCGTCCCTTTGCCGTGATCATATTAGTAGCGCACTGAGCTGCAGGTATTTGCGACTCTGGATAGGAAACGGGACTGGACTCAGCAATGAGTGACATGAAATCGGAAGACAAGCTCTGTTCAGGGACTGGAGTGGGGGAGGGTCCCCCTGGTTCATCATCCCTCTTGGAATCACAACGTCCATTCCAGGGTTCGAGATGGACACCCCAGCTCAGTGTGCTGGCTGGGTTCTCACCCTCTCAGTGGACAAGACACAGTAGGCTTGTGTCTTTGCTGCTGTGATAAACACCTCAACCAAAAGTATCTTGGGGAGGAAGGGGTTTATTAAGCTTGCATGTTCTGGTCCATCATCTGGGAAGCCCAGGGCAAGAATTCAAGGCAGGAAATGGAGCAGTGACTATGGAGAAATGCTCTTTACTGGCTTGCTCCCCAAGGCTCACTCAGCTTGTTTTTCTTATACAGTACAGGACCACCTACCCAGGAGCGGCGTCACCCACAGTGGGCTGGGCTGGGCCCTCCCCCATCAATCATTAGCCAAGAAAAAGTCCCATTGACTTGCCTATTTGCCAGTGTAATGGAGGCAATTTTCCAACCGAGGCTCTGTCTTCCTAGGTGACTTTAGCTGTGTCAATTTGACAGAAAACCAAGCAGCCTCATTTGGGAGGAGACACAGAAGGGGGAAGGGCACAGCCTGAGGTCTTCAGCTGAAGACCACACTCTTGTGAGATCAGAACCATCTTCCTGTGGCCACCATAATGAGTCTCCACAGCTTCTGGCTTAAATCAGAGGAACGATCACTGTGACAGAAGTCTAGAATCCATGCCGTTGAGTTTCAAGTTTGCAGGGAATAGCCTAGTCCACGCCTTTCCTTCCAGGTTCTGGTCACCAGTCTCCAGCTCTGCCGGCATGGCTTTCTCCTCTGAGGATCTTCACACGGTTGTCTCTCAGGACATCAGTCACTGGAGTAAGGCTGTGCTATCCCCTTGTGACGTCACCTTAAATAATGACATCTGTAGAGACTCCACTCCCAAATGAGTCTCCGCCTGAGGTTCTAGGTGGACACAGATGCTGTGGGACACTGCCGAACTCAGCGTGAAGGACATTCTACCAGGAGACAGGGGCTGGCACATAGTAGGAGCTGACAGAGCGTGTTTGGAATCGAATGTAACTTTCCCTGGCTTCTAAGTGTTTGATTTGGGTTATCTTGCCTTAACATCCACTGCATTGAATGTAACTTTCTCTGGCTTCGAGTGTGTTTGATTTGGGTTATCTTGCCTTAACATTCACTGCTTATTTTTCCTCACAGGCTGGTTAATCATTTTGTGACATTTTCCCTTGGGGAAAAAAAAATTGAATTCACATTTGGTGTGGGACGACTTCCTGGTGATATTCATATTCGTCTTGAATTTGGCTTACTGTTTTCAAAATAAGGCATGGGCATAGTTTAGAAGAGAAATAAGATTTCAAAAAGTCAGGAAAAGCTACAAGAAAACAAAACCAGAGCTGTGTTTTTCTGAGACTTCGTCTACAGGCACAATGTTCTGGATTCTGCCAGCCGGTCTTCTGGTGCTTTATTCTACCGGTAGACGCTGCTTTCTGTGAGGCACGGGTTTCAGGTATTGTGAGCGACCTATCTCCACTCACCTAATTCCTTAGGCCCCACTCACCAGCAGCTAGCTGGCTTCTAACTATTATTTTCTGTTCCTTTTTTTCTGAGGGCTTCTTTTCAGAGAAGCCAGAAGCCAGCCAGAAGTGTTAGCTGCCTCCCTGGGAGCGGTCTTTAAGCCCATGTGGATTGGTATATAAATCCCTTCCTCCTGGTTCCAGGAAGGAGCTAAATCTGAGGCGGGTGCTACACCAACCCAGGGTCCCTTTCTACAGTGGTTCTCAACCTGTGGGTCGCCACTCCTGGGGGTCAAAGGACCCTTTCACAGGGCTCACCTAAAACCATCAGAAAACACACATTGTGATTCAGAGCAGTAGCAAAGATGCAGTCATGAAGTAGCCACGAAAATAAAATTATGGCCAGGGGTCACCACAACATGGGGAACTGTACTAAAGGGTCGCAGCGTTAACAAGGTTGAGGACCACTCTTCTAAGGGATCTCGCACCTTTCCTAGTAGCCATGGCTACCTTTAGACTTCTCTGTGATATTGTCGGTGTTTACCAAAGAAGGATTTTAAAGTACCTTTTAGGTGGCAAAATCCACACAACATAAAATCCCCAGTGGAAACCGTTTTCAAACATATCTCTCAGGGGTACAGAGGAGAGTGACACTTGTTCAGTCCCACCACCTCCAACTGCCAGCCTTCTTCGTCATTTGACGCTGACAGTTCCCATCCTTTCTCCCAGACCCTGGAAAACCCCCACCCTCTCACCCAAACCCAGAGACTACACCAGTTAGTTTTAGCTTTAACCCTGGTCGCATCCCTTCCAGTACAAAGGGGACACCGAGGGAGAAGGAAATAGCCGAGGGCCACGTTAAGACCATACCTTGTGAGACAGTCTGTCTTCATTCACTGGAGATTTTGGCTTTTGGAGGAGGTCCTGATGAAATCATTGATGCTTTTCTGATGTGATAGCTCATCCATTACTTTATTCAGCCAATAGTTGTTAATGACCTCCTGTGGGACAAGTTCTATGCGGCTGTCTTCTCTGATTACAGCCTTATGCCATAGAGTAGAGCAGAGTGGGGAGATAGTACCGCAGGCTGGGGGCAGAGTCCTTCAGACACATGGGACGCAGGAAGTGACATGGGAGCAGAGGCCTGGATGAGCCCTGCTGCCGGGTTCAGGGCGCAGCCAGGCGAATGCACTTTACGGGTTAACATTCTTGTTCCTCCTACCTCCGTGTGTACGCTTCTCCCCCACGCTCCATAGAGTGCTTACAGCATGCATCTTAGATACGTTCACGGCTGTTAGGACGGAGGCTTATGTAAACATTGTTTACCGCAGAGCCAGTGGGTGTGCCGTGGTTGTATTTTCGCTCTTATTTTTGCTTTCTTAGAATTCCAAATACCTGTGTCCGTTCAATTTAGTTATGAGCGAGATTTAACCAAAGAAAAGGAACCACTAGGTAATTTTTGTCCTTGACTTTGTTTCCAGCCCCACTTCTCCCTCCCTGGTGAAACCTTCTGTTCCCTCCTGCCATCTCCGGGCACGAGCTTTATCTTCATCTAAAGCAAAGGAACCAGTGCTTGGGATAAATAATAAGGCCAACAGTTGGTGTCACTGCAAAACCAGAACTCGCATCTCTAATGGGATTAAAGATAGTTTCTTCTAGAGACAAACATGAGTGACCATGGCCTGGAAACATAAATTTAGGTCACCCCAACGTCTGTGTTTCAGCGAAGCCGCAGTTTCATGAAATTTTTATAGAAACAGCACAAAGACAGCCATAAGCCAAAGCACTTCAAATACATCGGTGGGGACATTAAGCACAGGGTTTGGCTTCACAGAGAAATCTTAGGTTATCTCAGAGGATTCTCGGCCCTTTGATTGGCAGAACTGAGGTTTGTTAATAGATTTCAAAAAGTTTTTAACCTGGTAAGCAGGATTTTAGGTTTAGCTTTATCTGCTAGTCCCAGAAGGTGAGGGACACAGAACTTTGAAAGGAATGGCTTTAGGAGGCTAAACGTGGCCCAAGACAGACTGTAATGCCATCTTGCGGTCATCTCATTCAGACTTGCTACAGCCGTTTGGTCAGTCAATTGGCTTTCGATTGCCCAGTTTCTCCCCAGGAATTCTCTTTCACATTAGTAAGGGGCAGGACTGGCACTTGAGTCTGGAGTTCATTATGCTTCTATCTATGACAGTTATCACCAAACACGGGGTCTAGCCCTTTCTGGAACTCCAGAGAGTCAAGCGCAGGGGCCATGCCCTGCACCGTGTCTTATCTCTGGTTCTGTGTGGTAGGCACCCACGGTAGTGTGTGGAAGTTCAGGTTGAGGGACCACAAGAATGGAGGCGACTGTCTGCTGTGGAGCTGCATGAAACCTTGTCAAAGGAGGAGGCCAGGCATTTGAGCAGGGACCCTCCCCTAAGGCATGATTTACCTTTGCATCCTTCATAAGAATGGAGACTTGTCAGCTCCCAGCAGGAAGCCTAGGGTGAGTGGCAGAATGATGCAAAGAAGACGCCAGGTGCCTAAAGCGGCGGGTACAAGCACATGCCCCCATCACAGTCTGCTGTCATCTGGGGGCTTTAATAACTGCTGTAGAATAGGGCAACCAAGAGAAGAGACTAAGGCGTGTCAAGTGTCTTCGAAACACCGGCAAGGCACGAGCTCAAGTGACCAGAATGGGTTGCATGTACAGCCATAGGCGCCACACCTGGGGAACAGCACATGTTCCCTGCTCCACTAACCTGTCCTTGTAGAGCTCTCTGCTGAGTTTGTTCAGCATCTCCGAGGCACAGTCCCACGCCATTGCCTTTCTTGCGCCCTCTGCTCTGCTGTATCTCAGAGCTCACTAGTTCCCAGTCTCCTTGTTTTGTGACCATCCCCCCTCTCCTTAGAGTAGCGCCCTCCACCATCTTGGGCTAAACCTTTGCCCTTCCCTTAAGAACATGCCCCAGACTGTGTCCTCCATTTCCTTTCCTCCACACTCCCTGCTGGAAGGAGTTCTCCTTTCTCTGAGACCCCTTAGCATCTTTCCTGCAGCTATTATTCAGCATCCCTATCCGCATTGTATTCGCATGGATATATACAATACAGGCTCTGGAGGGCATGGCCTGTATAACTCACCGCTGTATCCACCCCACACTGGGCATGGCTCCTTGTACTCAGTGCAGCTTCACGGTATTTCCCGAGCACAATCTTTGCATTTACTTTTGGGCAAATGTACGCACCAGTTGTTAACTAAGGGCAGTGACCTCAGTGAATTACCCTGCTGGGCATCCCTCTTCCACTAAGGCTCCATCAAGACATTGGGAATTTGATGGCATGTATTCATTCTCAGCTATGTGCCCCCTCAAGTAAGCCAAAAATATTTCTTAATCTGTGAGAGAGAGGCCTAGATAGACCCTGGACTTTGGTAAGCTCTCCACAGGAAACTACAGATAAGGCACAGCCTGGGAAAACCAGTCCGAATGCCAGTCTTCCCCAGGACTTTTGCATTAATGCAAGTCCTCAATTAGACAGGGAAAGCCTGTGATAATGTGTTCAGCTCTGCACTTCAAAATGATTAAGCATACAGGCTACTAGGTAGGGGACCAGAGATAATGCATTTGGTAATGCATGGAAAACTGGGTGTCTTTTCTTGGCCTAGCTCTGATATTCTCACTGTGGGCTTTCGTTTCTTCTGTGCTAAGAAGTGGTGCAGCGAAGGCTGAGCAACAGTGGGGTAAGAAGAGACTTGTCACCGAGGGGGACATAGGTCCACATGCTAAGTGGAGATCCATCTCCTGCTTCCTGTCATGAGCCTGATGTGACAGCAGGAAGAACAGCGGGAGAAGTCCAGGGGGCCCAGGCAAGGCAGACCACCCGCCTCCGCTTGGAGAGCATGGCAGCTCCTGAACATCTCCATTAACCAACCTTAAGGGGCCTCTCCTTCCAGTTTGTGCCTGCTCCAGGTGGAGACCCTCAGGGCCAGGGCCTGACGCTGGACTAGCATCATGCAGATTTTCGGATCTCTGCTGGACCCAGAGAGATGGGACTCGATGTGCTTCGTACCATGTTTGAATTTACTGGTGGTCTGAGGATGGCCTCTTCCCTGTCCTTTTGCCTAGACAACATGGCAGCTCCTTCCAAAGTGGGGCCAGGATGTCAGGACACACCAGGCTTGGAGGGCTCGTCTTTCTGACAGTAGGATGTCTTTGTCGTTTAAGGTATGGCATGATTGCTTTCCCTAACTCTTACCATGTCCTGTGTCCATTTTCACACTGTGATTACTGTATATTTGCATATTTCTATGGTGACATCACACACATACACACACGTGTGCACACACATACACATACTTCTGAAACCATAGTCTAGACAAGTACATAAAACACACACACACACACACACACTTACTTTTTTGTAAAAGAAGTTGGAAGGACATTGCTACTACCTTCCTTGTGGCAACTTGCAGTTTAGATGTGTGTGTGTGTGTGTGTGTGTGTGTGTGTATATATATATATATATGGGGAGCCGCGCCCGCTATTCACCATTACAAGATGGCGCCCATATCCTGCGTTCCCGAGTAATAAACAGGTGCATTGCGCATATGCGAAGGGTTTATCCACCTCGTCCCATCCCGCCTATCCCGTGGCGTCATCTCGTGCGATGGGTTGCAGCCAACCAGGGGCTGACACGTCCTAGGCGAGGAGAAGCCTCTATTTAAGGGAAGGGTTTCCCTGCCTCTGGGTCTCCGCTCTGGAAGCTTATGCTCTCCCTCTCAAGAAGCATTAAAGCGTACTGCAGAAGGATCCTTGTGTGCCATGTCGTTCTTGCTGGTGAGACGGTCGAGCGGGACATATATATATACACTAAAGGGCCCAGAAAGTCCTTCAGTAAAGAAATCCCACATTCTAGCTTTCTCTATTTCATGACTATACATGTTCCACTTACCCTTCAAATCCCTCCTCTTCCATAACACAGCTTTTCACCCTCAGGGGAATCACTGGGGACCTCTGTGCGGAGATGTAGGGCAATAGGCAGCCCGTGGCTGGGTGAGAAAAGTGGATGTCACATCAGGAGGACGTGACAGCAAGAGCTGTAGCTACAGGAGCAGAGCGTGGTGTCAGGGCCCAGGCTGTGGGTCACCTGCAGCTCTGTCATTCCTTTCCTGAAAGGGAGGAGCAGGACAGCCAGGTCCCCTGCTGAGAGCCCTAGGGATGTTCAGTTTTGTCTCAAGTGCAGCAGCTGTTGGTGGTTTGGTTCCTTTCTCCCCCATCTCTGTCACACAGCTGTCCCAGCACAACATGGGGCTTCAGTCAGGACTGTCCCAGCATAGCCATGGCTACAGTCAGGACTGTCCCGGCACAGCCATGGCTACAGTCAGGACTGTCCCAGCACAGCCATGGCTACAGTCAGGACAGCATTCCTGAAGCAGCAGGTAAGGCAGAATAACCCCGAGAAGGGGAGCTGTGACTGGGGTGAGAACAGCCTAGTCTAGGTTGCTCTTCTGATGTTCTCTCCCTGTGGTTTCAGGGAAGTGCCCAGGAGGTAGAGGACAGAAATCCATTTGAGCCCTCTGCTACTGTCAGCTACCTGCTCCCAAGGCTGGAGAACGCGCTGCCCTGCTCCTGGAAGGACAGAAAAGCCACTGTCTGCAGCAACAATTCAAGGCTCTAGCAAGCCGAGAGAGTCCGTACATGTTACCCTTGCTTTTCCCTGCTCCCATCCTGGTTGGCAGCTGGATGGGGGCAATGCTGCTTGCTGCTGGGGTGGTCTGGGGTGGGTCTGAAGCAGCTGCAGAAGTCTGCATTCAGGGAAGGGGCGGGGGGCCCCCACTCTCTCCTTGGTCTGCAGTGCTGACAAAACAGGGCTCACATTGCTGAGGTGCAAAAGGTCCTCAGGAATCCAGTTAAGTAGTAATTAGGGAGATGGATTTCTTGCCCTTCTCTGTGTCTTACAATTACAGAAGTCCTGAATAGTGTGCGCAGGTCCAAGCAGCAACAGCAAGGACACTGCAGGGAGCCCAGGCTCCTGGGGCCCTCGCCTCACAGGTAAGTGCCAGGCATGCCAGCTGCCCATATTTCAGGAGCTTGGGTTATGAGACAGAGCAGCGGGGTGCAAGGCACGAGGTAAACCCTGGACAGTCTGCCTGCCACACCTGCTTCTGCATCCCTCCACAGCATCTGCTTGTGGCTGGTTGCTCCTCTGGGGCAGACAGAGGGAGGAAGGTGGAGAAGCGATGCGGTACCCTTATGAACAGAGGCGTGCCATGAGCCAACAGCAGTGGGTTTCAAGGTGAAGGGTACAATGAGAGCCACGGTGTATAGAATCTCCTAGACTGAGGCTTAGGGAACAGCTCCAGGACCCCCAGGCATTAGCAGGCTATTAGCTCCTGAGAGTTTCAGTTCCTCTATCTGTAAAATTAAACAATGATGCTCTCACTACTCACTTAGCAGAAAGCTTGATTATATTTAGGTCCCTGTCAAGGTGTACTGTATGTGGTAGGAGGAAATAAAAAGTAAGGCACAGAATCCCTCTCAGTAAGTCTTTGTTGGTGCTGAAGGATGGAAACTCCATCATCAATCACGCAATCAGCTCTCCAGACCTTGCTTTGTGCTTCTGTGGATTCAACCAAATGGACTGAAAATTTTTGAAAATACTGTGTGAGTACTGAACTTTGTAGGCTGCCCCCTCCCCTTGTTTTTCTCTAACCAGTGCAGGAGGGCAGTATTTCATAGCATTTACATTGTTAGGAATTGTTAGTGATCTGGAGAATTTAAAGCATCCAGGAGAGCGTGTGTAGAAGAGACTTGGAGATTCTTGGGTTTGGGGAGGGGAGGCTCCTAGAACCCTTTCCTGGCTGATTTTTGTCGGAAATCTGTCAGGTACCAAAAGAAGGCTAGAGGATAGAGAGGGGCAGGATACATGTGTGGAGAGCCTAAAAGCCTGACCAAGAGAAGCATCTTCAAGATGACAGAGGAATAGAAATGGGAAGAAGATGACACATAGAAACATCTAGGAACAGGCAAGAACACACTTAAAGGTTCTGGTGTGAGAGCCTGGTGGTGGGAGAGCCTGGTGGTAGAAAACCTGGGAGTGGGAGAAATTGGTGATGGAGAACCTGATGGTTGAGAACCTGGTGATGGAGAACCTGATGGTTGAGAACCTGGTGATGGTGGAGAACCTGATGGTTGAGAACCTGGTGATGGAGAACCTGATGGTTGAGAACCTGATGGTGGAGAACCTGGTGTTGGAGAACCTGATGGTGGAGAACCTGATGGTGGAGAACCTGGTGTTGGTGGAGAACCTGGTGTTGGAGAACCTGTTGGTGGAGAACCTGGTGTTGGAGAACCTGATGGTGGAGAACCTGGTGTTGGAGAACCTGATGGTGGAGAACCTGGTGTTGGTGGAGAACCTGGTGTTGGTGGAGAACCTGGTGTTGGAGAACCTGATGGTGGAGAACCTGGTGTTGGTGGAGAACCTGGTGTTGGAGAACCTGATGGTT
>JAQHUG010000020.1:13051275-13072371 GCA_028555095.1 Dicrostonyx torquatus
AGTTTATGAGGTGAGGGCTAGCCAAGAAGAGGCTAGAGATAATGGGCCAGGAAGAGTTTGAATGAATGCCATTCTCATGTGGTTATTTTGGGTGCAGGCAGCCAGCGGCTGAGCGGGCCAACGGCTGGTGGCTGGGGAACATAACCCACACCTCTCCCCTATTTACAACATCCCAGAGAGACCCTTACCCTCTCCACCACGTGTGGTTGCAGGGAAGTGGCTGTTCATCAGACAGGGTCCTTCTAGGACATTGAATTTCACCTCTCTTGGACATCTGGCCTCCAGAACTGTTTTTGTTGTTTTTAAGCCATTAGTTTATTGAATCTGGACGTATCAGCCTGAACACATTAAGACAGCCAGTATGGGAATCCTTGAGATGGCTCAGTTGGTAAAGGCATTTGCCACTCAAGCCTGATGACCTTAGATGACCTTTGTTCGGTTCTTGGAACCTTCATAAAGGTAGAAGGAGAGGACCAAGCCCACAAAGTTGTCCTCTGACCTCCACGTGCACACGGCGGCCCCCATCGTCTCCCCATCATAAGTGCACACATAAAAGAAGGATAAAATAAATTAACTAAAAATTCAAAATTTTATTAACATGTGATTGTCTGAATGTCTCTGTACCATGTGCATACAGGACCTATGGAGACCAGAAAATGGCATCAGGTTTCCTGGGACTAGAGCTATAGGCAGTTGTGAGCCACCTTGTGGATCCTGGGAATCGAACCCTGGTTCTCAGGAAGAGCAGTCAGTACTCTTAAATGCTGTTACACTTCATCAATTCCTTATTTAAATTTTTAAAAAGACAGTTTGTGGGAAAGAAGAAGGAACAAAAATCGTGTGTGTGTGTGTGTGTGTGTGTGTGTGTGTGCATGTGTGTAGGTAACAGGAGACTAACTTACACAGGGAGCGTGGATAGAGGTAGAAGATATTTTCAAACACAGGGGAACGTGACCAGCACAAGCTTGCTGTGAAGACTTTTGGGTAGACGGTAGAGGATAGGCAGTCCCATGAGGCTCCCATGGTGCCTGGGGCCATGCAGAAGCCATTATCATTATCCTGGGATGTGTGGTGTGGGTGGGGAGCCTGAGTCATCAGGGGTCACCACACCAGGGAGCAGTAGGTAGCCAAAGTTGCAGGCATGGGAGGACATCTGAGCCTCCTTTTCTACCCCCTCCCCCATCAGCCATTCTCCTTTTGTAAAGACCACAAAGCTTTGCTTGCTCAATAGCTGCTCATGGGGACAGGAGTTGAATACCGTGAAAGCCCTGGCTAGACCTGAGAAGAAAGGGTATACATCTATCCTGGTAATTTTTATCAGCGCTGTGCCCACAACAGTTGGCATTGGCTTTTGTGTATCTGAAGAGCCAGCCCAGTAACCCCACACAGCTCAGTAATTCTGAAATATTTAAAAGCCCTAATGTTCTTATGGGGAGAGGACAGAGTCTTTTGGACGGCAGGCAATTCAATTATTCAGGAAGGGAGGCTCTCTGGATCTCTGGGAAGGAAGGAGCCGAGGAAGCCCACCACTCTGTGGGGTGTTTGGAGGTCAGTGTTCTGCAGGGTGCTGTGTACCAGGAGCTAGCCAGTCTAACATGTCACCCACTCCGCTCCTTCCCTGATGTCTTGAGTTCCAGTATGCTTCCTCCCCACCCCCACCCCACGGCTCAGAATTAAAGTTTGTCAACGGACCTTTCTCATGATAGACTCGAAGTTGGATTCCTTCTAAGATTTGGCTTGGGGCATCTGCCTGTTGCAAACATCCTTTTCAGCCACCATCAGGCTCTGTCGCTGTCATTTCTTTGGTTTTGAGATGATGGTAGCTACTCCAGAGCTTGCCGCCATCTGGACTTGTAGATGAATGGATTCTCAGGTATAGGGGCACGTTCTCCTTTCTCTGAGAAGTGTAGTTTTCAGTGTCAGGCAGAAAGACATCTTTTGTTCTTTCGAGAGCTGTCACATGAAAACACTCCAGCTGCCCACAGCTAGCACAGAGCAACATAATGAAGTTGCTCCAGGTAGCACAAGTGGTCATAGGGATCGGTTAAGAATCCTGCTGCTGTGTAAATGGCTTCTAAGATAGGAGCTAAAGGCAAGTGCTTGAGATGTGGCTTAGTAGTTCTCTCTCTCTCTCTTTCTCTCTCTCTCTCTCTCTCTCTCTCTCTCTTCCTCTCTCTGCCTCATTCTTTCATTCAGTAAGCATCTATCCAACTATGTGCCAGGAATCTAAGAAGAATGATTCTCAAAGTGGATGCAGTTATATGACTGAAACAGATGTGTAAATTATTGCAAGCAGCATGAGTACTAGAGAAGTGTTTTTGTCTCTTCATGAATATTTACACAGGCATTTATGCATACATGTATGTGTATGCACACACATTACATCTATGCGTGTTTATGTATTGCACATACATATCTGTGCATATATGTATATGTGTACAGCATATGTATGCATGTATGTGTATGAACACATGTATATGTGACATGCCATGTATATGTATGCATGTACGTGTATACATATATATGTGTAGACATGTATGAATATATAAAAACGTATGTTTATATATGTTTGTTGGCACTAGCTGCTTTTAAACTCATGGACTCAAGTGATCCTCCAGCCTCAGCTGCTTCAGTTGTTGGGACATTGTGTACATTGTAGCTGGTCTCTTTTGTCCACATTGTCACTCATTCTTCACCTATAACAGCTGTAGTCGGCATAACCTATTGTGAGCTCTGGATGTGGCACACCTGGTCCACTCACCATAAACCAGAACCAACTGCTTATCAGTAGAGAAAGGGCAGGACAGGGCAAGCCCATGGCTTCCTTGAAAGGGGAAGAGCCTCCCCATTGACTGCCTCCTCCTATCAAATTCATAGTCAGGGCAACAACACACCTTGTGTTTAGCGGGGGTGTGGGGCATGGCTACATCCTTTTCTGTAGAAGTGTAAAGATGGCCACGTTCTCCGCATTGTGCCTCAGGGTCCCTCAGAGGCTTTCTCTACCATCTGTAGGGCTGTCCATGGCATGTTCCCTCCATAGCTAAGCTTCTGTGACTCCTTGGCCAGATTCTGTCACCAAGTGAAGGGGGCCAAGTTCCTGAAGCTACACAGTGCAGCATCGCTTATTCCTGAAGCTCCAGTCCCAGTTCCTCATTCATTTCTAAGTGCACAGAGATCTTAGTATCCAGAGCCACTGGATGAGGCCAAGCTCATGACTTTTCCATTTGCTAAGCATGAGGAGCATCATCTTTCAGGGTGAGGGAGTCTGCCTTACCCACAAACACATGACTTCTGGTGCTGAAAAGGTTCAATACGACCTCCTGAAGTTCTGAACACAAGCTCTACAACATGGTGGAGAATGAGCTCTATAGGCATGGTGGAGAATGCGCTCTACAGGCATGGTGGAGAATGCGCTCTACAGGCATGGTGGAGAATGCACTCTACAGGCATGGTGGAGAATGCACTCTACAACATGGTGGGGAATGCGCTCTACAACATGGTGGAGAATGCGCTCTACAGGCATGGTGGAAAATGCACTCTACAGGCATGGTGGAGAATGCACTCTACAACATGGTGGAGAATGCACTCTACAACATGGTGGGGAATGCGCTCTACAGGCATGGTGGAGAATGCGCTCTATAGGCATGGTGGAGAATGCGCTCTACAACATGGTGGAGAATGCGCTCTACAGGCATGTTGGAGAATGCGCTCTACAGGCATGGCGGAGAATGTGCTCTACAACATGGTGGAGAATGCGCTGTACTCAATGGAGCAGCAGAAGCAGAATGGAATTGGACATCCATTGAACCTCCAAGACGTCCTGTTGTACCTACTACCAAGGAAAAGCAGAGTGTGAATCTGCACTTCCTTTGCTCACTATATTGGTGGAAGGTTTGAAGAAAATACAACCACGCTGCTCGTAACGTTGAAAAGGAGTGTTTTGTCTGCTGCTGTGATGATGTCATCTTGCAGACAGTTTCTCGTGCGTGCTTTGGCAGTTTGTGTATGAGCGGCCTTACAGCGTTCATACCCCTTGAGCCAGTAATTTTAGTTTTAGGATTTTTATCCTTTGGCAGTAATCAAACTCATGTATGGGATTTATGTTCAAGAATATACATCTCAGCCATTAGTGTAATTGAAAAACAATATTCGTGGTCATCAAAGTGTCCCACAGTAGAAAGGTTGGATAAATAATTGATGGAAGAACCAGAGTAGGAAACAGTTCATTCATTAAAAGCGATTTTCTCAAAGAATATTTGAAGCTGGGAGGAAATAATAAAAAGGCCAGGCACTGAATCTAGATGGAGTATTTCAATTTTTAAAAAAATGCTGATAATACAGCTGCAAAAAAGTTATTAAAGAAACAGCAGGAATGTAGCCACGGGACCATTTCCCCCTTCATCTTTTCTCCTCCAGTGGTTGCAGCAATAGATCCCTTCTCTGAGTTCTGTTTGGCTGTTCTAGAAACGGGACTCGTAAAGCCACTCTGCGCGCTGCCCACAGGACTTGTGAAGTGCCCTGCACAGTTAACAGTATCTGAGGTTGCCAGCAAGCCACGCCCAGTCCAGATGTCAACCCCTAGTGACTGCGAAAGCTGTCACCTTGGGGCTTAGCCCACTTGTGGCTTTAACACAGGGTCCTGGGTGCTTTAAAAGGAGAGAGGGTTATTTAGCTTACAGCGTTGCGGTCCGGGAGTCCAAGGTGGGGTGACCCTAGCTGGCTGGCCACGAGTGAGGGTCTTCAGGCTGCATCACATCATGGTGGTCTTACACATGGCAGGAACATAAGAGAAGTCACAGAAGGAGATGTGAAGGAAGAGAACATGGAGTGCTAGGCTACCTCACTGACGGCAGCCAGACTTAACAAAACCACACTTTCAAGGGAATTAGAGTTACAGACAGGTGGTTGTGAGCTGCCCAACCTGAGGTGCGGGCAACTAAAGGCAGGAGCGGTATCCACTAAGCCACCTCTCCAGGCCCTTTCATGACACTTTTCAGTCGAGAAAATAAAATTATTAATTAAAAATCCTGAGCTATTTTACTTAATTTTAATATTAACCTCCCCCCTCCCCACCCCCGAGGCAGGTAAATTCCTAGTTGTTTGTGTCTAAAGCCAACATCTCCATTCTCACAGGTTCAGAAGACTCACGTTTAAAATCTGGGCACGGAACTTATTCTATATGGACACACATCTTCTTAGACCGAGATGGAGGGGGGAGGGCCTTGGGCTTCCCATAGGGCAGGGTATCCTGCCCCATCTTAAGGAAGCAGGGGGAGGGCGGTGGGGTAGGGGGGGAGCGGGAGGGCCGGGAACAAGGGGAGTAAATGTAAATTTTTCTTGTAATAATAATAATAATAAAATCTGGGCATGGCTGATCTTCAGCATATCGCGGCTGCCCATCCTGGATTCCTGTTTGGCGTGACGCCAGCTGTGTATTTGCTCCAAGCGGAAGCTCTGTTTTAGGCAGAGTTGCCCTCAATGCTTTCTCCCGATTACCCGTGGCTTCCCTTCTGTGGGGCTGTTCCTAGCCGACTCTTTCATCTCCGAGGACCCCACTTGTCTCTGCTCCCTTGTCCATTTCTCCTGGGACTAGAATTCATGTTCGAAACCTTTTTGATGGGAAAAATAAGTCCCAGATGGGGGGTCATAGATTAAAAAGGATCTCTCCCCTGCTGAAAGTAAAAGACAGACAGGTGGACTCTGAATTACCCCCTCTGGCCCACAGCCTAGGGTTTATTAGTTTGTTAATTCAAACCTAGTAACCCAGAAGATTCAGCTAATAAGTGTTTCATTCTGAAGCACGAAATAGGTGCCCAGAACAGGTGGTAGGACTGAGGAAACTGGCACCCTGCCTCGTACATCTATGAGGGCATTTTCTCTTCAAAGTGACATGTTCCAAACCCCATCTAACTTGTTTTGAAGAAGGAATGCTTCCACCTGCCAAAGCGATTAGAAAAATCTGGAGGCTGCAGAGGAAGGGGACAGCAGTGGGAGGCTTTTTTTTTATTATTGATCAATATGCGACTGTGAACTCAGATTTTACAAGACATTCTGGCTTATATAAATATTGTGCAACTGAATGCAATAGCGAGCAGCCGACGCGGCTCACCCAGGGCTTCTGCCACTGACTAGGCAAGGGCAGGAGATCTCTCTCCCAGCCACTTCTTCTATCTCTCTTTGCAAAGGACAGAGGAGGCTGAGAGCATCGTGCATCTGATGGCTGGGGTGTCTGATGCTCTATTTAGACTTGAGATGTGAGCCGATGTAATGCAGAGCTGGACATGTGAGCGCCGTGGACAACGACACTTCCTGTTGCCAGGCTCCCCGATCAGGGGAAATGAAATCCCTCTGATTGAGCTCTAGAGTCAGCACCTGTTCCTGGTGGACACAGTTCATGTCTGACTCTGTTTCTCTCGAAACCGCAGACTAGCCAATGTAGTGATACTCGTCTTTATCCCAGCACTGGGGAGACTTTGACCAGCCCTGGCTATGTAGTCAATCTCAGTGCGGGGTAAGCTTCACAGGGGAATCATGTCTCAAGGAAACAAGGGAAGAAACAAAGGGAGGATTGTGCTCACCAATCCCCTGGACTCCTGGTCTCTCAGGGGTCTGTGGAGACTTAAAAGTCAAGGGTGTGGGGAGCCTTAGAATCAGATAGTCAACCATTTTCTCGTAGGCACAAACTTTACTTCTTCACTTGAGGAAGGAAATCTAGCTTTTCTGCACTGTTGTCTGCTGAGAAGGCGTTTGCTGGGAAAAGGACTGCAGAATAATTGTCAATGTCGTTTAGTCAAGATCCAAAGCTTACTTTTAATTGTGTGCGCGCATGTGTGTGGCCTGTGCACATGAATGATGTGCGCGTAGAGAGTGTCAGACCCCTAGAGCTGGAGCAGTGAGCCAGCCAATGTGGATTTGCTGGGAGTTGAACTCTGGTCCTTTGGAAGAGCAAGGACTCTTCACCCCCAGTGATAATGGGTCTATTTTGTTCTGTTTCTGATTTATTCTCAATGTAGGGAATTCTGAAAATATGAAAGAAATTTCCCATGTAATTCCATATTTAGTGGTAACAGCCTTCAGTATTTTTTGTGAGTTGCTTCTTTAGCTAGCTAGGTAGCTAGGAAAATGAAATAAGACACCCGCACATACAATGTCACGTGCTGTTTCCTTCTCTGATCCACATCCTGTGCCTCTAGCTACTCTCTAGGGAGTTGGACGGATGGGTTTTAGGACTAGTTATTTTCAGGACTAGTTATTACAAAGAGGATATTCTCTTTCTCTCTCTCTTTCTTTCTTTCTTTCTTTCTTTCTTTCTTTCTTTCTTTCTTTCTTTCTCCCTCCCTTCTCTCTCTCTCTCTCTCTTTCGTGTGCTAAGCACACATTTTTCCCCCGAGTTACTTCAAGAGGGCACTACAGAGGGCTGCAAAGAACATACCATTTCCAGAAGCTGAATACCTAGGACCCAAGGAAAGCAAGAGTAACTTTTTAATTAAAAAGATGATGGAGTTGTGTCAACCTTGTGCCCTAAACCAGCCATTCTGCTCTGTTAGGGATGGATGCCGGTTTCCCAGGCTCTTGTACTCTTCTTTCCCTGGTGGCAGGGAAGGAGTTCCTGCGCCACCCTCACTTCCTGCAGACTTTACTCTTCATGCTTCCGACTCATTTTCTTAATTATGTCAGTGTTCATTTTGTTCTCAGTAAAACATTCCAGTGGTATTCCTTCTGGTCGTTTCTTATGCCTGTACAAATTTAAGACATCTGCCAGGTAACAGTTGCTTTGCCTTTATTGTTTCTCAAGAAGTTGGAATAACCAAGCCCTGATCACCTGTCACAGAATGTGTGCTAAATACTGTCCCCCTGATTGGTGGGTTGTGGTGTGGAAGACAGGCTGTATGTAGTAGGGGGAAAACTGATCTAGGTTATAGTTGACTTCATTCTATAATAATAATAATAATAATAATAATAATAATAATAATAATAATAATAATAATAATAATAATGGTTCTCAATTTGTGGGTCGCAACCCCTTCAGCAAACCTTTGTTTCCAAAAACATTTACATTACGATTCATAACCATAGCAAAATTTCAGTTATGAAGTAGCAACAAAAATAATTTTATAGTTCCAGGACAGGCTCCAAAGCTACAGAGAAACTCTGTCTCGAAAAATAAAACAAAACAAATAATAATATTGGAAACAGTCAGGGTCTCATTGACAAAAAGAAAACAAAGACTTTAAGGCTCATTTTTTTTCCCAAAACACTATGAACACATGATATAAATCAGGTGTTTTAATAGGTATACGTTCAAGAACCATCTGTCTCCCAGTCCAGACGTAAGGGAGACATCTCGGCCTCCTGGAAGGGCCACTCACTGCTTCCAGGTCCCCGTGGGCCCCTTCACATCTTCCGATGCATGTACAGCACACCTGCAAATGTTGCCTCTTTCCTTTCTGCTTTTACACATGCTTGGCACCATTCGGAGGGTTCTTCATCCCGTCTTAACTACATAGCACTATGCTACGGGGACTGTGGACATGTCAGGCCCTATCTAGTGTGGCTTTTCTTCTTCAGTAGCTGTGTTAGATCACATGGGGATATAACGGTAGTTTAAAATTCCTCGAAATCAAATTACAAAGACCTAAAGGGACTTGTTTTGTTATCGTTGACACGGCCAGGTCTCTCTCCTAGGTCGCTAGGAGTGGGAGGCTTGGGGCCCACGTGTGGGAGGCACAGAGCATCATCAAGGCCACGCCCCTTTGGCATGGCTCCTTTCAGGCTAGGTGTAGTGTGTGCAGGGCAAAGCGTCTGCAGTTTTCCTGTGACTCCAGTCAGGGTTGGCTACTGTTTATGTTTGAGTTTTGGAGACACTAGTGACTATTCTCTTGTTGATTTATGAGAAATCTTCACCGGTCACATAAATTGGTTGTCTGCCTTGTTAGTTGCAAATGATCTCCATCCCGTTCTTTGTCCTGTGATCTGTTTGTTGCTCTGTTTCCCACTGGCGGCAGAGTTTTTTCAGGCGAAGTCACGTGACTAGGTATTTCTTTTTATTGTGCTTAGATTTGTTTCCTACTTACAAACTTCTCCACTAAACATTTTAATATTTTCTATATTCTAATATATCTAATAAACATTCGAATATTTTCACATACTTTGGGTCCAATAATTTCCTTATTATATTGAAATTTTCTTTTTTTCCTCTTTTATTAAAAATAGATTTTTTTAACATAATATATCCTGATTACAGTTTCCCTTCTACTCCTCCAAGTTCCTCCCTGCCACCCCCTCCCCAATTTGGGTCTACTCCTCCTCTATCTCATTAGAAAACAAGCAGGCTTCTAAATGATTAATATAATATAATATAACAAAGCAAAAACTACCACATTGGAATAAGACAAAATAAACAAGGGAAAAAAGCCTCCCCACCAAAAGGCACAAGGAACAAATACCAACACAGAGACTCACTCGCTCACACACTCAGGAATCTATAAAAACTCTAAACTGTGAGACATAATATATACCTAAACTACCTGTAGGGTTAGAGAGAGAGAGAGAGAGAGAGAGAGAGAGAGAGAGAGAGAGAGAGAGAGAGAGAGAGAGAATATAAAAGAAATAAAATAAAATAGTAAAAGAATGGAAAATCCCTGACATGACGTTATGAGACATAGAACCTCCACAGTTCATTTCCTGTTAGTCACCTGCTGCTGGGCATGAGATCTACCCCTAAGAACCATTTGTTTCCCCAGTGAGACTCCCTTGGAGAAAATCAAATTTTCATTACAAGTGGTTATCAGTTGGAGATAGCTTCTGGATTAGGGATGGGAGCACATGCCTGCTTCTGCTTTTAGCTCTAAGACCCTATCTGGCGCAGACTGTGCAGGCGTCTCTGGCAAGCCGGTCGGGTCTAGCAGGATTTCATTCTGGAGTCCTTCAGTCCCATTCTGGATCTTCCACTTTCTCTGCTTCCTCTTCCCCTAGTTTCCCGAGCCCTAAGAGGTGACATCCTATCTAGGACTGAGTGTCACAAGGTATCTTACTCCCTGCACAGTGTCTCCCTGCAGGGCTCTGTATTTGTTTCTCTCTGCTGCAGGAGAAAGGGTCTTTGGTGATGACCGAGGAAGGCGCTGATCTTTGAGCTTAGCAGAATATCATTAGGAGTAATTTTATTGGTACTTTTTTTCCCCTTTTAGAACAGTAGTTTCTGGTTTTCCCCTGGGTTCAGAGGCTATCCACTCTCAGGCTCTTGATGATCCAAACAGTGTTGGGGATGGGTTCCATCTTGTGGAGTGGGCATTAAGTCAAATCAGATATTGGCTGGTTGCTCCTACAAGCTTTGTCCCACCTCTGCAGTAGCAAATCTTGCAGGTAGGGCACCAAGGTTTGCAGCCGGGTTGGTGCTCATGTTTCTCCTTTGGTAGCCTGCAGAGTACCTTCCAGTACCAAAGATGCTAGCAGGCAGGATTGAAGGCTCTATGTAGACCCCAGCTCAACTTCTCCATGTTCAATGAGTCACGTAGGTGTTGTCTTCAGTAGGAGGCCTTGCCATCGGTTTGTGGAGAACAACCTATAGTCTTGACAACAGCCTGGTTTGTTTGGGAGTCCTCACAGGACTCCTTTGGCTAACAACTCAATTACCTCTTACCCAATACTGGCAGTGGAAGCTTTCTTTGGCGACAGAAAATGACCAGTTGGGGGCTCTGTCTCCCCTATTATTTGGCAATTTCAGTTAGATTGCTGTCATATATGCATATCTTTTAGGAAGCTTCTACCACATTAGGTTTCCATATTACCCCTCAAATGGTCCTTAATTTTGGCTGTCTCTCCCCATATTCCCTCTCTTCTTCTTCCCCCCACCTTTTGATCTTCCCGTTCCAGTACTCTCCATCCACCCACAACTACCTATTGTATTTACCCTTCTTAGGGAGATCTTTCTCTTCCCTATCCCGACCCTAGTCCTTTACTATATTTCTAACCTTTGTGGTTCTATGGGTTGTTGCTTGGTTATCATTGACAAAATAGCTAATATCCACATATAAGTGAACACATACTCTATTTGTCTTCGTGGATCTGGGTGACCTCACTCAGTATGATTTATGATTTTTTTCTAGTTCCATCCATTTACCTGAAAATTTCATAATTTTATTTTTAAATCGCTGGGTAATATTCTAATATATAAATATACTACATTTTTCTTTTTCTTTTTTTTTTTTTTTTTGGTTTTTCGAGACAGGGTTTCTCTGTGGCTTTGGAGCCTGTCCTGGAACTAGCTCTTGTAGACCAGGCTGGCCTCAAACTCACAGAGATCCACCTGCCTCTGTCTCCCGAGTGCTGGGATTAAAGGCGTGTGCCACCACCGCCCGGCTACTACATTTTTCTTTATCCATTCTTCTGTTGAGGGACATCTTGGTTGTTTCTGACTATTATGAAGAGAGCAGCAACAAACATTGCTGAGCAAGTCTCTCTGTGGCAGGATGAATCCCCTTTTGAGTGTATTTACAGGAGAGGTATAGCTGGATCTTGAGATACACCAATTCCCAGCTTTTGAGGAACTGCCATACTAATTTACATAGTGACTGTACAAGTTTGCACTCTCACCAGCAATAGATGAGTGTTCCCCCTTACTCCACATCCTCACCAGCATGAGCTGTCATTTGTTTTTTTTGATATTAGTCATTCTGATTGGTGTAAGTAGAGCTACCAAAGTAGTTTTGATTTGCATTTTCCTAATTATTAAGGATGTTGAACATTTCTTTAAGTGTTTCTCAGCTATTTGAGTTTCCTTTTTTGAGAATTCTGTTTAGATCTGTCTTCTATTTTTAAATTGGTTTATTTGTTTTCTTGATATCTAGTTTCTTGAGTTATGTATATAGTTTGGACCTCTACCAGATATGAAGTTTGCAAATACCTTTTCCCATTCTGTATGCTGCCTCTTTGTCCTAATGATGATGTTCTTTGCTGTGCAGAAGCTTTGCAATTCCTGAGGTCCCCATTCATCTTAGTGCCTATGCTAACGTGTTCTGTTCAGAAAGTCTTTTCCCATTCAATGAGTTCAAGGCTAGTCTCCTTTCTCTTCTGCTGGGTTCAGTGTTTCTGGCTTTGTGTTTGAGTGTTCATCTTTTTTTCTTTCTAGTTTCTTACTTTGAATAATTGTACTTCTTTCTTCTACTTGATTGAACTTCTAATTTATTAATTTTAGTATTTGCATTTGACAATGAACTATTTAATTTGTGAATTAATCATTCTGATTTTAGTTTTCCAGTTTATTACTTCTGATTTTAATTCAGTTAAATGTTGTTTCAGTTTGCTTTAGGTACATATTATTTATTTCTAACATATTCGTAATGTGTGTAATTGATTTATTTGCATTGTTTTATTATTACTAAGACAGTACTCTTTCTATTAGTGCATTCTCAAGTCATCTCCAAAGCACTGATTGCCTTGTACCTAGTTTCTATTAGATGATGTAACCATTGTCTTCATTGCCCACTTAACCGGACTTAGAATTATCAAGGAGAACCCCATTTGGGGATGTTTCTAAGAGATTTCAAGGGAGGTTTAATGGAGAAAGGGAGCTCATGAGTGGCACAAGCTCTTAGGCTGGGGTCCAGATTGAATGAAAAGCAGAGCAAAGCAAAAGACTGCTGAGCATCAGCATCCATCTCTCTGCTTTCTAACTGGATATGATATGGCCAGCTACTCCATCAGCTACTCCATGCTCCCTTTTCCATCAACTACTCCATGTTCCCCTTGCCATCAGCTACTCCATGTTCACTTTCCATCAGCTGCTTCCTGCTCCCCTTTCCATCAGCTGCTCCCTGCTCCCCTTTCCATCAGCTGCTCCATGCTCCCCTTGCCATCAGCTGCTCCATGCTCCCCTTGTCATCAGCTACTCCATGCTCTCCTTGTCATCAGCTACTCCCTGCTCCCCTTGCCATCAGCTGCTCCATGCTCCTCTTGCCATCAGCTACTCCCTGCTCCCCTTGTCATCAGCTACTCCATGCTCTCCTTGTCATCAGCTACTCCATGCTTCCCTTGTCATGCCTTCACTTTCTGGCTCAAAATGTGAGCCCAAACAAAAGCTTATATTACTTCTTATTATGCATTTGGTCACATTAATAGGAAAATAAATCACTAGAAGTCATGTTCATGCTTCATAGATATTGATACCAATTCAATACATACATAGTCATGTCAATGCCATGACCTTGCTGTTGTGTGTCCAGCCATGTGCCAATGAAATCAGATGCCTTAGCTCATGTGGTGCTCTTTGTAACAACATCAGTCACGGACACTGATGGACACTTTACGGTTGTGGATATTGTGTTTCAAAGAAGTTAGATGTTTGCTCTAAATACAAAGGGATGGAGCTACGAATCAACACCAGAACACTGACTCCTAATCCAGCTCTTTGCTAATTTAAGAATAAACCACCATAGCTAGGCTTCGTGTTATAAGCCTTTAATCCCAGTAACTCAGAGGTAGAGGAAGGCAGATCTCTGTGAGTTCAAAGCCAGCCTGGTTGATAGAACAAATTCCAGGTCATTCAGGGCTATACAGTGGGACTTTTCCCCCAAACAAACAAACACAAACCCCAAAATCATTGAAACAGCAACAACAAAAACAAAGCTTACGATACACTGGGTACATTGTCCATTGGTCATATTTTTCTTCCAGCCTGCTGTGAATGTGGCAGTTATGTCCAACAGACAGTGGAGACATGCCACTCTTTCTATAAGTATCTCCTGAGCCTCTGCTTCTACCAGGGTTGCCTTTCCCCAGAGTTCTCTCAGTGGAAGAGGTACTTGCTAGGCAAGTCTGCTTATGTGACTGGAGGACAGGGTTATGACATAGTGCTCTGGGAATTGGGAGGAGAACAAATGAGAGGTGCACAGAGAAGGGAGGTTGGGGATTGCTGCAAAGATCCACAATGCAGAGGAGGCTGTGAAAGGCAGACAGCTCACGGGCAGGGGCAGGGAACAAGTGCTGTAGCAGATCATGTACTGTGGGGTGAGGACTATTGGGGCCTTGTGTATCATGCTTTATGCTAATAGTCTAATATGGAAATTGGCCAACTTATTGGCAACAACAGGGAGCAGAAGGAGAGGCAAAATGAAAGAAAAAGAAAGGCAGGCGGCTTGCAGAAGCTAGGGACAATTAGGTTGGAAGGAATTAGGTTGGAAGAAATGAGCTGTTAGGGTGTCGTGGATCCATTCTAGTTCTTCATCCATAGGGAGAATTAAGCTCAAACTATTCAAATAACATTAAGACTCCAAATATAATCTGCCATGTGAATACATTTGATAATGGTGCTGAAGTGATTAAAGGTTAGATAATGTCACGATGAGAAGAATCACCCAGACTTTAAAGGATGAGAGTCCTCTATGAAGAGATACCAAGAGTTTGCTATTCAACGACTGAGAGATCATAGCAAGAAGCCAGGGTGAGTCCAGCGATCTCTGTAGAACCCGAATGGACAGACATCTACCTGGTACTTCCCATCTCAAGAACTGAGGATATAACTTTACCCTGTGTAACTCACCTGGGAGCAGCTCCATCTGACCAATTCAAGCACACTGCATTTTAGCAGAGGTCCCCCAAACCACAACTATCCGATAATGCAGCACGAATAATAAAAACCCAGAGACAGATATTGGGGTTCAACCTGAAGATCAGAAAAGCAAAGCAGCCAAGCCACTCGATTGCCCTTACCTCGATAAAATCTTTAGACTGAAAAGGAGTGAGTTCCTGTCTCATCCTGCCTTATAACCCTCTCTAGTGCTGGGTTTAAAGGTGTGCACCACCACCACCCAGCCTCTATGGCTAACTAGTGTGGCTGCTGGGATCAAAGGCGTGTGCCACCCCTGCCTGGCCTGTATGGCTGAATAGTGTGGTTGCTTTGTACTGACCTTCAAGTGAGCTTTACTTATTAAAATACAAATGAAATATCACTACACAGCAATCCCTCATACACACCAGCCACTTTGATAGTTGAAGGAGTAGTGGTGAGGTGAAAGGGTCATTCATCCAAAGCAACTCACATCAGACCA
Source organism: Dicrostonyx torquatus (assembly GCA_028555095.1). Classification (NCBI taxonomy): domain Eukaryota; kingdom Metazoa; phylum Chordata; class Mammalia; order Rodentia; family Cricetidae; genus Dicrostonyx; species Dicrostonyx torquatus. The sequence goes on from JAQHUG010000020.1 coordinate 13,066,320, forward strand.
TTAACATACACCCCATCCATCCAGGGGGAGATTCTATATACCTAGGGATACTGAATATTTGAAGATGTTTAGGAGATAGATCAGAAAAACCGATGGTACCTTTATTTATGGTTACATATATGAATTGAAACTTATAAAGAAGGGTGGGACTATGACTCAGTGGTCAAAAGAGCTTGCCACCCTAGCCTGAAAACCCGAGTTCTAATCCCCAGAACCCATGTAAAAGGCTGGGCATGGTCACACACAAGCTACAACCCTAATGCTTTGGCAGGCAAAGGAGGACTTTTGGGGTTTGAGAAGCCACCAGCCTAGCTTCAGCTTCAGTGAGAGACCCGGCCTGACTCAAAGGAAAGGGATGGAGAAAGGCAAGAGACACCTGATGGCTTTGTGTGGATTCCATGTGTGTCTGGTACATGTACACACATGTACATACCAAATACACACAGAATGAGGAGGGAAAGAAAGGGGTAAGGAAAAAGGGGGAGTAATAGTGGGAGAGAGGAAGGAGAGGGGGGAAGGAGAAAGGAGGAGGGAGAGAGAGAGAGAGGGAAGGAGAGAGGAGATATTTAGGATAAATTCCTAATCTTTGTGAAGTTAAGAAAGAAAATCCTTCTCTTAAAGACATCGTCTTAGCATCTTCGTGAGTTCCAGGCCAGCCTGGTCTACAGAGTGAGTTCCAGGACAGCCAGAACTGTTACAGAGAAACCCCATCTTGAAAAGCCAAAACCAAAGCTAAAACAACAACAACAAAACAGAAAAACAAACAAAGAAAGATGCCCTCTTAGAAAGAAAGGTTTATGCTAAACAGGCTAAAGTCTTGAACATATAATCCACCTGTCCTTCTGTCTGACCATACTTCTTTCCTTCCTTTCTTCAACAAATATTTGTGGAACACTGGTAACATGTTCTGGGTCCTGAGCTTTGGCCAGGCCTTAACTTACATCATTATTATTACTTAAACAATGAGCGTTTTTGTTAATAATCTTGCATTTTAGAATTTTGTACAGGGCAGGGGCTTTACTAAAATTTTGATTATGATCTGCCCTGTCTGAGATCCTTGGCTGTTTTTGTTGTTGTTTCTAAGCCTAGTTTCCAGGAAGCTGTAACGTGGCTTTATAACTCCAGGAAATATTTACTCAACAGTCAGGATGGACCGGAAATCACCTGGGATTTCTGTGCAGCTGATTACATGTTTTTCTAAAACACCCTTGTGCGGATCTGAAATCCGAGTGTGTTCCTTACAGGGCAAGAAGACCACATTTCTTTACACAAAGGCTCCTCTTACCCGAAGCCAGAGGAACCAGCATGAGCTGGACACTGGTTCACAGACACCCTGAAAGCTGGAGATCGGTGTAAAGGTCCCCCTCATTGGCAGCAGAAGCATTGCTCTGACTCGCTGGCACACCTGTCCTTCATGGGCTCTGGACACTGAGGAGCTTGTGTCATTTCAGAGATTTCCCCTGCAGCTGCCCTAGCAGCCCTTTAACAGCAAGAAGGCAGAGCTACATTGTCGGCGCCATCCTCAGGTCATCTCGGCGCCATCACTCGGGTCATTTCGGCACCATCACTCAGGTGTTCTGTAAACGTACCGCTTTGAGCCGAAATGTTGGCAGCATCTGTCTTTCCTTCCTTACCTGCCCTGGTACCTGATTCCCTAGATCTCCTCTCCCCATCCACACTCCGTGATTACAAACAGGCCGGTCGCTAATGAATCTCAGGGCTGTGGAGCCATTTGCCGAGGTTACCAGAGAATAATATCCCATCCAACTCTTGAGAAAAATCAATAAAATGCTCAATAAAACCATTATGCTATGACTTTATGTCACTCTGCCCTCGTAAACACCTTTTAGCTTCAAGTCTTTAAAAAGCCAACTATCGCCCCCCCCACCCAAGAAGTGGAATTTTATTTCCTTGAGTTAGACGTTCATGTTCCCTTTCCTGTCAGCGGCTTCCTAATTAGCATAGAGTGACTTATAAGTAAGGGAAGAGACTTTCGGGGACATTGATCACGAAGGACTGATATTAAAAATAGAATAGGTCAGTGGGAACCATAAAGAAGAGAAGGGAGAGACAGATGTGGAGGGAAGGTGAGCCAGGAGAGATAAACAGTGAGATTCAGGGCAAGAGGTGTGGAAGCCGGGCTTTCGGGAGGATGCTCTTTTTATCCATCCGTCCTACCTCAGGTCTGTTTCCCAGGATTCACAGAGGAGCCTCTGCATAGCCAATGAGAGCACCAGGCCTTTCACCCTGTATTTGGTGGGAGCTGGTAACCACTGGTCAGTTCTTGTCCCTCACTTGTATAAAGTGACCTAGTTTATAACAAACTGCTTTTTGTCTTATGAACCTAAAGTATCACCAAATGAAAAGTATCATTATTCGTGAAAACTCATGGATAAACAAAATTTCTTTTTTTAAAAAAATAATTTATTTTCAGTTATATGTGCATTGATGTTTTGCTTACATGTATGTCGGTGTGAGGGTGTCAATCCTCTGGAACCAGAGTTACGGACAGTTGTGAGCTGCCATGTGGGTGCTGGGAATTGAACCTGGATCGTCTGGAAGAGCAGCCAGTGCTCTTAACCACTGAACCATTTCTCCAGCCTGATAAGCAAAGTTTCTAACCTAAGCCCCTCCCAGAGGAACAGAAGGCCTTTCTGGCGAGGAGAATGGTTAAGGAATGCCCAATCTTATTAGACCCCTCGGGGGAGTTTAGAGACCTTGGTTACAATGTAACATGGGAAGCTGAGAGTTCTGATTTACCGGGAAGTCGAGAGAAACTGGAGTTCTGGGAGCCACATGGATCCCACACTTGTCTTCTGAGGGTGAGTCCAGCTAAGTGGCCTAAGAGCTGAGGAACTAACCTGAAGCTGAGCTAAGCTTGGAGAAGACAGCCATCTTTTCTATAGGGAAAGTCGATGCAATGTTTCAATAGCCGTAATCCGTGGGTCTTCTGCGTGGCTCTGTTTCCATCTGCCTTCCTGCCGGTGCGCTCAATGTTCTGATGAGAGGAACTCAAGGGAGGAAGGTCTGGTTCTGATGCTGTAAGGGTACAGGCCATGGGGAAGAAGTGGAGGCCAAGGGAGCCAAAGCATCGGGTCATACTGCATCCAGGACTAGGAGGTGGAGAAGGATGATGGCAGATTGCACGCTAGGGGCTCAGCCTCTGTCCTCCCTTTCTTACAACTCCAGATCTCCTGCCCAGAGAACAGTCCCACTCACAATGAAGATAAGCCTTTCCAATATTATCAATTTTATCAATTATTCAATATTATCAAAAGAATTCCTCCCGGATGTTCTCAGGGCTTCACTTTAGTCTAGATGATCCCTTACAGGTGTAGCTCGCGGGGCAGCTCTCCAGTAATTCTAGATCCCACCAAGATGAGGAGTAGAACAGTAACCAACACAAAGTTCAAATCCACTTAAAAGAATTTTTGTGTTTTGTTCAGCCTTTGAAATAAGTAGAGGATAAGAGAGGACCAGAGAAGGTGATGGGGGAACACGTGTGACAGGTCACAGTGATGTGAATGTGTGACAATGGCATAAAGAAGCCTAATGTGCTTACTAAAGAAAAAGGAAAGACGAGATTATCGAGGTCCCTTTTCTCACACACAAAAAAGGACGTCATCTGTTCTACAGAAGCCTGAGGCTATTATTCTAGATTCAACTTTCTGGGTACTGGATGCTGTCTCAAGATAAGATACTTAAGCTTGATTTCATTTTCCTAATAACTTCTGTAATCTGCTTCTTATAAAACAGAGGAGAAGGAGACAGAGTGGAGAGGAGGAGGCAGCAGAAGGGAGCGTGTACAGCTCATCACTAGTGTGAAAACACACTTGTCTAGCTTCGAATACATGGAAACTGCAGAAGATTCAACGTCAGTTTGCATTTTCAGTCAACCAACTTTTATTCCAAACATGGGTGTATTTCGGAACAGAATATACAATTCACATATCTTAGGAAATAAGATAAGTCCTGTTAAAGAAATAATGGCTACGACGTTTACTTGGATTGTAGTTTCACCTCCTCAGGCCTTCTCCTCTAGGATGGTACACTGATAAAGCAGTTTGCCTCTTGTCGTAGGCAACACGGTGTGACTCTTCATTGTCCCAAGGTGTGGCCTATCACTGGGACTTTCTTTCCACCCCTCTTGACATCTTCAGGCCCCATTCCCGCAGCTCATCTGAATGGTATAGCACAGGCAGGTAACGATGGGCCTCAGGTCTACTGGTCCAGGCTCAGGCATTACTGCTGTCGAGATTAATCTTGGTACACAGTGGATCTGCAGTAGGGATGGCTGTCCTCTCCCCGGAGCCCTAGGGACAGCATAACTGCCCTCCCCCCTCCCCGTGTTATGAATGAGAGGATGGTCTGTGGACGGTATTGAATAATCGATGCATTCTTCCAAGGAAGCATCTCCCTTAAGCCTGGGTGCTGGCACCCAGGAGTTCTGATAGTTATATTCCTTTACCCCAGAGGGCACTTCCCTGTGTGTCCTGCCAGGCTTATGGGAGACTCACCAGCTTTCATAATGTCATCCTTCGATTCCTGTCTGTTGGTTCATGGCTGGACAATATTTCACAGCACTTCTTAGTTGCATATTTCTTATAAAATTTTAACCAAAGCAAAACAGAATTTAGATGGGCAATTTAGCCTTTCAAATCTCTCTCTCTCTCTCTCTCTCTCTCTCTCTCTCTCTCTCTCTCTCTCTCTCTCTCTCTCTCTCCAGGCAGCACTGGCTCACAATAAACACAATCATGATTTGAATGAACAGAATTACCTGCTCTTATTTATCATTGTCTTAAATAATAAAATTTTCCTGTCTTGAAATTTCATGAAGATCTGTCTAAGGCAAACTCCCTGAAGACTCATTAGCAATTCATGAAACTGTTGAGAATAGTGCCCGGTCGAACTGGTGGTCACAATCTCTTGCTGGACTTTGTCGAAATGTTACTGGCTGAGCAGGTTTGATTGGAGGATAGGCCCAGGAGGTAGAGAGGGAGGGCTGCCTGAGGTCCTGTACCTGTCATTAACTAGCAAGGAAAGCTGTGTGTTTCTCTACTTAGGAAGCAGTGCTTGGAGAGCTGTTGGAGAGGAAAAAAACTTTTCTGTCATTCAATACAAAATAAGATAGTAAAGAAAGGACAAGGAAAGATATCCTTGTTCCAGCTTAGTGCGCATTCCCATCAATTAGAGGAGACCTGGTGCTGGACGTCGTTTTGCTCGTGTTTTCACACATTTCCTTCTTTCTTGGCATTGCCCAGATTTATTCTCCTCTCCTCCCTTTTAGGAACAGAATCTGGCGTAAATAAATGATCACTGAGAAAATGGGACAAGCAGAAGGGTGAATGGAAACTCCTCTGGCGTCGCACGCAGGTCAGGGGGATTTCACGCAACACGTGGTTGCCCGCAGGAAGGCGGCGGTTCTGGAGGCTGCAGTTTTGTTTGTCTTGTGATAAAGGAACCCGTATTTCCTTCCTTAATTATTCACTTCAAATGCAATAGGAAGCCCCACACCACAGCCTTTCAGACCACTAATACTTGTTAAATCAGAGTGGGCTAAGATGTCAGTGCTGCCCGCAAAATGGGATTCAGTGCCCCCAATACCCGGGCGAGTTTAAATTGGATGGGCTAATATTTGATACTATGCAACGGTGAGATCTGCATAGCTAATATGCATTCTCCGGCTCCCAGAACTAAGACGTTGATCTATGGGGCACAGAGGGATCATCCTTCTCACAAAGAGACTATTTTGTGGTCTATGGGTTTAAAAGTCACTGACGTAAACAACTGTTTGCAGTCCAAGATCTCGCCCGTTCTCTCCTGCTCTCTTGTGTGTGTGTGAGTGTGTGTATGTTTGTGTGTGTGAGTGTATACATGTTTGTATGTGTGTGTGCGTGTGTGTGAATGTATTTGTGTGTGTGTATATGTTTGTGGGGGAGTGTGTGTGTTGTGTGTTTGTGTGTGTGTGTGAGTGTGTGTATTTTTGTGTGGGGGGAGTGTGTGTGTTTGTGTGCATGGGAAGATGTGTGTTTGTGAGTGTGTGTGTGTTTGT
>JAQHUG010000020.1:13087293-13108008 GCA_028555095.1 Dicrostonyx torquatus
CATTGATTTATTTTCATGTTGCTCATCTTCTGCTGGGCATGGGGCCTGCCCTTAGGAGTGGTTTGTATCCCAAGTGAGACTCCATTGGAGGACATTAATTTTTCATTTGCAAGCCGTTACCCATTGGAGATAGCTTCTTGGTTAGGGACGGGGACATGTGTCCACTTTTCCTCGCAACACTGGGACCCCATCTGGCTTAGACCTGTGCAGGCCTGTGCTGCGCAGGAATTAACCCTAAAGGAATAAACAGAGATGTGGAAAGTTACTCTAATCAGGAATGCTGCCTCGGGCAGTTCATCTGTGAAGTGGCCCTGCTGTGTCTAGAAGCCTTGCTTCCTGGGTGTCCTCCAACCCCTCTAGCTCCAGCATGCTTTCTGCCTCGTCTTCCACAGAGAAATGATGCTCTTTTAAATTCCTTCTACCAAGCCTAGACGTTCAAGCAGTGACTACACGTGTAACAGTGTTGTAGGCTCAGTGCTGACTCCATGAGACTGGCACCTGCCCTCCGTGTGTTTGGGAAGGTGATAATTGAATCTAGCCCTGCAATCCAGCAGGCACATCTCCGTGAAGAGCTCATCCTCTTTTCCTCTGCACAGGCAACAGGCATTTCCGGTGCCAGACCTTGTGACCTCTGGCCCTCCTGATCGCTACAGCCCCAGGCCGTCTGTCACAGCGATTAGACCTGTCTTAGCATTTCTGGTTGCTTGTTTCCCAACTGGAGAAGTTGAGGCTCAGTGAGACCTGTGACTGAATCAGGGGAGTAAACCTCCTGAGTGACATTGGTAGGCACAGCCCAAGGCTCTCTGGTGCTAGATGCCATGGTCTTTGCAGAATACCGGGTTTGCTGAGCTCTATATGCTCCTGAAGCCTGGCTGATTTCCACAGGACGGTGTGGAACCACCTTACCCTTCCTGTTAGTTAAGACCAAATCAGTGTGCTGACAGGAGCTGCACACTGATGTGCAGGGACTGTGGGTGCTGAGCTGGAGGCAACCCCACTGGCTGCTTCCTGCCCCAGAGTCTCATTCGTTCTTGTTTACCAGAATGTGTGCACTTCCCACTGTGATTTCCTCTGTTGCGTAAACTCTGGAGAGCCAAGTCAGCTTGCTTGGGGTGGAGGACACAGCTGGCTGGCTCCATGATGCATGCTGGGACACATGAAGGCTCTGGACTCCCTTCTCACAGCAGGGCCGGTGGTGGCTCTCATGGGCATAACCTTGGGACTTTTGCAGGCTTAATTGGGAAAAAGTGGGCGGGCTTGCAGCAAGCGAGGCTGGTTGAGAAGCTGTGTGTACATAATTTGCTGCTCTATTTATTTTAATAAGAGCCCAAATTTATGTGGCATTTTGTACTTGAAAGCTTCAGATGTGGGCAGAATATCCCCCCAACCCCATTTTTTTCAGGGAAAGAAATCAATAGGGAATGGATATGGAATTGTGAGGGCAGCTGAATTCTTCCTGCAAATTGCACCTGGCTTATCAGCAGCAAGGGTTTCCCATGGACCTGCGTGTCCTTGGGAAAGGAGGGTTGTGAATTAGCATCCTGTATAGCTCTTGTGGCTACTTGGGAAGCCAATAGCAGAATACATCGCAAGAGTGCCAGCCTTTAGCTGAGTCCAACAATATAAGGCTGAGTACAGGTGCTGAGATACGCAGTTATCAGCGAAGGAAACAGTGGTCTCAGAAGGCCCAGGAAGACAAAACATCCTGAATATTGAGCTTTGAAGGATGTGACTAATTGGACGGTGGGAGGGACATTCTCTAAGGACTATATGTCTGAAGTCAAGAGCAAGCAAGGTACACCTCTGACTGCCAAGGTTGTGGGCGCACCATGGTGATGTTAAGACATGCTGCAGGCACCATGTTGTGACAGGACTTGCTCTCTTAGAAAGTCCTTGTGTGACAGTGAGGAGCATGAAGGGAGGAGACCACAGAGGCAGGGGTGGCCTGGGATCTTAAGAGCTTTCATTTTCTTCTGCTGTGTTCTTGATTCCGGTCCTGTTGAAAAGGAACAGCCCTGCAGGGTTCCAGGAAGACAGAAGGGAAACTTGGGACTGTTGCCACTCTATCAACCCAACCCCTTCTGTTGGGAACGTAGGGCTTTCACATTTATCAGCCAATGAGAAAAAAGAAAATTTGAAAATTGGGGGCCAAGGTGAGGGTAAGCAAGTAATGCCCAGAGGTATGTTTAAATATGAGCGGGTGCTCTCAGCTGGTCCTAAGGGTAACCGCTTATAAGTTACAAGTTGGGAAATTCTAGCTGTGGTAAGCTCCACACGGGAAAGAAAAAGAGTCTAGGATGGCTCTTTGTTTTACATTTGTAAACATCTGGTGAGAGCACCTTATTTTTCAGCGGGGGAAGACAGGCTTGGACTATAACTGAGGTTTACTGGGTGAACCTTGCTAGTGATGTAAGACCGACGCCTGCCACCCCAGGTAGCCACTGCTCTTTGCCCAGGATTCCAGGTGACTAACACTGGATGGGAAGGAACTGGTTTTGCATTTCTCTGTCTGCCTCACAGAAGCTCCCCCTCCCCACGGCCCTCCTGATCTCCAGGAGGCTCTACAGAAGGATTCTGCCTGTGCAGTCATTATGTCACTGGAGCCTGGTTTGATTCAATACATTCCCTGGGTGATCCAGGAAGATGGCTGGCTTGGGCATGTGGGCTCTTGGGTACAGTTCTGCTCTTGGAGTTTTGCATGCTGCAAACAGTTGGTTTCTCCTCCATATCCTTCCACTTTCTTAACACGAAAAAAATCTATTTGGACATTTTGATATACACTTATTGCGTGTTCTAGATATGGAGAATGGACAGAATTCTCTAAGCAAGTAAGACTAGAACGGTGGATGAGACTGCCCTCGGGTCTGTCCTTTCTGAGCTTAGGTGGGGAGACAGAGGGTTAGACCACAAGTCAGTGTGACTGAGGACTAGTGTCTGCGTAGAGAAAGATAAAGCCAGCCAGGGGAGTAGGGAGCACCTTTGGGGAGGACGTGTCGAGGAGAGACTATCCTATAGCATCACATCTCAGAGACCTGTGACAGGGGAACTGGTCTATGTGGATGCTGGGGGACTAGCAGTCCAGGCCAGGAAAGGCTTCAGAGTTGAAGACACTGAGGTATCAGCAGGAGCTGCAAGGCCAGAGGCCAGACTCCGCCTTCTCCAACTCTGTAGAGCCCTTGAGTAGAGTGGGTGTGTCTGGTCTCCGATGTCAAAGCTTCATTGGCTGTCCTCCTGAGAGTACACTGTAGCAGGCCATGTGTAGGCAGAGGGCAGTCAGGAGAGCAGGATTCTGACTAGCAGCAGTGGGGGATTATTGGCAGTAGTGAAGGTTTATTTATATCTTGAAGAGGGAGCAGGCAGGATGTGCTGACGACTTGACCTTTGGGTTTGGGAGAGACCATTCAAGGATGCGTGTAAGGGTCTGGAATGAAGTGGAAAGGTCTATATAAGGAGCAAATGAAGAGGGGCTTCCGGGGTGGGGCAGGGGGGAGGTGAGGATGTAGGATGGTGGGAGTGGTGGCCTGTGGTATGAGGGTGGGAGTGGCAGGGGGCAAGGAGAGGGGCTGGTGGAAGGATAGAAAACAAGAATGGGGGGGAGTCCTTGTTGGGGCAGAGAGAGAGGATGGGAAATGAGGATGGTGTGGGTTGCTGGATGAAGGGTGAGAGTGGAGGGGACAGGGCAGGAAATGAGACTGAGGATGTGGAAGGGTAGAGGGTGAGGATGGGGGGGGGGAGTCAGTGTGCTGGCAGGGCCAGGAGCGGGGAATTTGTTTTAGGATGTATGAGACATCCAATCAGAATGTCCACTGCAAAGGTGGGTTGTGGGTCCAGAGCAAAGATTTAGACTAGAGAAGGACTTTGGGGTCATCAGTGGCATTTAAGGTCATGGGGCCAGATTGGCTCACTCTGAAGAGCCTAGGTACAGAGGCGGTAAAGACGGAGTTTTGAGAATGGCAGTATTTATAGATCGGGAAGAGTAGCTGGCAAACTTCCTAAAGTGCCAGACAGTAAATACTTAAGGCGTTGCAGGCCGTATTGTATTCCCTGCAACTGTTTAACTTGACTCCCGTAGCACACAACAGTTACGGGCGGCTATGAATGAGTAAGTCGGGCTGTGTTACAGCAAAACTCCACCGCAAATCCATCTGACCTGTAGACTAGGCTTTTCTGACCTTGGATGTAAGACATTGAGGATTATCCTGGAAACAGGAAGGAGAGGGAGTCGAGAAAGGGGGAGATGGGGGAAGAGAGGACCCTGCCTCAGGAGCTCAAGGTGGAGGCTTTTTCTAAGAAAGGAGAGCCGCTCAGGGTCAGACGTTGTTTCTGCAAGAGCCAGGCTGAGAGCTAAGCCGTGGCTCAGTGGAGACTGACGAACAAGCGTAGCTGCTGAGGGTTCTCTGGGTGGAGTGGGTTCAAGGAAAATAAACAACTTTGTGGTAGAGTGTTGTCCGCAAGAGGTGCAAAGAGATGAAATGGGAGCTTCAGGATGGTGGAGGTCAAAGTCAGCATGTCTGCTTCCCAAATAGGAAAGGTAACAGGCCCTTTGTAAGTGGATGCAAGTGACGCCAGGGTCTTGCGGTCACATCCTACAGTGGAATAGGGATGGAGCGGACAGGCCTCTTCTTACACTGAGTAGAAGGTAAGGGAAGCTGTCTGGTGGGTGTGGTAGGTGAGTGTGTTAGGTGGGGACTCCTTTGGTTGCTTTAGTTTCTCAGATTTGCAGAAAGTAGGATGAGGGCTTTTGCAGGGAGAGGTGAAGGTGCTGGCTTAGATAGGCCTTGGCAACAAATTTGGAGAGAGCTGTAGATGGTGATAAAGGGTTGTTTCGAGTCTCCAGAGCAAAGTTATAATGGTGTTACGTGTGCATGCATATATGTGTCTGTGCGTGTGTGTGCATGCATGTGTGTACACTATCACTTGAATTCTTCACTGCAAAAGATACTTTGTATATTCTGAAAAGTTATGACAGGATTAATAAGGCTGAAATGAGCCTGCTCAGGAACTCTTGTAGATTCCCATACGCTCAGAGCTGCCGACTGAGGCAGCTTTTGTATAAATGCATTGAAAGAAATAAAGTTACCTGCCTGGAGTTACCAGCAGCTCTCCTCAGAAATCAGAGGTGGAATCACTTGGGAGAGTAGGTGGGGCTTGGGGGAAGGAAAGAGACTTGGGTTTGAAGAGTAGAACCACCTAAGATCAGGAACCCAGCAGGACAACTGGTGGCACCAGGATGGGATGAGGGCTAGCTCTGGGTACCTGGGGAAGAGTGTCAGCAAGCTAGTGTAGGTTGCCCCATGAATACTGCCCAAGGATAGGATGGCCGTGTACAGAGCTGGGCATGGACAGGAGGTTGTCTCTGCCTGAATCAGGTTTTCTGCATAGGACCTCTTCTTGGATGGCAAAGGATGGAACCTGCTGTGTGTGAGGCTCATCATTGCACGAGTGACAGAGGCAATGAGTTTGAAGCTCGTGACGGACCAAGGCAGACAGAAGGCTTGTCCATTTCCCCCTCTAGATCTTATTCCAGGAGCGTCTTTCTTAGTTGAAGCTCAGAATAACACAGCTCAGATCCCAGTTTAACCCGTAGTAGTTCCACAACCTGACCCAGAGTCCATACAGCTCTTCCCAAACACAATTAAAAATTTCCTTCAGGCTTACTTAATTTTTATGTGTACGACTGTTTGGCCTGCATGCATGTATATGCCCTATACCATGTCCTGGGAAGTCAAAAGGGCAATGGTATTTAGCTTCTGAGCTGTCTCTGCAGCCACCAAACCCAGTTTTATCAGCTTTTGAGTGTCTGGTTTGGGTCTGAGAGTTTTGCTGCAGGGACTGGCAGGAGTGTCAGGTGTGAAGTACTCAGCCTTAAGTACTCAGGGTCTATGGCAAGCTACTAAAGGGTAATAGAGGCGCTCTAAGGATGGGGCCGGGTAGTGGACTGGGGTCACGGAGCCCACATATCTCTGCTATGCAAAACCTTGAGTGGTGACTGAAGAAGGCCTGAATGCCGGGTTTTCCAATTCAAAGCTCAGACACATCCTCCCAACTCTTGCTGGTCTGTTGTGCCCTTGAAAGAAGGGCACCATAGGGGACCAGAGTGGCACTACCAAATAGCATGGCACCTTTAAAATGAGAACCCAGAAACTCTTCAGCTGCAAGGACCACAATGCTGAGAGAAAGTAAAGGTGACCAAATTCCCTGCAATGCTTAGGGCAGCAGGAACATAGATTTCTCATAGCAATCAAATGATTTCTGGGAAAATCCCGTCCACCTCCCCAACTTGAGCTGCCAAAAGCAAATGATTGGCTGTGAGGTGCAGCGCGCTCAGTCAGGCTTTGCCTCAGGATGCCTTACATTGCTGCGGCCCTCCTCTACAGCACACGATGGTGCTCAAGTGTGGGACTTAGAAGGAGCGACATCCCCTTAACCGTGGCCTGTGCTGAGGGGTCAGTGCCTAGCTGTGTGTGGCTCTACCAGAGGTGTGACTTTTGGGTCTCTTCTGCCCTTTGACATGAGGGAACTATGTGGGGAGGCGATGACAGTGACTGGATAGTGATGCATTCACTATCTAGTTGCCACAAAGTTTCCCGATATGTTCGCTTGTGTCTCCATGTGGAGAGAATACGTGGTTTCTCACTCTCCCTTCTTCCGGAGAGGATCAATGTAACCGTGAGATGTGCTCCGGCAAGAACTGTGTCCTCAAAGTATGATGTGGGAGTGTTCTCCTGTATTTTGTATTACTCTTATTGGTTGAATAAAGAGCTGCCTGGCTTATACGATGGGTCAGCCCTTAGGTGGGTGGAGTAGACAGAACAGAAGTTCTGGGAGGAGAAGAAAGAAAGTGAGCCAGACACCACAAGCCACCGTCGCAGATGGATGCAGGTTAGACCTTTCCGGTATGTCACCACGTGGTGACTTACAGACTTTTATAATGGGTTAGTTTATGAGGTGAGGGCTAGCCAGGAAAAGGCTAGTGATAATAAGCCAGGCAGAGTTTAAATGAATACCGTCCTCACGTGGTTATTTCGGGTGCAGGCAGCGGCTGGGGAACATACAACCCGCACACCTCTCTCCTAATTACAACAAAAGTAGCTTGTGTTTTCAAAGTAGCTTGTGTTTCTGGGCCTCATAGAACTGCTCCACGGGATTTGCCATAACTGATATTTTCAGTTAAAGCTTCAGGATGCTTGTCATCGTGGGAGGGGTTAGCCAAGGCTGTTTAGAATTCCTCCCGGGTTTGCAGAAGACACTGCTGTTGTAATGGTGGTGGGGAGCTGTGTAGTGGTTTGGGGGAGTCCAGAGATGTGGAAATCTTCTTACAGATGGCACCACAGGGTCCAAAATCCAGAGGGCTGTTTTTGTACACGGAAAACTAGACAAAGTACGGTTGAGTGGAACCCCTGAAAGTACCTAAGGGAAATGTAGTCAGCTCAGCGCCGCAGTGAGGTAGATCAGACTTGGGGGGCAGGGGCTGACTCTGAAGGGGGTTGAATCACATTGTCAGGTCACTCTATTGGCAGTCATTCCTCTGTGGCGTGAGGATGTGGGACGGGCTGCTTCACAGGTGGCACTGGATAGTGGAGAGGGAGGGTAATTCAAGTCATGTACTATTGCCGGCAATAACTCCAATGATAACAACGGTGAAAATACTAATTGAGAGCGAAACACGGTGAAGCATTGCAAGCTATAAAATCATTGAAGACATTACTTGGTGTCTCAGAGCCATGGCGGGGCAGTTTTCTGGAAAAGTATGGGTTTTGAGGATTTATGTACCTTTCAACTTACTTCTGGGTTTCTGCCCTAAGGAAATAATCAGAAAAGCAGTCAGAGTATATTTGTGTGATATTGTTCATTGAGGTCCTCCCTGATGTCCCGGAAAACTGTTCAAGCTACCTGTCCTGGGTAGCCTTAACTGTGGCCATGATGCAGCTCAGAGTCATCCAAGGAGAAACCTCCACTGAGGAATTGCCAAGATCAGATTGGCCTGTGGGCAGGTCTGTGAGTTTTGAAGACAAAGTTTGTCTTCATTATTAAGTGACAGAGGAGGACCCAGCTCACTGTGGGTGTGTGTCTCCAAGCCTCTGGCAGGTGACCCCGGATTATATGAGTGAGCCACAAGAAGCGCTCCTCTCTGCTCCCTCCTTGGTTTCTGACCTCAAGTTCCTGCCTTGAATTCCCTTGACGATAGTGTGTGACCCGGAAGTAGAAGCTGAATAACCCTTTCCACTCCACTTGTGTTCAGAATGCTTTATCACAGTACCAGAATGAAACTAGAGCACAGGCCGGAAGAAGGCAACTAGCCCATCATGTTTATCGTGGCACATCCATACAACAGTTGGCCACCTTGTAAAATTCCTGGAAGGGAGCTGATGACACGAACTCACACTCATGGGGCTCTAAGTGAGATGGTCTCTGAGCTGTCATGAATGTTGCTCAGACACCAGTGTGACTGGAACTCCGTCTGGGTCCTGAGATTGTGGGAGATTTTTGTTTGCTTCTGTCTTGTAGTTTATAAATAGTCCATGATGGACCCTTACTGATTGGTTACAACACAGTGACCGAAAGAGAATGAGATCCAATATAAGAAGGGGGCCTTATATTCTTGCCCTGTCTGTGGATCCATCCTGGCATGGATTCCTAAGCCTGGCTTTGGATGGACATACCTCTGACTCCTCCCTGGCCTGTGCAGAAGAGATGATATTTTGGGAATAGAAACAAACAATTGGGAATAGGAGAGAGAAGTAGTGGAGACAGCGATGAGTTCAGAGTAAGGTGGACAGCTGCTTCCCCATTTGCTCTCTGCTCAGAAATCCATTTAGTTACAGAATCCACAGAAGTGATAGTCTTGTGGCTCCACAGACGTCTTGCAGCATTAGCATGTTAGTCATTACCAAAGCCACCGTTAGATTGGGGACCACCGTTTCCCTTTCATCAGGTTGTCACTGGAAACTAAGGAGAGGTTTTGTAAAACAAAAAAGCAGCCCTGCCTACACAATGCTAATAGAACATGGGGGCTGGAGATGCTAGGAACGCACTCAGGCAGAGACAATGGGCTCGAGCTGGCGTCTCCCAGGAGACAAACAGTCCTCCCCAGCTAGAGTGGTACCACAGATGCACATCGCCTCGCACACCTGTGCCTGCATAGAGGCGACACAGGGAGGCCCTTTGTAAGCTCTATACTAGGTTAAGCGTACCAATGGGACAAGCTCTACAGCAGAGTCCTCCACACCCAGTGTCCTTCGGAGGCTCTGCAGCCTCAGGCAGGCGCCGCACGCTAGGCATTTCTCCTTGAATAAAACTGAGGCTGTGGAGCAGCGTTTATTCCCGTATATAAACTGAACAACTTAGTTCTGTTATATATGCACGCATAGCACATATATGGATATATAAAGCATATTTAAAATCGGGACTTTAAAAATATATCATATTTTATCTCCTGAACATAGAGCACACTTACTTCAGTTCGGCAAAATATTGTAGGGATCCAGATATTTTCTCCTCAGTTCCAAGAGTTCTAAATTTAAATATTTTACTTAAATTCATTCTTACAACATGAGCTGGGAAGCCATTTGGGCCCCTAACTTTGGTTCCCATTCAAGGAAACCCACCTTTTTCCATTGATACCAACTGTCTACGGACTGAATGGAGGCGCTCCATGCAGAAGCCGATCCATCCATCGGCCTTCTGTTCATTCCACTTCAGGGACTGAAAGCACAATGGCTGGTGTGTGACTTTGCCTTTGCATAGGTGCAGAATGAGGTCCCTGGGAGCCCCTGGTTGGGATTGTGTTTAGTGAAGGCAGATTGCCGCTTTTGTAGAGATGCGGCTTTCCTCAGGGATGTGCTGGGGCTCTGGCTCTTCCGCTGCTTTGGAATGTACCCAGATGTTTGGCTTCCTTTAAATCTCTGACATGACCGTGGCCAAGTCTATAAATAGCTCTAACATCAGCTATAATGCTGGCACGTTGCTGAGTTTTATCTCGCCACCCGCTAGGAGAAAACACCCTCCGATTTGTACACACACACGCACACACACACACACACGTGCATACACACACATGCACACATGCATGCTTGCATGCGCACATACACACACACACACACACACACACTTTTATAGCTAAATATCTAAACTATAAGCAAAAATCTTGACAGTACTCAACCCCATCTGTGTTTTTGTTTCTTTCTGTTTTAGGAATTAGGAACAAAAGCAGTTAAAGAGCTTTTAATGGTAATAAGGGAAAAAAAATTCCTAAGAATCTACTATGTCCAGGCACAGTGCTAAATTTAATTCGTTCTTTCCCTCAGAGTTCACATCTAGCAAGAGGGCAGAATGTCAGCCACCACTTGTGCCAGGCTATCCGAGGGTACTGTGTAAAGTCACCTTGTGGGCGTTCCTGGGGTTCTGTGGGTGTGGACAAGATCTTTAATGACATCAACAATGGAATGTCACAAAACAGCTGTTTCAACAGCGGGGATTTGCCTTCCTATGATTTTAAAGTCTAGAAGCTTTAGGTGTTGGCAGGGCAAGGTCCCCCTGAAGGCTGCAAGGGGAGGACCTGGTGACCTTTTCTGGGCATGTAGAGAGCCATCCTTCCCTGTGTGTCTTTAAAGAAACACACACACACACACGAGATTTACAGACACACACAGAGACACAAGATTCATAGACATACGTCTTTATTTTGTGTGTGTGCACGTGTCTGTGTGTGTGCACACCACAAATGCACAGATTCCAGCAGAAGCCAGAAGAGAGCATCAGATCCCTGAAGCTGGAGATCTAGTCAATTGTGAGCTGCCCAATATGGATGCTGGGAACAGAACTTAGGTCCTCCAGAAGAGCAGCAAGGAAGGGCTCTTAACCTTAGAGACATCTTTCACCTACTTGATCCCATATCTCTGTAGGCTTTCTTCTCTGGGTGTTTCTGCATGTCCAATCATCCCCCATCTTTGAGAAGTCCAGTCTTGCTGGACTGTAAGTCACCCTAAGATCTTCCTCATCTTAACTTGACACTTCTGTACCGACTTACCTCTGCCTAAGGACATGGTTATAGAGCCACAGCATGCTGCTTCCCAGAGAGACTCAACTCCAACTCTGACATTATTTTTGGGTAATATTTACACCTCTGGGAAGAGCTTTCCTCAAATGATCCTAGATCCTCAGATGTGTTACACACCTCTCCTCTCTTTGGTAAGGAATAGATTTCTATAATTCCCATCACTTTTGAGTTTTTCATTCTTCCAACCAGTTGCCCCTCACCATGGTTAACTACCTCTTCTTCTACTGATCAGATGGGAAGGGTGATCAAAGGGCCCTGGGAAGAACCACAGCTCCCACAAGGCACTCTACCTGCTTAACCGCTTCTGTCATGTGGAGCGGTTGGAATGTTGCAAGTCCAGAGCCTAATGGTGATTTATGATGGCTGCCTTCAACTCCTTTAACAGCCATTCCTTGTTCCTATCCGCCTCTGGCCAACATCTTTGTGATGAACAGGTAAGCCATTTTGGAATGTATTAACTGCACAGAGCCTAGCTTCCATCAACAAGAAGTTGGGAAGTGGTTGATACACAGTATCTGGAGCCAATAGCGGAGACTCGCCTGCTTTGCTTTAACCAGCCCATTTGATATTTCTACCAAGGTGATCAAAAGTGTCTTGACTTAAGATTTTTTCCTTTATTATAAAAACTTCATAAAACTATGACCATGTTGGAACATGGAATTTAGGATAACCCAAGACTGTTTCTGGGGCATATTTGACTCCAGAATAAACTAGCTCTTATCCACTTTGATGTGAGAGTTGTGTTTTTCATCAATAAAACTTATCAGTTGCTATACTTGGTCTAGTGTCTTCCACCTTCCAAACTTCCCTCCTGTAGATTGGCCTCCCTGTGGTCCGTAGCTTTACCCACCCAGTATGAACAGTGGGTACATGTGAAGCAAGTCTTGAGAGAGTTCGTGTCCTGACCTGAGGGATGCTCAGGAGTGGTACAGTGATCACCTCTATTGCTCTGACTTGTTTCAGAACAGTAGGCAGAATTTATAGTCCCAACAGAAGAGAGTGCTTAGCTGTCCTCTGACTCACAGTCTGGGTCCAGCTGCCTACAAGACCTCCCTCCTTTATACATGGCCAATGAAGCATGTAAGCAGACACACACAGACACACCCCCACACAAACACACATGAAACATGCATATACACATATAAACACATGCAGAAACACATAGACACATATAAACACATGTATATATATATACACACACACACAGACACATTCATACACATACAGACAGGTACACACATACACAGACACAGACATGCACACCCACAGACACATAGCCACATATACACACAAACACACATGGATGCATGCAATACAAACATATAAACACAGGAACACATAGACACATGCACATACACAGAGACACATTCATATACATACACATACATACACAGAGACACACAGACATACAGACACAGTCACAGCCACACAGTCACACACAAACATACATGAACACATGCATACCCACATATACATACACAAATACACATAGATATGTACATACACACACACACACACACACACACACACACACACACACACACACACGGTTTCCTCTTGGAAATCCCCTCTGGGATTGCAGGTATTTTCATGGTCAGTGGAGGCTGCAGCTGGAACCCAGTCTCTCCAGACAGGCACTATTCCTTTATTTTTCTTCACCTGGTTGGCAACAAACACTGATGTCCTCATTTCACTTTTGTGGCTGTGATGAAATACCGTGACGAAAAGCAACTTAGGGGAGAAAGGCTTTAGTGGTAGATTCCCACCCATACTCTCTTATTTCCAGGAAGCAAAGGTGGTGGGAACTGGAAGCAACTCGTCACACCTAGTCAAGAGCGGAGAGAACTGAGTGTGTGCATCCGGACTGGTTAGCTGGCCTTCTCCGCTCTCCCGCACTTCAGGTCTCCCATCCCGGGGATGGTGCTGCTCCCTTCCAGGCTGGGTCTTCCCACAACGATTAAGGGTCAGAATGGTACCTTATAGATGTGCGCACAGGTCATCCCAAGCTAGACTCACTCTGAGGCTCACTTCCCAGGTTACTCTAGGACTGTGACCCTTTGATACAGTTCCCCATGTCAAGGTGACCCCCCCATAAAATTATTTTCATTGCTATTTCATAACTGTAATTTTGCTACTGCTAAGAACACAATGTAATTATCTGATATGCAGGATATCCGATATGTGACCCGTGTGAGAACATCATTCGACCCCCGAAGGGTTGAGGACTACTGCTCTAGATTGTGTCAAAGTGACAAACTAACCACTGCAGCTGATAGTCCAAGTTGTGTTTATTCTTTTCAGACAGGTACTCATTAATGGCTTCTTTTAACACATTCTCTGTCCTGAACAAGCTTGCAAGCTGCTTGGTCCCCCCTACCTGGTGAGGCTGGCCAGGGGCAGGCTTAGACTCGGGGATACATTGGAATTGAGCCAGAACTCTTATGTGGACCAGCGGTGACAGATTTGCTCAGGGACTCTGGGATATGAAGGGTCAATTGTATTTCCTTAGAAGAAACCCTGAGACCCTAGGGAGAGACTCTACTGAAAGCCAGGGCCAGGACAGTAAAAATCCAGCTTTATCCCTGGATATTCTTGTATTTCTTTGGGTTCTATTGGGGGACAGGGCTACAAAGGCCAGTTCCTAAGCGAGGCATGCACAAATGCTGCCTCTAGAAGAGAAGCTGACATACTTCACCTTCTTGGGGCTTCTTCCCACCCGCTGACATTCTGAAAAACACCCCCTGCTATGACTGGGATCTCCAGTCAGAGAAAGGAGAACAAGGGGAAGCCGGCTTCTTTGTCTTATAAAATGATAAACACTACTTTCTCTGGTTTATTTACCAAGAGGAGTCACACCTGGCCTTGCTGGCCACTTAGGCCCAAGAGCTACTAGAGATGGCCTTGGTTCTCTGAGAGAAAAAAACAAACAAACAAAAAAAAACAACAAAAAAAGTCACTAAAACCTAGTTCCAGAAGCCAATCAGACATCTGCAAAAATACATACTCACCGGTAAATTATGTTTAAGCTTAGCTGCTCTAGAATGGTGCAAAGGAATGTATTCCAAAATTCCAAAATTTGAAACATTGGCCTGAGAGGAGAGTGAGGGCCAGCATGAGAAGGAGGTGTGGGAAGAAGTCTACGTCCCTGAGAGAGCCACCAGCAGCCTTCCAGGGGGGAATCAATCAGCAGAGATGAATGTTGATTGCGTCCTCCTGCCGGGATGCGCCACTGTATATTTTATCCATTTGTTAGAAAATAGAAACAGTTGAAAGCATTGCTTTAGGACTTACTGCATACCCTCCTGCTCATCGTCTCCTCAGGAGAGCCTCTAATGGACTTCCACTGTACCCAGGAGTGGGGCCTCCGCTCCTGGAAGGGGTGTTATGCTGGATCCTCTTGACTCTGTCCCTGAAAAAGCATCTGACACAGAATTTCCTGATGCTCAAACTGAGCAGAAGCCATCAGAGAGCCCGAGGTGCTCAAATGACCACACATGGGCGTCAAATGCCGTTCTAATCAGGGGGCAGAAGCAATGATCTGAGAGCCTGGAAGGGTCACTGGGGGTCAGGGCTGAAGGTGGAGAGTAGAGGAAGAGTTTGCTGGGCAGGATTAGTGGTTAGGGTGAGAGCTAGGGAAGGAGTTTGGGTCCACACCTAATCCAAGGCCCCTCAACAGGCTTGAGTGTGGGGGAGAGCCAAGCCCTCTTGACTGGCAGCCTGTGAATGTTAATGCTGTCTCTTGAGAACAGTCTCTGTTTATATGTCTGTAGCCTAGAACTGTCTCAACAAACCCTAACACCTCTAGCTTATCACGACAACTTCAGTGACTACAGGCAACAGAACTCTTCCTGGCCCTTCAGGCTGTGACTTAAGGTGACATATGCACTCCACTTCTCTGTCACCCCACTGCTCGCACTCAACCCGCCTTGTGCCTCACAGATCTTATGTCTTACTGTCCTCTATAGCACTTGCATAGCCAAGACACGCTGTTGCCCTCCCCATGAGTACCCTCCCTTAGCTCTCTGCAGGTTCCTATACTGCCAAGGCTTACTGCATACTACATGCTGAGTTCTCTGGGCAGCCTTTCCCACAGTCCTTCTTACCTCCATCCCTGCTCCTAACAGATGCCATAGTCGGCATGAACTCTAGGCTGTTCTTAGAACTTACTAACGTAAGATCAGCAAGGTTACCTTCCACTACATCCCTGGCATCGTTCCTGCCACTCTGGATAAGCAATGAACAATTCAAAGTCGTTTGGTCTCGTTGAACTTACATTTTAGTAGGGGGAAACTAAGTGACAAAAATGATACATAAGCAAATTGCAGAAATACGTTAGATGATAGTTGCCATAACAGAGAAGAAAAGAGAGCTGGAGAATGGTTTTGGAGATGCAGAACTAAAGAGGCCATTTTAAATAGAGTTTTGATGATTAATTTTCTTTGCCAACTTGATACACTCTAGAGTCACCTGGGGAGTCAATCTCAATGGAAGTTTGTGTATATTTGGTCGGCTTGTCGGCACGTCTATAGGAGATTATATTGGTTACATTAATTCGGAGCAAGGAGATCCTTCCTCTGTGGGTGGCACTTTTCTCTGGGAAGGGAATTCTAAGCTGTATCAATATGCCTGCAATCAAATCTTCAACACAGCTCTATTCCATTGGTGAGCTGGGGCTGCAGCCCTGGAGGATGCCAAAAAAAGGCAAATTGCAGTGCAAACAAGGGCTGGAGAGATGGTCCAGTGGCAAAGCATACTGACTGCTCTTCCATAGGACCCAGGTTCAATTCCCAGTACCACATGGTGGCTCTCAACAGTCTGTAACTCCAGTTCTAGGTGGATCTGAGATGCCCTCTTCTGATCTCTGGTCACCAAGCATTCACATCATGTACGGACATACATGTGGGCAAAATGCACAAATAAAATAATAAAAAAACACTAAAATAACTTTAAAAATAAGAGAGAAAACAAGAGTGCTAGCTAGCACGTATACATGAATTTCTCTTTGCTTTTGACTAAGGATATAAGGTAACTTCGCCCAAGTTCTTGTTGCTGTGGTTTCCCTACCGTGAAAATCTGAGCTGACTTAAACCTGCTTAGGTTTATCAGAGCAGGAAAAGGTTGTCTCTAAGTTGGCACCCCGAAGAAGATGATGATATGCATGAAAGGGCTTGGGGTGGAAGTGTCCCCAAAGTATTCCAGGAAGAGGAAAGAGCCAGCAGCGGTGGGTAGTGGGGGTCGTAAGAGGTAAGGGGGAAGTAGCGGGAGGAATGAGCAAGAACAGTCGTACAGTCTCCCAGGCCATTTCCAGAAGAAGCTGGTGTGGGGTTTAGGGTGGAAGAGTGACGCAGGCATCTGTGTTTGTTAAGAATTCTCTGCTGCTATGTTGAGGTGGCATAGGGTGGAGGCAGGAGACCAGTCAAGGTGGGAGCCAGAGGGTGGAGGTGGAAGGGGGTTCTGACTTCTGTACACAGTGAACTAGGACTGTGACATGGGAGAAGGAAAGGAATTGAGACAGGCAGCTGTAGCTGGGGACTGGAGGCGGAGAAGGATGAACTTACCAACCCAGAGGAGGGAAGAACAGGCCTGGACATCTTCCCGACAAAGGATCTGCCCGAGAAACTGCTGGAGCAGCAGGCCATGAGGTTCAGCTTCCCTGCCTTCTTTGGACTTGGGAATTCCGGCAGAGGGATAGATTGTCTTTCAATGGCTAAATTGGTTACAATGCCTCACTGCAAGGGAGCCTGTCAGCTAATTTCACCACAATTGTTTAGAGCAGCTTTCAGGCATAGCTCTTTCCCTAGATGGAACACTTGCCTTTTCTCGACACCATCCAGGGCTGCAGCCACGGCTCACCACTGGAGTAATGCCACTGTGTTGAAGATTTGATTGCAGGTGGGTTAATCTCATGAGTTACAGCAACACCTGGTATGAGCATGGCTCATTTTGAGGGCAAAACCTTTTTTCTAATTTTTTCTCTCACAGTCTTTATCACACCTAATGAAGATGATTAATCGGTGTTAATTAG
Organism: Dicrostonyx torquatus; assembly: GCA_028555095.1. Classification (NCBI taxonomy): domain Eukaryota; kingdom Metazoa; phylum Chordata; class Mammalia; order Rodentia; family Cricetidae; genus Dicrostonyx; species Dicrostonyx torquatus. The sequence continues at coordinate 13,104,378 of JAQHUG010000020.1, forward strand.
TATGCCAACAGAGTGTGAGCACTGCTAAAAACTGAATCTTTTTTTTGGGTTTTGGGAAGACCAGAGTCAGGGTGAGGGAGGTTTTGCCTCTTTTTATAAGATATGGACCTTCAGAGGTCCTTAGTTGGAATGCCACTTTTTTGGGAGATGATTAGCCAAAAGCATACTTGGCTTGAAGCCAGAACAACTTAGTTAAAAAATTCCTGTTGAGGTTTTCCAATGAGTGACTTGGTTAACAATGAATCTGTCCCTGTCTGTGGCGCCCAAGGAAGAGGTTCTTCAGTCCACGGGAGCGCAAGGAACACCTCTCACTGTCGGTTCCTGTGCAGGGGAGCCACGGTGCCTAGAACCCAGTTCCTGCTTGAGGAACAGCAAAAAATAAAGTGTCAAAACAGTGATGTGTAGTGTCGGGTCCAGTCACCCAGCAGTGCCCTGTGGAGAGTGTGGTTCAGTCCTGTAGCAGAGGATGAGATAGGAAATCTGGCTGCTCTGGGCAGCTGGAACAGAGCCAGGGCAGGTGAGCGCCTCCAGGTAGGCTGAGGCCTCAGGGAGCTTGCAGGAGAGTTCCATCATTAAATACTGGAACAGCTTTCCAAACTGTTGAGAAAGCTGAGGTGAAACAAGATGGAGTCCTTGGATGGCATGGGAGAGAAACTGGGGTGACAGGGTTCTGAGGCCATAGGGCGTGGAAATTGTGTCCTAGGGTGGAGCCGGGGAAGCTGTGAGCAGAGAAATTGTAGGTCAGACGCTGCATAATCCGCTTTGCCCCATTTCAGAATGGGGGCAATGGTTTTGGGTGGAGCATTCCAGACAACGATGAAGGCTTGACTCAGGCTTGCTATTTTGGCGGCAGACTACCCTGCCCATGTCATTAGCATTCAAGAGTGTGGGGGTTTGAACAGTGGACTCTGACAGCCATTTGTCAAAGGCAGGCCCTCCAGCCCATAGCGATCTAAGGGGCGGGGCCTAGTGAGAAGTGACGTCACTGGGGGTGTACACTTGAAGGAGATGTTGGTACGCCAGCTCTTGCTGCCTAACTATAGAGGGGGGACGGAATCCTTCATTGTTTGCTTCCTCCACAGTGTGTTGCCAATGGCTGGAAGCAACAGGTCATCTGATCACCAGCCAGTGTCATAATCATAGCCTCAAACTTGAGATCCTCCTCGCGCGCTGTTTATCTCGTGCATTTTGGCATCGTGGCAAACATAGAGGGTGAATTATAGAAATGGGATTTATCTAATCAGAAACAACTGAAGCTGAAAACAACCAGCAGGACTGATGATCTTTTAGAGGTCGCATTTCCTAACTTCTGATTAAATTGATGCTGATAAGAGCTTTGGGGGCTCATTGTGGGCTGACCTTGTCTGCTGGAGTCTCCTGTACCTGTAGCTTTTAGTGGCAACAAAGCAGGGGCAGACTCTCTAGGAGTAGGTTTTCCTCATTGCTGAGCCACTTGGGCTGCCTCATAAGATAGCCAGAGACTGTAGAGAGTGTCTCCAAGGAGAAAAAAATGTTCTGCAAGGCCATGCTGGAGTTCCATGTAACTATAGCACCAGCCCTTTAAGGACCTCTGAACCCTTCTGAGGTTTGTTATTCCCCAGAGCTCAGGTGAACACAGATGTTGTCTGTGAAGTACGGGGTCCCTGGTGTTGATTTAGAAACATCTACCCAGCAACAGAGGAAGGTCATAGCAACAGCTTTTAGTGACTCATTTGCATCGTGGATAATGTTTTAAAATAGCTTTATTTCAGAGAGTCATTAAATCCTGATAACTGGGCATTTTTGTAGACAGAAAAATAAATAAGGAGTGACATTAACATTATCTGTCCTGCACACATGTGCTGGCGTATTCGAAGAAGGCTGATTTGGGGCATGGATCGCCAATCAGGCGACAAGAGGTTTCTCAGATGGGCCACAGGCCACCCATTTCTAAAAGCCACAGCTGCCTGCTTTGTTCCCCTGAAGGGTTTTGAATCTAAATCTTTTTGTCACCTTGTATAGAACATTTTTTTTTTTTAACCTCATGGGGCTTCAGAGACTGAGGATCATTGGTACTGACAAGCCTTGGCTGTTGAGAATCCTGGAGGCCAGGATTTCTGTTGTGATGGTCCACACAGGGTTTGGCAGGCCGGCCCCTGCTGTTTGCTCTGATGGTTTGCTCTGCATTAAGGGCTCTGTGGAGTAGCAAGCCTCCCATAGATCCTAAAACAGCAACTTACAACTAAAACCAAGTGACTTTCTCTTGTCCTTCCCACCTCTCCTCAACCAGAAGTAGGAAGCCCGAGTTCGCTGCTCTCTTCCAACTCAAATCTGGCTCTCTGACAAACCGACTTACCTTTAAAGCACCCTGAATCTCACAGATGTTGAATGTCACCTGTGGGGCCTGGAGGGAAGGACGCTTGAGGCATGCTCCCTGGCCCCTGCTATTTCTGACCCGTTTGTGCTGTCATCTCTCCCCGGGGCCAGCTTTCACAGGGTTGGCCAAGGCAAAGGGGAGGTTGCCTGCCTTCCCACGGGTGAAGATTTGGAAGCACAAAAGAAGCTACTATGTTATTTACTCTTCTTCTCCAGGGTGGGAGCCCTGGGGACTGGGAGGCAAGGGGTGGAGGTGGGGGAGCACTGTTGCCTAGTAACAGCCGAATCCTGCTGTGGTATGACTTGGGTCTGAAGGAAGGATGCTCCCACTGGCACCTGGAGGGTTTCTGCCCCAGCTGGTAAGCTTTGGTGGTGCTCTGTGGGGTTCTCATTTCTGATTCTCACCCCTCCCTCCATGGGTTATTTTCCCAGCATTGCAGAGAGCTTCCTTGCTGAGTGTGTGTGCAGACGCACACACTCTTGTGACCACGCAGAGACACGCTTATGACGGGAGTCAGACACACAGAGGCAGCTTTTCCAGTGATTTCCGAGGTCTCAGAAGGTACCCCGCCCCACTTCTTCTCCCTGGGGTCAGCTGCTAGTAGCAGCTAGAGCTCCCGAATTTGCCAAAGTTATCTTCCATATCAAATAGTCCTTTCTGCTTCCATATCAAAGTTATCTTCCATATCAAATAGTCCTTTCTGCTTTTGAAAGCATGCCACATAATTCTCCAAATGAATGTCAGAATTTTGAAATGAATTTCTTTTGCATTTGGCTTTAATTTGAGCTACAAAACCAATAAACTTGGGAAGGGCAACCCAGGAGTCCCTGTTGTCATTTTCAACTCATCAGGATGTAGTTTATCAAGTCCATTCCTGAGTACCCAAGAACATCCATTTTGGGGAGGAGGAAAGAGCACAGAGGACAGAACCTTGGAATAAACAGTGCAGACCCGAACTGCAGACAAGCAATGACGGGTAGGAAACTGTTGGTGCTGAGTATTGGCATCATCTTGCCGTGGCCTCTGTTCGGTTCCTTGGTCCTTGTAATTTCCATTGAATGATTTCATGTGCAATGGAGAACAACATAGTTGTTACAGCACAACATGAGGTCTTTCCTAGGTGAGAGCGGGGGGGGGGGCAGTTCTACCGAGTAAGCGTGGACAATGGCCAGAGAGACCATTGTGTGTGTGTGAATGCATATGCATGTGTGTATATGTTTGTACATGCACGTGTTTAAATGTGCGTGCGTGTGTGTGTGTGTGTGTGTGTGTGTG
>JAQHUG010000020.1:13108063-13124019 GCA_028555095.1 Dicrostonyx torquatus
GAGAGAGAGAGAGAGAGAGAGAGAGAGAACCTGTAGGACAGAGGTCAGAATTAGGTGTCTTCTTCAGTTATACTCCACCTTGTTTATTAAGACAGCATTTTTAGCTGAACGCCAAGTTTACTGTTTCCGCTGGAATGTTTAATTAGCAAGCTCTAGAAACCCTCAGTCTCTGTTTCCCATCCTCCCTCCCCCATGCTGCCATGCCCACTGTTTTATGTGGGAGTCGAGGGCTCGAACTCAGGTCCTTATGCTTGCGAGACAAACAGTTTACTGAATTGAAGCGTTACCCCAGCAGGTTGGTCCGCCTTTTTATTTAAAGGTACTTTTACTTTAAATTCTTTTAAAAAGCGGTTCTTGTTATTACATTGTGTGCATGTGTACATGAAGTGTGTGGGTGGAACACTTCTTCCTACCTATAGGTGGGTTCTGAGGATTGAACCCGTGCCTTCAGGCTTGCATCCCCACGGTCAGACAACAAGCACCTTTACCGACTGATCCATCTCTTTGTTTCATTTTTCTGCCTTCCTTCTTAGCACCTACCATGTCTACATATTTAAGGAAAAATAAATGCAGAGATGCTCTTTGGCTCTGGAAATCCATTCGCAGTCTGGGCGAACAAATGGTATATAGGAAAAAATTTCCCGGAGACCTTCTGCAGCACAGGAGATATACAAGTGGGATAAAGAAGTAATTTCCAGGGGGTAACCTGCCTTCCCAGAATTAAACAGACTTCTTGACTTTTTTTTTATGGTGTGTGGACAGGGGTGGAGAAAAGGCGCTGTCCCTTCCAGGCTCAATGACTCAGCTGTGAACTTGATTGACAGGGGCAGACAAGGAGAAGAAAGCCATGTTAATCAAATGCATGTATGCAGGCATCGCACAACCATGCGATTGGACTTGGTAGAAACATCTAGAGCCACAAAAAGGGCTTCTGAGGATAGCTGTCACACAAATTAAAGGAGCCCAAGAGGAGGAAACAAACGCAGGTATGATCGTCTGGTTTCTCAGCTAATGAGATTATCTAGAGCGACCTCCTTCCTAATCCAGACAAGTTACTAATGCAGAATTACTTTAGACACACCCATGTCAACCTCCTTCCTAATCCAGACAAGTTACTAATGCAGAATTACTTTAGACACACCCATGTCAACCTCTTTCCTAATCCAGACAAGTTACTAATGCAGAATTACTTTACACGTACACATGGGCTTTATAAAAGACCAGCTTTTCAGAACTTCTCTGCTGTCTGATATTTCCCTGAGAAAACAGTTCCAAATATACCAAAGAAGTGTGTTTGGGGGTACAGAGTATTTAATCTCCTGTAGTCATTTCAGAGTGGTGTACCCCCAGCCACAAATGGAGGAACTGTGAAATATTCCTTTACACAGTGTGAATATATGTTGCTGTGATTGGCTTAATAAAGAATCAGACTGTCCAATAATGGAACAGGGTAAGGATAGGTGGGAGAGCCAAACTGAGAAGGCTGGGAGGAAGAAGGGTGGACTTGGAGGGGTCACAGACAGACACAGAGAGAAGCAAGATGGGCATGCATTACTGAGAAGGGAATACCAAACCACATGGCAAAGCACAGATGATAAATATGGGTTAATTTAAATGAAGAGTTAGCTGGTATCAAGCCTGAACTATCGGCCAAGTATTTATAATTAATATTAACCCTCTTGTATTGGTTACTTGGGAGCAGTTTGTGGGACAGAAACTTCTTCCTACAGGAAACCATGGAGCTCCTCAAGGATGGTGGTGGAAAGGTCAGGGAATCAACTCCAGGGGAAAGAGATGATGGGCTGCTGTGGGGGCAGTGCAGGTGGTCAGGGCCCTTCCATGCTAGTCAGGTCTGTGAACAGTTCACCTGGTACGTATGTGCCAGCCTTCCAGTGGAGAACAAGACTGACAGTGATAGCTGGCGTTTGGCAGTCTCCCACATACCAGGCATTGGAAGCATCATAGGAGGGCTTTTGTATACACAATTTTTTCTGTTGTTGACAACATGTGTCTATTATTGTCCTGGGCATGAAGGTCAGGAAAGTAAAATTATTTGCCCTAGGAGAAGCTTTGGGGTTTCCTCATTTTACACATTTCTTATCTTATAGAGCAAAATTGAGAGCAGTAAATGGTGGTGGAGCTTTAGGGCCAGATCTTTTAGACTGCAAATCCCAGTCTTATGTTCCTTTCTCACAGGTGAACTCAGACAAACAAAACACCCTCTCAATCCCCTTAGATGGAGGAAGAAAAGACCTGGGTCATTCGTAAGGAGCTTATTGGGGAGCTTTTGGGTGCCCCATCACCACTGTGCACAGTGCACACTGTTGTAGCCCCAGAATCACTTGTAGCGTTTCCTAAGAACAGCAGTTCAATGGGAGGATGAGAGCTGGGATGACTCTTCTTGGAATCTGGTCCCCAATGTTCTGCTGTAGATGGGGAAGACAGAAATTGGTGAAAGGCAACAACACCCGATAGAGGAGACCAGAAAAGACCCCCCCCCGACATAGCATGTTTCAAATATGAAATATACATAACAAAGAAAGTGTATTGGAAAGCTGCAAGAGAAAAAGCATGCAAGTCACATACAAAGGAAACCTCGTCCGAATAACAGCTGGTTTCTCAAAGGAAACTTTGAAAGCCAGAAGAGCCTGGAGCAATGCATCCCACGTCCTAAAAGACACGATAACCAGCACAGAATAATATACCAAGCAGAGCTATCTGCCGTCATTGAATGATATAGAAAAATTTTCTGCAACATAAACGGCCTGAAAAATTGTATCCAACAATCTAAACCTAAAATCAAATACTTTGGTCTGCAGAGAAGAATGAGCAAAGCAGAGAGAAAGAAAGAAGAAACCATAGTTACTAAACTACAAAGTATCACTAAGAATACAAACAACACAAAATCAACAACACAATGACTACCATTAATATACATTTCAATAATAACATTAGGTATCAATGGCCTCAATTCTCCAAAACATTTAGGACGACTGAATGGATTAAGGGACAAAATCTATCTATCTGCTGTCTACAAGAAGCATATCTTAGTTTTAAAGACAGGCACTGTCTTAGAGCAAAAAGGTGGGCAAAAGTACTCTAATCAAATGGGACCAGAAAGCAGGAAGGCATTGCTATCCTCTATCTGAGAAAATAGAATTCAAACTAAAACTAACCAGAAGAGATAAAGAGGGATACCTAATTCTAATTAAGGGAACAGTTAACCAAGAAGACAATCCTATCTTAAACATGTATGCACCAAACTTTAGGAAGCCCAATTATATAGACACATAATAACATCAGTTCACTAATATCAGGTGATTTCAGTACCCACTTTCTTCAATAGACAGGTCACCTGGACAAAAATTCAACAAAGAAACATCAGGATTACTTGACATTGTACATCCCAAATGTACTTAGTAGATATCTATAGAATATGCTACACAAATAGCAAAGAATACACATTCTAGCCAGAATCACACACGGAAGCCTTTCTAAAATAGGCAATATCATGGGACACACGACAAACCTTTACAAATTTTAAAAGATTTCAGTCACTCCTGGTGTTATCTGACAACATAATAAAACTTAAAGTTGACAGCAAAATCATCTCTGGTAAATGCACAAACTCACAGAGATGAAACAACTCATTAGTAAAAGATAAATGGGTCAAAGAAGAAGTCAGGAAAGGAACAAAAAATTCCTTGGAATGAAATAAAAATGAGAAAACAAGACAAAACAAAACAAAAAGCCTCTGAAATACATTGAAAACAGTCATAGGAGGGACATTTATAACTCTAAATGCATACATTAAAAAATCAAAGCAAAACAGCTAAATGGCTTAATATTGCAACTCAAATTTTTTGAAAAACAAGAGCAAGCCAAATCCAAACCTTGCTGATGGCAAGAAATAATAAAAGTCAGAACAGACACCAGAGAAGTAGAAACACACACACACACACACACACACACACACACATGCACGCACATGCACACACACATACACACATCAGTGACTGTAGGGACTGGTTCTTTGAGAAGATAAACAAGAATGACAGACCCTGGCCCAACTAACAAAAGAGAGCAGAATAAGAAGCGAACAAGCTAACATTACAACAGACACCAAAGAAATTCAGAATATTATAAGGGAGTATTTTTAAAACCTGTACTCTATTGCACTGAAAAACCTACAAGAAATGGATGAATTTCTAGATTCAACTAAACCACCAGGAAGAGATCAACAACCTAAACAGAATCAAAATGAATGAGGAGATTGAAATAGTAATAAAAAAATCTAACAGCTAAAAATGAAGTCCAGGCAGGGTTAGATGGATTCATAGCAGAATTCTACCAGACATTCAAAGAATGTCTATAGCCAGTCCTTCTTAAACTATTAAAAAAAGGAAAAGAAACAGAAGGAACACTCCCAAACTCCTTCTATGAAGCTAGTGTCACTTTAATATACAAACCAGGTAAAGAAATTTAACATTAAAAGAAAACTACAGGCCAGTACCTCTACTGAACACATACAAAACTCTGAATAGAATACTTGCAAAGAGAATACAGATGTGCATCAAAAAGACTATCCTCCATGACCAAGTTAGCTTTAACCCTGAAATGCAGGGATGGTTCAACATACATGAGGGAATAAATGTGATAAATCACATGAATGGATTTAAAGTCAGAACATATGATCTCCTCAATAGATGCAGAAAAAGCTTTAGACAAATAATATGACTTTATGGCAATAGTCTTAGAAATGATAGGGCTGAGAAAGCATACCTCAACACTATCAAAGCCATGGGTTATATGTGGAAGTTATGTTATAAGATACCCACAGCCAACATCATCTTATATGAACAAAATTTGATATAATCTCAGTAAAATAAGGAATTAAACAGGGTTGCCCACTATTCCCATTTCTTGTCTATATTGTACTTAAAGGACTAGCTCGAGTAATAAGGCAAGAGAATGAAATTAGAAGGATACAAATAGGGAAAGAAGAAGTCAAACTATTCCTAATGATAGATAATATGATAATATACATTAGAGGTCCCCCAAAAAATTCACCAGAGAACTTCTAGCAATGATGAACAAAGTTGGCAATGTAGCAGGATACAGAATCAAATTGTACAAATAAATGCTTATTCTATACACCACCAACAAGCACATAGAGAAATAAATTATGGATATGCTCTCATTTACAACAGACTCAAGAAAAGAAAAAAAGGATAAACCTAAACAAAGAAGGAAAGGACCATAAGATGAAAACTCTGATGAAAGAGATGGAGAAAGACACTGGAAAATGGAAACACATCCTTGCTTATAGAGTGATAAAATTAATATTATGAAAATAACCATTTTTCTAAAACTGTAGATTCAATGCAATCCTAATCAATATCCCCTTCTTATTCTTCAAAGAAATAGGAAACACTGCTCTAAAACTCATATGGAACCACAAAAGGCTCCTGAGAGACAAACAATTCTGAGCAAGTAAACAATGCTGGAGAGGTTACCATTCCAGATCATAAGATATACTACAGAGCCATCATAATAAAAACAGCATGGTATGGGCACAAAACCAGGCTTGTAGACCAATGGAACAAAATTAAAGACTCAAGCAAGAGTAAATGTAACCCCAACCATTTGATAAAGATGCCAAGCAAATATTAAAAAAAGAAAGCATCTTCAACAAATGGTGCTTGGAAAATTGGATGAATGCTCACATGCAGAAGAATGAATTAGACCTGTATCTGTCACCTTATACAAAAACGAACTCCAAATAGATCAAAGACATAAATGTGAAACCCCAAACACTGAAACTACTAAAATGACTCTTTCTGAATATTACTCTATTTGTTGAAGAATTAAGGTCAACAGTTAACAAGTGGGACTTCATAAAACTGAAAAGCTTCTACACAGCCAAAGAACCAATGCGGTGAAGATGAAGTCCACAGAACTGGTGATAAACTTTGTCAGCTATAAATCTGCAGAGGATTAATAACCTAGATATATAAAATACTCAAAAAATCCCAAAGAGTCATAAATACAATGATCAACCAACAAAAGGATAAATGGGCCCTCGACCTGAAGAGAGAGAATTGTCAAATGAAAGAAAATATGGCTAAGAAATATATCAAAAATGTGTGTTGTCCCTAGCAATTAGGAAAATGCTAATCAAAACAATTTTGAGATTTCATCTTACCCCAGTCAGAATGGCAAAGATCAATATAACAAACCCACAACAAACGGTGGGTGGAGGGAGTGAGGGGAGATCAGAACCCTCATTCGCTGTAGGTGGGATTGCAAACTGGTGCAGCTACTATGGAAATCAGTGTAGAGAAATCTCAAAAAGCTAAACAAAGATCTAACGTATGACCCAGCTATACCACTCCTTGGCATTTGCCCAAAGACTTGATAACATATGATCCAGCTATGCCACCCCTTGGCATTTGCCCAAAGACGCCACAGATACTCGCTCAGCCATGTTCCTTGCTGCTCTGTTCACAATAGCTAGGAAATGGACGCAACCTAGATGTCCTTCAGTGGAAGTGTGGATGAAGAAAAGGTGGTGTATGTATATGCTATGGAATACAGTCCAGGTGCGAAGGAAAGTGAAGTCATGAACTTTTCAGGTAAATGGATGGAGCTAGAAAAGACCGTGCAGAGTGATATAACCCGGACCCAGAAAGACAAATGTCGTATGTCCTCTCTCAGAGGCTCCTAGCTCCAAATCTTTAGATGTGGGTGTACATTCTGGAGTAACTGCAGAAACTACGAAAGAAACAGGGACCATTTCCGGGGTAGGGTAGCAAAGGAAAGGGAATAGCAGGGTAAGTGATCTGGGTGTAGAATGGGGAAATGGAGGATATTTGATGGGGGAGACATATATAAAGAAATGCTAAAATAACAGTAAGGATGTCTGAAAAAATCATAAAGAACAATACTATCAATTATTTATCTAAAAATGAAGTAATGCACACATTTCTGTGTCCTGCTGCCCATCTGTAACCCAGGCCTCTGGAGGCTGAGACACTCAGAGCTTTCCTTGGGCAAGCAACCCCTACTGCAAACTTGTTAAAGTAAGAATTCCGTCTTTAGAGCGTGGGCCAGCTTGAGGGATCAGAGGAGTCTGGGATTATCTTGGCTTGAAGATGGGAAAAGTGCTAGAAAGATCTTGGACTCTTTATTTTACCTAAGTAATTCTCCCACACTCTTTCCATTTTGCCTTCTCAACTCAAGTCTGTTGAGCCCCCAGTCATGCCTCAGTGCTATCTGTGACGAATGGGCTTTCCTGACTGTGGTCCAGGTTCAGGGAGATGTGGCCTACTGAAAAACTGAAAGTAAACTCTGACCAAAGCATTGGCAGAGGAGGTGGGCTAGCCTTAGCTCTTGTCCTGTAGATATGGCAAAGCCTGGTCACGGTCAAGGGCAGAATCTTGGACCTTCTAGGGACTGTAGGTCCTGAGGAGAGAGACGACTTTCCTAGCATGGCAGGGACTTCTAAGTTGCAGGATTCCATATTTGCTCTACCTGCTGGTTTCTGTCTCCACTCCAGGCCTCTTGATTCTATTATTTTGACAAGAAGTGACTTATATATGAAAATGCCGGTGTTACATTTTCCATATAAATGTACTCACAAATCAAAGCAGGTCATTTTTTTGGTCTTTATTAAGCAAAGCGATTACTAACATTTGTGCTAAACATTGTTTTAATATCTTTTCTAGTCCATACCTGAAAGTAGTAATCCCTGCCCCGTCAGGGTTGAGGGTTAGCCAGGTGGAAACAGGCAACATGGAGAATTAATAGGCAAATCCTGCAGCGTGTCACAGGCCATAGGTGCAGAGGGATGTCAACCCCCAGATGAGGGATTGGGGATGCTGGGGAAGGGGCTACAGCTAGTGCATTGGGATCCTGTATCAGGTGGCTTTTCAACTAGATTCAAAGGCAGTGACTGGGAGAACGGTGTTGACACTTTAGGTCGAGGAAAGAACCAGGCAGAGGACCAGGCAAGTTTGAGAAGGATAAGGCCAGGGTGGCTAGAAGAGAAGATCAAGGCACGAGGCAGGGAGCTGGAGCGGGTAGACCTTGCAGTACCCCATAGCTTCTGTATAGACTCTGGCTTTTACTCGGAGAGAAGTGAGAACCACAGGCCCATTCGCATGGTTTGTGTTTGTCAGGCTCGCCTTCATTCTTTTGAGACTGAGCTGAAGAAGGAAGAGTACATGGGGAGCCCAAAGTTCCACCATGATAGCGCCAGGAGAGGCAACAGTGCCTCCTGATGGTGGTGGCTGCAGAGGTACAAAAAACCAGGAGGGCATTTGAAGTTATGGGGGAAAAGAAGAGTTAGAATCAGACTGTTGGGCCACACGTTCTGGTCCAGCAGTTGCAAACTACAGTGGCAAGCATTGAAGGTGCTCTTGGAGTTTATTGAGTCTATGTGCAGATTAGGACAAAACATATTGCCATTTTCGCCATCTGTGTACCATTGTATATCTATCTCTATTATCTGTCTGTCTGTCCGTCCATCCATCTATCATATATATCTATCTCTATACATACACACACACACACACACACACACACACACACACACGTACGAGTGTATGAATGGGCACATGTGTACACACAGGACTTTCCTGTCTGATATCCACAGCCACAGCCTCAAATCCATTAAATGAAGCTATTGTCTTTGGATTCCCCAGGTGCTTGCTGGCTACTTGAACACCCGCAAGGAGCAAAAGAGCCCCCTCTGCGTTCTGGTACCACATCTTGCAGGTGTTGCCTCCTCTTAATTATTCATCGACTTCCTTTCCTAACCCCCTTCATTTTGGAACTTGTTAAAAAAAGAGAGAGAGAAGATGAAACAGGCAGATGTGAGCCCAGTCTCATCAGTAATCTATAAGACACGAAGCACACCCCACTCATCTCTCCCGCTTTATGAAAAGTTAAAATTAAATCAGGGCGGCATGATTAAGCTAAGTGATTTTTGCTGGGTTCGGATGAATTCCTATGTGTGCCACATTGTCGGTTGGTAATGCGCCTGGGGTGCAGCGGGCTCAGAATGCACATTCACAAGCCATTAGCAGAAATGGATCTGCTTCCAGAGGCTCGCTCGAGTTGCTAGTCTGGGACCCTGCACTGTCTGCAGAGCCTCGGAACCTTTAGTCACTGGGCTGTGGTACCCACTAGTCCTTGAAGTTCAGGAAGACCAGACAAAGGGCAGAAGCATAGCAGGGGCAGACACATGCCACTGTGGAGATGGGGTTGACTCTCAGAAAGCCCTCGGCAGCGGGGGTGTCATTTTGTGATGCTGTAGAGTTGTTGAACTGTGTGTGCTTGCAGCCAGGAGGCACGGAGAGGCTGCAAGCCCGTCTGGAGCTTGGTGCAGCCATCGTGGTTACTAGAGCCCAGATTTCCTTCTCACCGTTATTCTCTCCCTGGCTGCTCTTCCTTTAGAGCAGCTGGACAGTTAGGGGGTTTAGTGCTGTAAAATTTGCAGAGTTGCTGGGAAGATCTGATGCAGTTAGTGAATCGGGGGAAAAAGAGGGAAGGATGCCAGGGACAAGATGCTCTATCGCCTGGTGCCACGAAAAGCCCACATTCAGCGCAGTCCCAATAAGTTGGCATCCTGGCCTTCTAAATGGAGGACTATAGGTTTAGTCTCTCTCCTCCCCCCATTCTCTGTGTGAGAATGAGACACATTGTCAGAGGATAATTTGAAGGATTCAGTTGTCTCCTTCCATTGGGTCAGTCTTTGTTGATCAAACTCAGGTGTTCAGTCTTGGTGGCAGGCACCTTTACCTGCTGAGCCTCCTTACCAGCCTGCGACAGCATTCTGAGATCCATTCTCTTTCTGAGTCCCAGGAAGCCATTAAGGTATAGCCCTGTGAGAGCTGTACTTGGGGAGAATATAGCCACGCTTTCCAATCATACACATAACATGGAAAGATGCCAGACCATGGTCTACTGTTCATTCTGGGAGGACCTGGCAGGGGAGAGACCTGGGATACCTCACAGGGCTGCCCCCTAGAGGGTAAGATCTACATGCGGCCCTGAAGGCCCCGCTGCCCCTGGTCACACCCTGCTTCTCTCTACCCCTAACACACAGGGCTCCATGTGCCTTAGGGTACCCAGGTGGAAGGAAGTTCCCTGGGTTGAAGAAGAGCATGATCAGAGGGGTGTCAGTCCTGGGTGCCCTGTGTGCACTTGGTTCTGTACTCATGGCTTCCCTTTGTCACAGGCTCTGTTTCTCAAAACACTGTCAGTCTCAGCAGGAGAGAAGGTTGTATCTGCCACCCCGGCTGTGAGTTTTTGCGAGCCTTTGATTTCAGCACACGTCTGTGGGCTTCCCCCTCCTCTCTGTTTGTTTTTGATTTTGGCAGCTCTCCCTTCCTTTTGCTAAGAGATGATGAGATGGCCATACTCAAAGACACTTTTAAAGGAAATAGCACATCAGAATCTTTCATCGCGTTTGGATTTCATGTTTGTGGTTGACCCTGCTCAGAATTCACTCAGGCAAACTTTGCATTTTCTGTAATGTCACTCTTTTATTTAAAGAGCTAACTTCCCAAATAGAGAGAGAATTTTAGTAAGCGTTTCAATAAGAGTGTGCAGGAGTTTACATTTTGGGAGCCCCATATTCTTAAATGCTGGAGCTCCCTACCATACGAATCAGTTTCCGCACGTTTCGATTTTCAGTATGTTGTGACATATAGTTCGGTTCTAAGGAATAGAGCTTGGCAGACATTTCGCAGCCATCTCCTAAATGCTGTGGCTGTCTCTGGATTTTTGCTCAAATTCATCTTCTACCACAGCAGTACAGTATCAGTTTCTTGGGTAACTCATGAGCCCCGCTGTAACCAGAGACAAGGAATTCAAAATTGAGATGCCTCTTGATTAGCTCTCACCAACCGGTTAAATGTGACACAGGGAACCTCCTTTCTGCCTGCTCACAGGAGGTCCAGGTCTTCAGAGCTGCTCCTGCCCTTGTATAAGCCCAGATGTGCCAGCGTGGCTGTCATCCCAGGGCCACATCGTCTGACACATTGGCATTAAATCTCCATTTCCCTCAGTTTGTCTGCAACTTCTGAAATGCAAGCTTCCATTTCTCTGAAGCTTGATGCCATGTTAGCTCTATAGGTGTGTGCCCATACTCTGAGAGGAGAAGGGGAAGCAAGACCAACTTGTTTTTAGTTATTTCCACTCCGCCACCCCTTCTCTCCCCCTTTCTTTCTAATGTAGGATCATCTATTTATCTAACTGTCTACCTATCTATATATCTATCTATGTATTCATCCATCCATCCATCTATCTATTCATCCATCCATCCATCCATCCATCTATTTATCTATCATCTATCTATCTATCTATCCATCCATCCATCCATCCATCTATCTATCTATTTATCTATCATCTATCTATCCATCCATCTATCTGTCTACCTATCTGTCTATCTATCTATCTATCTATCTATCATCTATCTGTCTATCTATCTATCTATCATCTATCTGTCTATCTATCTATCTATCTATCTATCATCTGTCTATCTATCTAGTTGTTTGGTTTTCTTTTCTTTTTTTCTGAGGAGGGGCAGGGTTTCTTTGTGTAGTCTTGACTGTCCTGGAACTCACTTTATAGACCAGACTGGCCTTGAACTCACAGAGATCATCCTACCTCTGCCTCCTGAGTGCTGGGATTAAAGGCCTGAGCTACCACATATGGTTTCATAGCGCTTCTGCCTCTAACAACGGGACAGGCTGATTTCCTGAGATTAGGACAACAGAACCCTGGTTTCTGTCATCTGCGTGGAAACCCAACGTATCCATCAAGAGAAAGAACCAAGGAAGCTATTTAATCAATCAATTAAATTCCAAGCATGGTGCAAACACTGCTTGAGTGCCTTCTATATTTTAATTATATAAGACACATGTTAAAAAGATGGATAAGGTACAGAGAGAGAGAGAGAGAGAGAGAGAGAGAGAGAGAGAGAGAGAGAGAGAGATTCCTGTTTCTTAGAGCTTTGATGATCTTGTTGCTGCCAGATAAAAACAACGTGGTGACTATTTCACATAGGTAAGTTCTCCAAGGAAAGTGTAAGTGTGACTGTGTAATC
The DNA here is from genome assembly GCA_028555095.1 of Dicrostonyx torquatus. NCBI lineage: Eukaryota > Metazoa > Chordata > Mammalia > Rodentia > Cricetidae > Dicrostonyx > Dicrostonyx torquatus. The sequence continues at coordinate 13,120,179 of JAQHUG010000020.1, forward strand.
TTGACTTGAACACTACTTTTGAGTGTTGTGATAGCTGGCTTTGGTTTTGAACATAAATTAACAACTTTTACAAGATCTACCCTAAGCGGTATCTCATAAAGTTTACTATTCTGATTATTTGGGGAGGGGATTTTATGTACTAGTACAGCAATAAAACTGTCTTACAGAGTATACGTAAATCTACATTTTCAGTTCATTTTTTTTTGTCTGAGCTGTTTGAGAGTGTAGTTGCCTGTACTAGGCATTGATAGTGAGGGCTCTAATCTCTTAACAGTCACAAGTCCAAGCCATCCTGTGTGTTTCCTCTGCAGCTCCCACTTCCTTTTCTTCTTGGTGGCTAAGGCTCCACCAGTGAAGACAAACAGCAGGCTGTGGGCCTTGACTCCTCCTTTCCCTATAGTCATTGTCCTCAGAGCAATGCCCAGAAGAGGACTTCCTATTTTGTACAGAGTTCCTTGGTACCTCCACTTTCTGCAAAGTCTTGTCCAGTTCTAGAACAAACTGCCATCATCTTTGACATGGTTTTATGATACAGTCCTGGCTGGCTTTCTCCCTAATAGTTGTTTTCTCCATCCTTCTTTGATGAGTTTGTATGGATTGCACACTTCCAGTTCCGTGTTGTAACACACTCATGGTGTGTGCACCAGTGAAGTCTAAGACCCCTTTATCAGATGTTTGCCACACACTACAGTGTAGGAAATGTAGCTTCCAGAAAGGAAATAGCTCATCTGGGGATGTAGCCAAAGCGAATGAAAACAACATGCCAACGACACCAGCATGCCAGTGTTTATGGTAGCACTGTCCACAATACCCAAGCTTGGATGTCAGCCCATGGAAAATGTGGTATATGCCCACCATGGAGGGCTATTCAGTGATAAAAGCGATGAAACCTTTTCATCTGAAGGAAAAAAATGGAACTGGAAGGTGTTATGTGAAGTATAATAAGCCAGACAGAGAGGAATGAGTACCACGTGCTCTCTCTCTCTCTATATATATATATATGTGAGAGCTGAAAAGTCTACTTGAAAGTAAAATAATGGTTGCTGGAGATTGGGATGGGTGTGGGTGTCGGAGAAAGGACTTCTTCCAGCCCCATACATGTCCTTGAGACCCAGTTTGTCCTTGGCGGAGTATCTACCTTCTTTTATAGAGCTCTCCCAGCATTGCTTGGCTCTTTGCTTTCTCTGCCCAACTTCTGTGCTGTTCCGTGAACCAGGTGATCTCTGGCTTACTGTTCATTGACATCACCATCTGCTGCTGATTGCCCATTTCCCCTTTGCCCAGGCTGTTCTCTCAACCCAGGAGGGTCTTCTTTGTTAGTTCTTCATCCAACACATGTGCCTGAGCCTGCTGCATGTGCCAGTCCTGGACTAAATCCAGCAAGAAAAAATTGACATGTCCTTGCAAGGCGGTGGTGGCACATGCCTTTAATCCCAGCTCTTGGGAAGCAGAGGCAGGTAGATCTGTGAGTTTGAAACCAGCCTGATCCACAAGAGCTAATTCCAGGACAGTCTCCAAAGCTACAGAGAAACGCTGTGTCAGAGGGAAAAGAAAAAGGACATGTCGTTCTCATCGCAGTGATTGGAACTAGTCAACAGGAAGCATTAACCATGACTGTATAAATGTTGAGCATAATAAGTCCGGGAAAGAACAGGGCAAGAGAGTATCAGCGTGGCTGGGTTTACAAAGGCAAGAGTGGTCAAGGGGGTCTTGCTTCCTTGAGAAAGTGATACTGAATCTGAGGCTATTCTACTTGGGGTCTTTTCCACACAGCTGTCTCAGGAGTCTACTCTTTGCCTTCTTGACTGGACCGCATGGCCTTTTCAGAGCTTTACCAAGCACCAAGTACTTCTCTTACTGAGTATTTTGTCTTGTTATGCAGCAACCACCCTCCATCTCTCATCTTCCCAAGCCGGCTGGAGGCTCGTCTTTTCAGTGCACAGGTAGCTGCACATAAATATCTGTTGATAGTTTAGAGTAAAGTGAGAAGATCTTCCGAACAAAAGGGGAAACAATGTAGCACGTGATCTGTGCACTCTGCCAAAACTCTCAGTGAAGAGAGAAGGTTTGCAAGCCATTGTCCTAATGAAGAGTGAGACAACACCAGAGCCCCAGTGTGGTCTCTAGGTCTCCTATGGTCCTGGAAACAAGTTACCAATCCCATGCAGGTAATATGACAATGATATAAATAGTTTTTTCCCTTCCTTCCTTCCTTCCTTCCTTCCTTCCTTCCTTCCTTCCTTCCTTCCTTCCTTCCTTCCTTCCTTCCTTTCTTTTTCTTTTAGGGGCAAGCCTCATTCATCCCAGGCTAGCTCTGAACTCCTGAGAATAACCTTGAATTTTTTTTGCCTCTACCTGCCGAGTGCTGGGGTTGAAGGTGTTTGGCACCTTCCAGCTTTGTGTAGAGCTGAGGATCAAAGCTCCGGCTCTGTGCCTACTAGGCAAGCAATGGAAGAAATGGGGTGGGGGTGGGGTACATCCCTGGCCCGCCTTTTTGTATTTTCTTATTGTCTTACTTATTGTCGCTAGGAGTTCCTAAGACTTTTGCACTTTCTAAAGCAAGTGGCCTGCCACGTGCGCTACACGCTCAGCCCATCAGCACTTTAAAGGTGTTTGAGTAACAGGATCGGAAAGGGGATCTGGAAAGCACTGCAGAAACAGAGACTGTTTTTGATCCTTCCTCCTGCCCTACGTACCCTCTGATTTGACTTAACTGGGCTCATGGTTATAAGGAGATCTAGACTCTTGCTGACAGAAACTCAGGCTCAGGGCAATTTCTATTCCTTGCCTGTTCAGTTCCAGTCGGTGCATCCCTCTTACACACACAGCTTCTGCTTCATGTTATGTGACGCGTGTAGACTGAGAGCAGAAACAAAATCCTCAAGGTGTGGGCTTGTATCCTGCTAGCCCTGACGCGTGCCACTGGCAGACATTTTGAGGGACTGAGGATTTGGGTTTCTGTGCATGTACTGCTCACAGGGAGAGGAGGCGATGGGGAAATAAAGGAAGGTGCCAGGCCTTTCTCACCGCCCCCCCCATGTGGATTTGGGTCATCCCACTAAGCCCTGCCATTCTCTGATGGAGGAGTCTTCCTGCTACATGTGAGGACTTTGCGAGCTGGCCCCCTGACAGCTTCTAAGGTAAAGGTGGCCTTGGAGGCAGGCATGTGATTTCATGGATATTTTGCATAAATCTAATTTGCCTGGGAAAACATAATCCTTTTGAAGTTGTTGAGGTCAGGATTGGCAAAGCAGCTACGGCCTTGCTGGGAAGAAAATGACATTTGCATAGATTCTTTCTCCAGGACTGTAACAAAGGCTTCCTGGGGACATTTGGTGTCTTCCCAGTTGAGTCAGGTACAAGAAAAGAGGCTATGAGATGACCACAGAGCCTCACGAAGAATTGTGACCATGAATGTCCCAGGCCCCCTTCATTTCCCAGGACAACGAATGGCTGACACCCACGTATGGTGGATGTGGGTCGATTTCCCATGTCTAATTAAGTTAACGAAGAGACCAAGGGCAGGTGAAGGAAGACAGTAGAGAAGGGCCGTGAGAAGGAAGCGCTGACAGAAGGCATATCAGTTGTGCAATGACAAAGGTAAGCCTTCCCTGTGAGCCTGGACAGTGAGAGCCATGGGAAGGAAACTCTTCTTCTACTGCCTGTGTTGCTGGCCTCCTGGTGAGCCTCAACTTCCAGCCTCATTTTCCACAGCACAGCTCTGAATCTAAGACCCATAGTTTTGGCCAAAGAGATCTCTGTCACATGCCCGCTTTAACTAATATATTCAAAGACTTGCTTCCTTTTTCTTTATTTTTTCTTTTTCTTTCTTTCTTTCTTT
>JAQHUG010000020.1:13124874-13162424 GCA_028555095.1 Dicrostonyx torquatus
GGGGGGTATATGCTCTTATGTCACTTAGGTAGATATTTAAGTGTGAAATAGCTGAGCCAAGAGGAATTGCACATTGAATACTGACAAATATCACGAGCTTTCTCAGGTGAATGCACTATTCCCCCTCACTCCCACAATGCCCTGGCATTGAGGATCCTCTGTCTCCCCTTAACCCTTGGTATTGCCAGCCTTCTGAATGGAAGCCCTTCTAGTGGGTATGTAGTGGAATCTCATGTGGTTCCTTATTCAGAATGACACCGAGTCCCAGTGAAGTTTCCTTTCAGTTCTGCCCCACACTGCATTTTATTGCTGTTAGTCACAATGAGAGCAGAGCCTGGCTGTTGGGGAAGCGTGGGGAGTCTGGCATCCAGTCTTCCAGCTTGTCTTCACTTTCCATATTTAGCCTCAGATGACTGTGGCATTCTTGGGGCTCCTCAGGACCCATGCTGGCAATCACAAACACTCCTCCCTAACCTGTTCTGTCTACATCGAGAACATCAGCCTTCCAGTCTGTTTCCATTCCAGATCTGTGTTGATGCTTTGATGTCGGAACATAAAGTGCCATTTCCAGCTTTAGGCCTCAGTGCAGGCTGGTCCCTGTCCTTGGGAAGGTCGTCTTTGTCTATTGTCCAATGACTGGGAAATATGGCTTCCCAGGGGCTAACAAGGCGTTGTCTATCTGTTTGAGGTGTTCAGGGTTGACATTCCCCTGTACCGTGCATCACCTGCCCATTGTATCCCTCTGCTAGTGTGGTGATTGGCCATTTTGTTTGTAGGCTTATGTAGTGTCCAGCAACTTTGTGTTCTGTTTCCCATTATAGCCTAGGCTGGTCCACTTTCCCTAGAGTGACTTAAGTCTCCACGTGTTGGTGTGTCCTCCTGCTGTGGGATGCTAGAGCCTTTGTCCATGCTTTTGCTCTCACTGGGAGGCTTCCCTTCCCTTTGCTCCTTGTCTTCTTTGCTCAGGCCTTCTTAACTTGCATTGAACCTTGAGTTCCACTTCCTCCATAAACTTTTTTTTCTGCCCTGAACTATATACACTTTTTCCACATTCCTTTTCCACTCAAGCCTTTCCTAAAACCCACCATGAAGGAGCATACCATTCTGTTAGAGAATTAAAACAAATATAAAGGGGTTAGTAACATGACTGGGGCTCCACGGATGTCTCTTCTCCTGGACCTATCTAACCTGTGCAGACAGAGACTTTCCAGGACACATGTGCGTGAGAGTTGTGAGGGGGTAGGGATAATAGCTTGGTAAATCCCATTGACAAAGCTATGGCAAACAGTATGCCAGTCTAGAATACTATGGGCATTGCCCTGCTTGTGTGTGCGGTGGGAAGGCCTGCTAGGAAAGTCATGCTATCGTTGGACGTATCACTAGTCACTTCTTTTGGGGGAAATCACACCAGTGGTCAAGAGAGCTGGTTCTGACTTCTCAACGGGCCACTGTCTATGCACTGGGGAGCACTGGTTGCCTCCAACTTGTAGATAGTTTTTGAGAGGGGTAGGTTTTATGTCTGTGAAAGTTAAGTTGAGCCCTCTGCTTGGAATCATGTGAGCATAGCAGTAGAGCCTGAGGGGTTTCGCGTCATCTGGCACCAAGGCTAAAGCAGCCAGCAGAGAAGCCCTTAACGTCTCTGATGAGCTCCAGTGGGCGCCATTAGGATTCCGGGCATCCTGGCTCTGCTGGATAGAACACAGAGCTTGTCAGAAAAATATTCCAGGCTGTAATGGCTTGTGGTCTGGGCAAACCATTTGCAAGGAGCCTAAGTTAAGTGGGCAGGTAGCCAAGTTTTGAAGGCTAGTGTCATTTGAAATGCACACAAACAGCGGGGGATGGCAGAAAACCGTGAATGCCCGTGTGTTTCAATGAGATGTGGGAGTTCCAGATAGCGCGGGTGCACAGGGCCCCTCACAAACTCCATCTCCCAAGTGTCCCGCCTGCCCTTGGATTGTGTTCTTTCACAGAACCGACTTTAGAGTTTTGTAGTGCGTATGTATGTGTGTGTGTGTGTGTGTGTGTGTGTGTGTGTGTGCGCATTAAAAAAAATAAGCCTCTTTGAAAGGAAATTAGTCTTTTAAAATTAACCTTTTATGGCTAACAGATCTTTAAAAATTAGTCCTTCAGAGGTGGATACTTTCTAATATTTAGCCTTTCCGAGTACCCGCACTGTTTGTCTCTTTGTTCTTTCTGTTGTCCAAATGACCACTGTGGGTATCAGGCAGCGACTTCTGTCTGCCTCTATGTTCTGCTTTCAGTTCCAGAAGCATTCTGACTACAGAGGCAATACAGAGGCCTGGCAGCCATAAGGGAGCCCCCCAATCTCAAAATCATGCTGGGATCCCTCCTCCCTGCCTACCTGCTCCACCCACAGGCTTAAGAAGCAGGCTCTGGATGGAGAATTGTCTAGGCAGGAGCAACCTGATGCCTGAACCAACAATGCCAAAGGGCGTGGCTTGCAGAATCCCACTCTTTCTACCTCACTTGGCTTGAGACCTCGTTCAGCATCCCGCCACGGTACCTGACCTGCGGTCCTTGTGAGTGCCCTTATGTAACTCAGGCTGATGTATGTCTCTAATATTTGCATGTCTAATATTTTCATGAACTTGCAGGGAAGGAACTTTGTTTCTGTTTTGTGCTGTAGGCACTTAAAAACAGAGTTGGTCCTGGGCACATGTTTCCATTTTGGAGTATGTTACTGGAAGGAATTCAGAGGAGTCGTTCACCATTGTTGATCTGCAGAGTACTGTGATTTCCCAGCATCCTTTAGGGCATCTATGCGGTCCCAATTATTTTCATCATAATATTAAGATGTTTTTTCCTTTTCTATTGTGTGATTCTTAGATTGAAGAAACAAACAGCCAAATAAAGGATGGGTAAAATTGTTGGTGTCAGCCCCAATCAAGTTAATATATTGAAATGTATTGGTTTGAAATCAAAAGCTAACCTCCTCCAGAAAGGTAACATGCCAATGTCACTTTAGAATGGCTTGGCTGATGTAGAAATTACTGCTTTGAATGACAATCTCTGACATTTTTAATATTCCAAGTGCTAAATTGAGAGGCATGCTTTAAACACTTTTGTCTCATACCAACATACAACTTTTTTTTAAAGAAAAAGTTATTTGTGCAGTTATGTTGTAGAAATAGAATTTTTTCTTGGACCATTTATTTTTACTTAAAAAAATGAGTGACAGGCAAAGTATTGCTATTCTGATTTAAATATTTATGGGAAATTTAGAAAGTTGAATGAAAATGAGCCTCTCACGTAAAAGGGGGCACACATGACTATATTTTTATTTTTCCAGTGACAGATTCCAGCATTTAAACAACAATCAAACCTTTGGGAAATTTGTATCCATCATGATAGGGCTGACAACTTCCTAAACCTTAAAGGCATTGCTGATGAGAAGGTTAATGTTATTTATTTTTTAATCTTACAAAATAAAATGTGTCAACATTTGGAAAATTCATATAACTCAATGAAGATGATTTCCAATGACCAAAGCATGTTATTACAGAGCTGTGGACAGGTGCACCGGGGGCCTGCAGACACTAGACACTAACCTGTGTTAGTACACACACAGTTGAATGGTGTGGCTACAGACAGAATTGTAACTAACCCTTGAGGATGCTAACCCTTGGTGATGGAAAGATGCTTAGTGGTTAAAAGTGTGTGCTGCTCTTATAGAAGGCTAAATTCAGTCCCTAGCACCACACTGGGTGGCACATAGATGCCTGCAACTCCAGCTCCAGGGGATCTGGCCATGTGGGCACCTACATACACGTGGTGTATTCTCCCTCTCTCTTTCTCTCTCTCACACACACACAGACACACACACATATACATACACACACAAACAAAAGAAATACTAACCTCTTGTAACAATGAAGCTACCCATGTTATCCCTGTCAAACTCTTGTTTAGTATCTAAGAAAAGTATGAGATGATAATGCTGTCGAGTTTTCCACTTTGCAAACCATTCTTCTCTGTGGAGCTGGGGTTTCTTATTTATTTCAGCTAAGATAGCATATCACAACAGATTGATTGAAGACCTCGTCTCAGAAACACAATCATTGTTTACTAAGCCACTCACAGAAGAGATATGGGAGGATATGAAACACATCATTATTCTCCTAATTTTCTTAAGAAGACAGTGTAAAATAAGCCCTTTGTTTGAAAAGAAAATTCATTAAGAGGAAAATTGCGAATACAGTAGAGCTTCTATGTACCGTCGTAGTGTCTCCTAATGTTAGCTTCTTAAGTTATCATTGAACCTCCCAAAGCAACTCCTCTTTACCTTAGTCTTCAGCCAGGGGCTCCCCAGTCCAGCTTAAGCACCTTCTGCTGAGCAGAGCACTTTCATGGAGTCAGACCTGCAACCTAATGACAAAACAAGCTGTTCTCACTGACTGACCCGAAACTCTTGCAGCTTTCGACCCTGTCTGCCATGGGCATGATGTAATTCTTGTTTTGACTTTAAATCCTCCACTGCCCCTCTGCCCAGTCAAGAGTTCTTTCAGGCATGATTCTTCTCTTGACCACCAGCAAATAAAGGACTCTTAGTCTGACCTTCATTGAGTGGCATTCTCCCGCGTCTCAGGTGGGTGCAACAGTCACGGTGCAATTTCCCAACGCGTAAAATTAGCTTAAATGACAACCGTTGAGAGGATGAAAGATATTACTCATATTTCACATTGTACCTAAAATGTAATTCATTTTGTATAAACACACATGTTGTTAGTATGTGTGGCTCTGCTGCTTATTTTTTTTGTTTTAGTTTAAAGTCATAAATTCTAGTAGATGTGACACACATGAACACAAGTTCATTGCACACCGCAACAATTTAAAGTGTGTGAAGGAGGCCCTGAGTGTATGAGGGTTCAAAAGTGCTGACCTGGAATGTTCTCTACGAGGAAGGTGCTAGTTTTGGTGAGCTGGGAAGCTGTTGACTGCGGCTGTCAGGTGACAGTTCACATAAATGGCTCCGGAGGGTGTCTCCCTCTTCTTCAGTCAGCGAGATATAGATTCAGTGACATTGGAGAAGGCATCAGACTAAGCCAGTTGGCTTAATCAGCCCGAGGATGTTTACTGTGAGTCAGCTATGCACCTGGTGGCAGTTCCACAAAGGTGGGAAAGGAAGATCACTTACCCAGAAGGAACTATTCACTGTCTCTTCCATGCCCCTATAGTACTTTGACAAAAATGATAATACTATACGTGCTGGGAAGTGCTTCAAGGCAGAGGAACTAGGTCAGAGAGCCCGGTGGGCAACAGAGAGATGGGCAGTGCCTCTGTGGGGCTCAGCTATGGACCTGGCAGTTTGGAGGTGGTCCTGGCTGGGCTAGTGCAGATGGGGAGAAGGCACATGAGGAGGAGAGTCGGGGAAGATATGCCTGGGGAACTCGGCAGGCTACGCTGGGATAGGGCTTCTGAGTCAGAGGGGGTTTGGATTGTATTTCTCATTGCCTGGTAAATCCTGCCAGGATTGCTGCTGAAGGCTGACAGGATCCCATTGACAGCTGAGATCATCCTGGTGAGATGAGGGTGGCAAAGTGGAGGGGGCGGGGCCAGGGTGCAGCTCATAGGCTCCGGGAGAAGTGATGGCGGCTTGAGATCATGAGCTAGTGAGACCTAGTCAGGGTCTGTATTAGAAGGAAATCAGTTTCTCTTGCTAGTCGTTTCGTGGTGGGTGAGAAGAAAAGAGAACAGAATGGGCCACAAGGAATCTCAGGTTCTTTCTTGAGCAAGTTAGTGAATGGGTAGATACTGCATTGAGTGGGAAAGCCACAAGGTCGTGGACTTGTAGACAGATTGAATGGTTCCGTCTGGCACCAAGTTGGGTTTGAGCCCCGTCAAATGTCCAGGAATGTGACCTACACCTTAATTGACCAGATGTTGCTCAAGACCCTTTCTGTGCGAGACACTGAGCTGGATGCTAAAGGAGACTCTCGTCAGTGTGACTCATGCAGTACAAATGTATTTATCTCTCTCCTGTCACAGTACTGTAGGGGCATTGAAGAGACAGTGAATAGTTCCTTCTAGGTAAGTGATCTTCCTTTTCCACCTTTGTGGGATATGTTGACTATGACCAGGGTCCAGGGAAATACCTGATAATCAATGTGTGTGTGTGTGTGTGTGTGTGTGTGTGTGTGTGTGTGTGTGTTTTCCGGGGACAGGATAGCATGATTCAGCAACATTTTTGAAAAGATCTGGGCGCCTAAGAGATGTGAAGACAGCATTTTCATCTCTTTCTTTTTGGGAGGCTAATAGCACCTTATCTTACTCCTCCTTCTTGTGTCTGTGGGAGAGAGGTGGGTGGAGAAATGTCATTACTTATAAATATATTACAAGTAAATCATGAGAGGACTCAGAGAGACAGAGGGATGAGTGTTGCTTTGCAGTGCTGGCCCATGTCTATATGCTTGTTGGTTTAAGGATGATGAAAAAAAGACTGGGAGTATGGCTCATTGGTGGAGCTCTTATCTAGCATAATTGTGGTTCTGGGCCACATCTCTATTACTGATAAACAAAGATGATGGAACCAGGGTAGCTACTCATTGAGAGTGGTCCAGGGCCCTCCAGATCAGGGGAAATGTTGTCAGGCTGTGCTTTTTCCTCTCACACCATTCTTTTTGGTTCCTCATTCTGTCTAGATCTGTGGGCTGGGATCCCTGTAGGCAGCTGTGCAGGTTGACCTTGTCAGGTGCGATGCCAGCGTGGGGTGGGACTGTCAGCCTGATGGCAGCTTGTCCTCCCGGCATGACTTGCCATCTGCCAAGAGCAGAGCTCGGCAGCCTGCAGAAGACCTCGGAGGTCTTCCTGGCACTGGCATCTGGAGGTGTTTCTGAGACAGGTTCTTTGGGAGCAGCGAGAGTGATGTAGGTGTTGACTCCACATTTATGGCATCGGGAACCACAGTGAAGAGGTTTTTGGATGGGGGACAGAATAAATAGGTGGGGATTATGTCAGTAACAAAGGGAACTATATTTTATTGAGGCCTTACAGAGAACAGAGACCAGCTTTGTATTCTCACAGTGATGTTACTACCTGGTTTTCCTGGACAATTTTTTAGGTAAGTTGATTGAGGTTTAGGGATTAAATGACTTCTTTAGAGTTATGGAAGCAGCACAGGTCAAAGTCAATATTCACACCCCGTTGTGTGTCCCCGAAGCTCTCTCATGCTGGCTAACCACACTTTAAAAAATATCCGAACAATGCGAAGGAATCATTTTTGCTTGTGATGGTGTTGGTAAGGTACGATGGGTATTTTCCGGTCGTATTGGACATCTGACACATTGGCATCATACTCTGGTGTAGACTCCGGCCAGAGTGGGAAACAGAATGTGAGAGCAGATGACCTATTCCTTTGAGGCCTGCCCCCCATCTTAGTTAGGGTTTCTATTGCTGGGATAGAACACCATGAGCTAAGCAAGCTGGAGAGGAACGGGTTTATTTGGCTGACACTTTCACATCACAGTCCATCACTGAAGGAAGCCAGGGCAGGAACCTGGAGTCAGGACCCAGTGCAGAGGCCACAGAGGGGTGCTGGTTACTGGCTTGCTCAGTCTGATTTCTTATAGATCCCAAAACTACCAGCCCAGGGATGGCACCACCTCAGTGGACTGTCTGCATCGCTAATTAAGAAAATGACTTATAGCTGGGTCTTAGGAAGACATAGTCTCAGGTGGGTTTCCTTCCTTTCAGATGACTTCAGTTTGTGTTAAGTTGATGTAAAAATTAGCCAGGCCACTCCTCCTTTCCCAACCTGCTCCTTTCCTGATGATCAGTGGCTGTCAACGCCAGGGACTTGGCCAAATTAGTATTGTTCTGCACTATGGGGCTACGCTCAGGATTGTATTTTTGCGGTCTGGGGTGGCTTTGGGGCAGAATCATTTACTTTCAGAAGTTCCCTTTGTCATTTGAAACCAATCTTCCTTGTTATTGTAGTCATAAAGATTTCATTGTCCTCTTCAGGGCAGCATCATTTCCCTGGACAGCTAATGGCAGAAGGAAATAGAAAAACACACCGAATCTAGAGTTCACACGGAGTTCCTCTTGCCCTTGGAACATGTTTTTTTTTACTCTTGTACCATTGAAAAATAGTCCTTGGCTTAAAATTAGAGGTCACATCATGTGTGCTTTGGAAATGACCTCCCATGATCCACAGGAAGGTCTGCACTTTGGGGAAGCCTACTAGGGCTGACTTTCAGTTTTCTTGTCAGAGCTCTGTAGACACTGGCTTTGGAAGCAGGTTCAGCCACGCATCCTGGATGCAATTCAGGAGCCATGGAGGTGATGCCAGGTAAAGCTCCCGGGCAGAGGTGACTTCTGCAGGCATCTTCATTGCCTTCCAGCTGAATTCCCGGGAGAATGCGAGTTATTAGGGAAGGGCGTTTTGCCTGCATGGATTGGAGCTCCTTGGGAAAGCAGTTCACTATGCAAGGCCCGTGGACTGCCTGAGGCCTGCAGGAGGACTGGAAAGTTCCCTGGAATACCTTTGTCTTCCCATGCTCTCCCCTTCCAGTCTCTCCTCAGTGGGCTTTGCTTTAAGTTCAAGGCCAAGTTGCTTTGGGAACAAACTGACTGGTTCTTTTTTTATCATGTCTTGGCGAGGCATGTACAACTCAAGAATCTACAGCCATTACTGTTGAGACAGCCTTTTAATGACATGAGACTGTTTAATCCTAGTGTCTCGGGGTGATAAGTGGACAAAGTACGAATGACTCTACCCATTTTACAGATGGCGATACTGAAGCTTGGCAAAGCTGTGTTTTTCAGGGTGACTGAATTGTTCCCATTTCTGTGTCATGAGATTTGGGAGGAGGATGTGTCCTTTAAGGGCAGAGAGTAGCATGAACTTACACTTGTGGATTTTTCTGTAAAGCCCGCTTTGGGCCTTCTGCCCCAAACAGTAGATGGGAAACTGCCAGAACCCTACATTGTGTATATCCTCCAACACTTCCCAGAGTCTGTGGGTGTGTCCTGCCTGCCCACTCCATCTCCTTCAGGGTTGTCCCTACCTCCACCTCCCCAAAAGAGAAGACAGTTCAGGCCCAGGAAGTCACCGGACAGTGAGGTGGAAACTCACTGCTTGAGCTTCTTCTTGGCTTTTCAACATTTATCAGAGGAAATGCAAAAATAAGCAGGGCAGGGATTTTAATTATTCTGCATGGAGCAGGCTATCCAACACCCAGAACGTTCATGACATGCCACACAGCCAGCATGGTCAGCAGTGCCACAGCCATGCCTGGTGTACTCAACTTCGGGAAAGCCATCGCCACTGTCTGCCCCCCCCCTCCTGCCAGTGTCTCTAGGGCATCCATCCACCAGGAAGTGTGGAAATGACGACACTGATCTTCCTCCAGAGTCCAGGGTGGGTTGTTTGGGAAAGCAAGGTACTATGATGGGGCGATGGCGTGCAAGGGAGAGGCTGTAACGATGGTAAGGAAAGAAAGATGAGTGTTATTTGGGGAGCCCATTTAGAGCAAGGTTCTCAAATAGTTGCTCTGCAAGGTTGGCTGCCCTGCAGGCTGTTTAGCGAAACGTTGACAGATCTGGCTGCACACTCTTCTCATGCCTCAGGACAGCTTTTGTGGACTTGGTCCCTGCGAGTTTGCAGAAGGCTGGAGTCCAAATCCAGGCATCTCAGGTTTCTTAGACAAAGAGGCTTGCTTCCTGCGCAGAGCCCATCTGTCCGCTGGCTGGTTCTTCTCTGGACATCCTGCCATCATTTGGGGCAGATCCTAATTGATGCCTGGCATTGTATGTTAAATACATTTACGCTCCTGCTCCCTCCTCCAACCTTTGTGTGTTTATTTTTAAACTAGCAAAGGCACTTCGCTTGTGAGTTTGTACCATTGCCTGACAGACTTTTTAGTTTCTTGGGACAGCGAAGACAGGTTTTGCCATGTTCCCTCAGTTGTCTCTTGGGGATCTCACTACATGGGAACTAACTTGTGTAAACACAAGCAAGTATCTTGCCTGAAATTATAGGATACTGCTATGTTTTCAGAAGGCTGCCACAACCTACTGGTTCGTGGACCATTTTAGCACCTGCACTGAAGGCTGCATTATGTTTCAGAAGCAAAAAAAAAGCCATCAACTGGCCTGCAGCATCCGAAGAGACTGGGGACCTGAGGGAGACATTTTTTTCCCTAATTGCCTAGTGTTGCCCATTAATAACTTTTAACTTTTTGTCCTCTTCCTTGGGTAATCTACAGACTGTCAAGTCTTGAAATGAGAGTGTTTTTTTCTCTGGAGGTAGCAAAGCTTTTGAAAACAATAATGAAGCTGCTCAGAATTTCTTTGTTGGAGCTGTTAGGCTGCATTGATCTGGGAGCAGACCTAAGTGTCCGTCCCCGTGTCGTGTCGTGTCCCCCCCCCCTTCTCTTAGAGTTCTAAGTCATGTGGATGTGGGGTGGGGTCACGTGGATGTGGGGGTGGGGTCACGTGGATATGGGGTGGGGTCACGTGGATGTGGGGTGGGGTCACGTGGATATGGGGGTGGGGTCACGTGGATGTGGGGGTGGGGTGAGCTAATCGGAAGGTGAGGCTGGAAAGGCTTTCGAGTGGGAATTCTTGCTGACTTTTATTTAGCTCAGAGGCCCACTCGGCCCCTGCAGTCATGCTCACTCCCAACAGTCAGAGAGCTCAGTCAGTGTCCCGCCTTTAACTTGTTGATGTATGCATGGTCAGTGAAGCTGAGGGGGTTGAGGGAGGGAGACATTCCATTCTGGAGGAGCCTTGTTACTGCTACTCATACCAATGCATGCATGCCTGAGCTCTTGCCTTGCCACTGTCTCAGACCATGTGACATCAGGGAAAATCATCTTCCCTAGTGTTGGAGCCTGAACCCAGGCCTCATGCGTGCTGTGGCTAGCTGTGCTAAAACACCTCGGCCAAGGAGACTTACAGGTGGACGGACTTATTTTCGGCTCACAGTTACAGAAAGACTCCAATCTACCATGACCGTGGCAGGGAAGTGTGGCAGCAGGCAGGCATAATGGCAGGAACAGTCGAGAGTTCGCAACCTCAACTTCAAGCAGGAAACAGGGACGCGATGCAAGTCTTTGAACTCTCAAAACCTTCCCCAGTGATATACCTCTTCCAGTCAGGCCTCCTCAGACATCACCAACTGGAGACCAAGTATGCAAGTGTTGCCTGAGACTCTGAGACACCTCAGTCAAACCACACTGATGCTAAGCACACTCCTCCTGATGAGCTATAGCCCTAGAAGTCACTTCATTATTTTTAGGCTTCGGTTTCTTCGGCTGCTCCACGTAAGAGAACAGAAAAAACTTATAAACCCGTGCTGCCATCCCAGCTCAATATATGTACATGCAGGCAAGTTCCCAGGACAGAGAAAGACGAGTCTCAACTCAAGGCGGGAAAGAGCAACTATGCTTTGTTCTGTCTTCAGCAGATTGGATAAAGCCCTGTCTACACGGCTGACGAAGGTTGGTTTTACTCAGCTTGTAAGTGAAAATTCTAGAATGAGCAGGAATATTGTTTGACCAGCTTCCTTGGCATTCTTTATCCCACTTAACACATAACATTGGTTGTCATGCATGTGAGCTATTGATTCATTTAGCTCTTTTCAGAAAGCAAACAAAACAGTCTCTCCTGCCCTCCGACTCAGGGCAGAATTCTTTGCTGGGCTTCTGCCGATTGGCTGCATTTCTGGTTGTATTTCAGATTTTCAGGTTATAGAGTTCAGATTTTCTGGATCCCAGCTTGGTACACTTGCTTTGTAAAGTAGAGGTTAAAGATGTTATCAATAATTCCTAAAGCTTATGGGTCACCCTGCTGGCCTCGTTTTCCCATCACCCTGCTGGCTTTATCTTTCCGTGCTCCCAGTTGTCCAACCAGCTAAAATGCAAAATTAACCCCACACTCCTTCAACAACTTGTGAGTTCACTAATAGCTCTTTGAGGTGGGCTCTGTGTGAGCCATCCGTGTCGAAGGAGAACTCTGATGACCCGAGGGCGCAAATCCTTGAGGCAGTGGAGAAGGCACAGTCTCGGGTGTGATGCTTATGAACGTATATTCAGTGGGTTTTGACTAATAGTAGCCACCTGGAGAATCACTCTTGTGTGTATAGATGTTTGGGGGCATGCTAAGCATATGGAGATAAAAGGCTGAAACGGTTAGGACTTGGTGCTGTTTTTTGGTGGGGTAGATCACAGAAAAGACTAGCTCAACGGGGGGGAGGGGCCATGTTCTTCATTAATTCTCTGCCCCCTGGAGAAAGCAAGATTTCCTGTGTCTTCTTCTCACTTCCCTTCTAATTTCAGTGCAGTCAAAAGTGTCACGCACATGCACTGAACACAGGGGACAGGGCCTGAGTCCCTGACCCACCCAGTGCCGTGTTGTGTGTCTGGGACCTTGGAAATGGTTCTGGGTGCTGTATGGTCACTTGCTAGGTTCTGTTTTGGATTTTTGATCTACGTCGTAGCATTGGGTGGCACTGGGACATGTCAGCTCCATGCATAAGAGGGAAGAAGAGAATCCAAGGTGCTTCCTGGCCTCGCCTCTCTGCCAAGGGCTTACAGTTCAGGGATGCAATCATGAGGAGACTGTTTTAAACATCTTTTTTATAATACCTTGAAGGAATGCAGCTGATTGAAGACAGTCAGCCAAGGACCAGTCAGATCAGAGATCTGTAATTATTGCTTTCTTCTTGAAGAGATTTGAAGTGGAATTAAGTGATTAGAAATGCCTAATTGTTCCTGGGCTCCCTTTATGATGCTGGCAGGTAAAGGCAGTTTTTAAGGATTGCTTTTGTTGAAGCCCCAAAGCAGGTGTGGTAACAGAGACAGGGTGTGGGAGAGGCTAATGGTCGTGGCTGTGGTCGGCTTCGCCTTTCCTGGCCCTTAGATTTGAAGGCAGTCCGAATTGCCAAGTTTGGCATTTGGTAACTGAGAAGAAAGAGAGATAATTGGAATATTTTAGTAAGCACCAGGAGGACCTCACAACAAATGCCCAGTCACAATTCAATGTCGAAGGTGCAGAGCGATTTCAGATTTGAAGATGAGAGACATGGATTCGAATCTTTGACTTCTTGATGATAATCCTGTGGGTTCATACTGAGCTTTCCTTGGACATGATAGGTGGATTTTCAAGCCTCCACAACCACATTCCAGAGCTGTAAGGGCGATGAAATGCATCCATTTCATAGAATTAGAGAGTGCAGAATCAAATGGGTATTCAGTCTATCTTTTCCTGGAGTGGTTATAATAAAGGCACCATGCAGAGGATGACTTAGCAAAGCAAAAATTCATCCTCTGGAAGTTTATGATGGCTTGGAGTCCAAAACTAAGATCTCAGGATGAGGGCTTTTCTGAGGACTATAGAGGAACATCCTTTTAATTGTTACTGGTGGTAGCAAATGATCCCTGGACTTCTTTTAGCTTATCAACATGGCTTCCTGCCTGCCTCTGTTATCCCTGTCACATGGCTTCCACCTTCACATGCTAGTAGTGTTCCAGTGTTGTTGTTTTTTCTTTCTTTCTTTCTTATACTTACTGGATCAGGGCTCATACTGTTCCAATAGGACCTTGTCTCTTGTCTATCCTCAGAACAGTTGTCTCACTGTTCCAATAGGACCTTGTCTCTTGTCTGTCCTCAGGACAGTTGTCTCACTGTTCCAATAGGACCTTGTCTCTTGTCTGTCCTCAGGACAGTTGTCTCACTGTTCCAATAGGACCTTGTCTCTTGTCTGTCTTCAGGAGAATTGTCTCACTGTTTCAATAGGACCTTGTCTCTTGTCTGTCCTCAGGACAATTGTCTCACTTTTACCTTGCTGTGATAAAACACCATGGCCAAAGCAACTTAGAAAAGAAAGCATTTAGTTGCGGTTACAGTACCTGGGGGAGAGGAGTCCATCACCACAATGATGGGAAAACACGGCAGGAGGCAGATAGCCATGGCACCGGAGCAGCAGCTGGAAGGTCACATCCTGATCCACAAACAGGAAGCAGAAACCACTCTGAGAATGATGTAAGTCATTTGAATCCTTAAAGCCCACCACAGTGATCCACCTCCTGCAACAAGTCCACACCTCCCTAATCCTTCTAAACAATTTCACCAACTGGGAACTGAGTATTCAAACATATGGGGTCCATTCTCATAGACTTCCAGAGGGGTTTTCAGTCACAAGTTCTGGGATCTAGACTTCATACAACCCAACCTCAGTCAGCCAGTAAATGATGACTGTATAGAGAGGAGCATTCAAGAGCATCTTCCATTTTATTTTTAATTTTTAAAAATTAATTTTTTTCTTATTATATTTAGCCTACAGTTTCTTCCCTCCCCTCCTTCTA
Organism: Dicrostonyx torquatus; assembly: GCA_028555095.1. Classification (NCBI taxonomy): domain Eukaryota; kingdom Metazoa; phylum Chordata; class Mammalia; order Rodentia; family Cricetidae; genus Dicrostonyx; species Dicrostonyx torquatus. The sequence goes on from JAQHUG010000020.1 coordinate 13,139,202, forward strand.
GTCCCTGCCTCCTACCTCCCCTCTGCCTCAGGTATACTCTTCTTTTGTTTCCATTCAGAAAGGAGCAGCCTTCCCAGGGTTATCAACCAAACATGGCATACCAAGTTACAATAAGAATAGTTGCATACCCTTTTGTCAAGGCCGGACAAGGCAACCCGGGAGGAGTAATAGGGCCCCCAAAGCAGTCAACAGAGTCAGAGACAACTCCTCTCCTACTGTTAAGAGTCCCTCAAGAGCACCCAACTACACAACCATAACATATATGCAGACACATGCAGGCTCCCTGATTGTCGCTTCAGTCTCTGTGAGCTCCTCTGAGTCCAGATTAGTTGATTCTGTGGGTTTTCCTGTGGTGTCCTTGACCCCTCTGGCTCCTAAAATTTTTCCTTTCCCTCTTCCATGGGATTCCCCGAGCTCTGCCTAATGTTTGGGTGTGGGTCTCCATGGGCATATTCTGGATGGAAGTGTAGCTGATCCAAGGTCATGAAGTGAGATTGGTCAGAAGAGGAGCAGTAGGAGGAAAGAGAGATTTGGTGAGCTCATCTGGGTTTCTTGCTGCTTCTGGTCCATCAGTAACTACATGTGCTACTTCCCTGACTCTCCCCTTGGGCTCCATGAAGGAGCACTGCGGTAGTGGAGGGGAGACCTCTCAGCCTTGCCCCCAACTGCAGAGGCATAATCTTCTAGTTACAGCCAGGTACTTCTTGCCGTCTCTGGACCGGGCATGAGTAGACAAGTCAGTGGGTGCTCCAGGCTATTCTTGAAGCCCACCACTGTGCTGGTGTGCTCTTCAGTTGGTTCTTAGAAGACTGCCCTCTGGGCTGTTTGCAACCATTTTTACGATGACACTTTATCAACAAACTGAAAGAAAAGTCCTGTTCATGCAAGGTTGACTATACCAAGCACAATATATTTTCACTATTTCATCTCCAGTGCCTTTACTTTTATCATTTCCCAGCTGGTTACCGAGAACCAAGATGAACAGCAGTTCCTACCTCTGCAGAGGCTCACAGTGTTAATGCACCCTTTCAAGAATGTACTGGGACTTCTGGACAAGAGCATTGTAGGGTGGTAGAGGGATCAGAGAGGAACCTTAACCCAGACTTGGGAAGATGAGGGAGAACATCACGGGGATGTGCTGCCTGGCACTGGGATCTGCTGAGTTATGAGAAGGCTGTGCACCATTGACAAGCTATAGAGGAGACTAGGGGACAGGGCAGGCACTGGCTGGAGGTGACCTGAGCTCATCTCTTTATCACTAGTGAGCAAGTGTTCGGGCTTCAGGCTGCTTCTTACCAGAATCCTAAGGCAAAGTCAAGTGTAACCTGAGGCAGGCTCCTGTTTGGGTATATCTGCTGCACAAAACCTCATAAACTACACTGAGCCTGTCCCCTCTGTGGTCCTGTGGCATCTCAAGGAGCAGAATAACCTGTAGGGTTGCTGCTCTTCTTGCCCTCTGGCACCAGCTTCTAGCGGGGTACTGTTGTGTACAGTTTTCTCTTTCATGGGACTCCTGGGTAAATTAGTCAAGGAACTCCCTTGGGTGCCAGGTGACTTGAAATATCTCATTAGGAATAGCTGTGTGGGAAGAAAAAATTTTATTTTTAGCAGTGGGTAGGAAGTGTCACTGAAATATGGCTTATTTGACATTATGGAACTTAGACACATTAGTGCAAATCAGAGGCAGATAGTATCTGTAACTCCATTACGGAAAGAGATCTAAGGAATGGGAATCGGGACTCAATACTAGCGTATTACTAAGTAGCATCGAACACATCCCAGGATACAGCTTCACCAGAGACAACTCATTGCTTCCAACAGCATGAATGTTACTTTGTGAATAGGTTTAGGAACTTCTGGAGCTCGTGGGCTCTGGAAATTGATCCGGTCTCTGGCTGTAGGGTTTAGTTCCTTGCCAGTCTCCAGTGAGGGAGAATTCAGTATGGGCCTGCTGTGTGAAGTCTGTCTCAAGAAGGAGCAGTACTAAGGCATGCCACCAGGACTTTCCAGGAAACAGACTCCTAAAGGCTTGGTGGTCCTGTGAGAGGGACACCTGTGGAGGGCATAAGCAGAGTGAGGTGAGGCAGGGAGAAGCTGGACTTTAGTGCAGGTGCTGTGATTTTGGTTGGCTCTGCTGGGCGCTTGCAACTGGGGTGGCCTCTTGGTGTCAGAACACTGCGAGCAGCCATGATTGGAATTCTTTGCTTTTGTGACCCCAGCTGGTGGCTGTGGCCCCCAGGGAGGAGTGACAGCGAGTAAATAATCATTTCTCTACAGCAGATAGGACTGGCTGCTGAGGCCATATGCCACCCACATTCTTAGTAATTGGGACACATCTTTCTTGGACTGGTACCTGGGCTGGGCATTCCCATATTCACAGTCTTCATTATGCATTTGATCCTGGCCACTCAGTAAGCGAGTCAGAGCCTACTGACTCGGGGTCATGACTTCCTAATTTTGGCCAGTGAGAAATAAGAATAACGGCAGCTAGTGATCCTTTATGAATGCACTCACTAGCTAGATTTGCCTCGTGGTATTGCAGACATGGTCACATGTCACAGGGACCTGGGCTTGACCTTTGGAAATCACATGTTACTCATAAGTTGAGATGCCCGTTCCCTGCTTGTGTCTGCTTGCCAGGTACCTTTGGATCTGGCCTGGAAGAGGGTTGTTGTTTGGGCTGGTGTCATTGGCCAGTCACACAGGTTTTGTCTTCTAAGAACTGAAAATGGTGGGTGTGTTCCTTCCTGCCGAAATGGCTTCCTGCAGGAGAGACCTAGGAGTTGGAAATGAGTTGTAGGAAAAGAATACTGTGGTGGGGGAGGGGGAGTAGTTCTCTCCATTTATCTTTTTACCTATGGGGAGGGAGCATGGGCATGGGAACATCCCACTATCTGCTTGGATATCATTCTGTATTCTTTTTTAATCAGAAGGGATTAGATTAGATGTTTCTTCCAGGCCCTATGTAGTGATGTGATTTTTTAAAAAAAATTGTCTGCATCAAGCGATGGCCTCATTCTCTCTCCAGGCTGTTCAGATACAGGAGGAGTGTGACACTACTCTTCTTTTGTCTCGCCAACTTTTCACTTGACCGTCATCTGCCCGCCATATCCTCTCCCTTCCATTTGCTTGCAAGCTCTCTATCAGAGCAGGCCCATCCTCCCTTCCAAAAGTGGGAAATGGGGCAAAGGGAGCACAGAAGTGGCATGAGCCGGAAGGTCAGTCCGTCGGTGGGTGAGCAGCATGGGGCGTAGGCACTGGCAGTTCCCTGCCAGGATTGAGAAAGAGCGATGGTAAGTAAGCAGGGGCAGCAGAGGGCATTGCCAGTCCGTATGGCCCTGCTTGCTTTGTCCCAAAGCCTGGGATAGAGCGACCCAGTCCAGTGATGAATATCTACCAACTCAGTCTCCTTTCCAGGAAACTGTCTAGTTGCCATTCATCTTGGCTGATAAAGAGAGAAGAATGAGTGAGGGTAAGGGTGAGGGTGTTGTGGGGGTGGATTAGGAAGTGTAAATAAATTAAGAATTGAGTGGAGAGATGTGTGTTTCCTTCCCAACATCAGGGCTGTTGCCAGACAGCCAAGCTGTCATTTCTGGCGAGGTGACAAGACCCGGATACTCTGATGTGAGGCTCTTGGTCATTACCTGGCATCCCAGTGGTCATGACCATCTGCTCGGCTTGCCCCTCACAGGATATCAAAGTAGATTTCAGAAGACAGAATCACGGTCCTGCCAGGAGTAGTAAGACAGATTTGTTCAAAAGCAGACAGAAAGAACAGCCTTGCTGAAGGCCCTCCAGGACCGGATCCGCATTTCTGGTCAGTGCACTAGTGACAGGCTTCTGGCCCTAAAACAATGCTTTGTGTTCTTATAAATTTATTTTAGATTCCAGAACTTAGTGGGTTGCAATGCTACTGCTGTGTGTGAATAAGCAGTCGCTCCGAGGTCAGGGCTGGCTAGTCCATTGCCCTGAGCACAGAGGAAGTGTAACAGTCTGATTTCTGGAGTACAAACCCTCATACGTCTCTGTCTTTTTCTAGCTCCCCACAAGGCATAGAAGATGCTTTCCTAGGTAAAATGTGCATATCTGTACGTTCTTTTCAGCTACATGAAGGTATCACTGAAATGGAGTTAGTTAAGGGAATGACAAGTAAGTCCTGGAATTGGAATGGCTGAGTATATCGCAAGTTTATTTCAGGGATTGGGGACCAAAGGATCTACACTGCTCAAGAAATGAGGTCTTCAGTGCTCCCATGTTCTTGAACACAGGCTTCTAGTTTGACCAAGGTGACAGTACCCAACCTGTAGAAGATGAAGAGGCCAGACTGCAGTATGCACTGGGCCTTCAATTCCAGGCCTACAAGTATGTTCATCATTTGTGCACAGAGATTTCCCACATGGTCCATTGGATACAAGAGAACCAGGAGAATCTAGTTTAATCTTTTTTAACTGGAGATGGAACCAAGGAGAAAGCTATCTGTGACATATGATGTAGAAGATGCGCTTCCAGACAGTTTTGTCACCATTGGTATATGTACAGTGTCTGTCATTTATCACATATCTTTTATCATTTTTATGCCATCCATCCATCCATCCATCCATCCATTCCTCTGTCTGTCATCAAATTATGGCTTTTAACATTTGCCATATGTAATAGCAGATTGAGCACCCATAGGACATCTTCTCAGCACAGCTAAGATCTGACAACAGTCTCTCAAGAGCTTTGGGGGGGGTCTCCCTTGTCCTACCCTTCTTTCTCTTCCACTTGAGGCATTGTCATCTTGTATCATGTGCTTTCTTATTCCCAAACATCTTTAGAATTGTGTCTTACCTGGATGCATGTCTGTGGCTTTGAAAGAACCTCACGTGCATCCACTTTGTGCTTCCCTTTCATGTGAGTATTGGGCATCCATGATGTATTCACAGTCCCCTGTCTGGCTGTGTTTTATTCTGGCAGTGAATCCATCTCAGTTCATTCATCTGCTCCCCATGTGCAGGGTGTACAAATTTGGATATTTGAAGAATGTACCATTCTCAACCTGCCCTATATGGTACATAAGCAAGATTGCTTCCCCAGTAAAGTATGAGTAGGGGTAGGGCTGTTGGGCTTACAGGATGCTGCTTAGCTGTCAGGCTATCCTGTTAAAGCTGTAAGAACCTCTGCCCGCAGCTTCCACAACACTTTAGAGAGCCTGGCACTCTTGCTGTCACCGATCTCCTTACCGGCTATTCACGAGCACACTATGTACCCAGTAACCTTTCTGTGATCAGTTCCCATGGTGGCTGAATTCCCTAAGCCATCGGCATCTTCTCTACTTGCTTCATGCCAAAGCAGAATTTGTCACAAGATTTCAAGCAGATGCTCAGATGTGAGCGGAAGTTCTAGTTAATGGCTGGCACAGAAGGTGAGATCTGCAAGCTGCCATTCAGATAAGTAGCCGTCCTTTCCCCTATCACTGGAATATTTTGGTTACTAGACAGAATGAATTATTTTAATAATTGAAAGTTAATGATTAATTAAATTTTAAAATCAAGAGGCATTTCAGCATTTTTAGATGTCCTACAGTTTGTTTCTTTCAGAAAGGTGAGGAAACAAAAGAAGACCCTGCCCTCTGGGTTCCTTGAAGAAGTCACATTAAGGTAGCATGCAGTCATGAAGGATAGACAGAGCTGGGTATGTCTGGCTGACTGGCTACCCATGCAGCAGCCATACAGCCTGGGTTCAAAGACAAGTAATGGTTGGCCATGAATGCTAGAACAGTGACAGGTTCTCTAGAACTGGAGTTACAGATGGCTGAGAGCTGACCAACACGGGTGCTGGAGAACCAATCCTGATGGTTCTCAGTAGCAATGTGTTTGCTCTTAACCACTGAGCCATCTCTTTAGCCCCGCCTTTCTTCTCTTGAATGGGGCTGGGTGGGGTCTGATTCTCTAGAATGAGAGTGGCTTTGGTTTGATGGAGCAAGTGACAATCAGGAGCATGCCTCCCTCCCATCTTCCTCTCCCCTACCCTGGCTGCCCTTATGGTTTAGTGACTCTGCCCTCCTCCCACTTGCTTTAGTCTGTCCTTACCCATGTGACGTTGGCTCCAGTTTTAGAGCGGAAAGGCCAAGTGCTCCACCTTCTCCCCCACCCACTGGTGAAGCTGCGAAGGCGCTGGAGTTTACCCTGCCGCCTGTCTTGCGGAAGCACACCTTGTTTTCCCTTCATCAGCCTGCCAGGCTCATCACCTGGTCAAAGACAGGTTTGTTACGAGCGGACCATTCGTGTCGTACCCAGAACTGATGTTAAGGATCTTCTGGAGCCTGGACAAATGCTTTTTTTTCCCTTCTAAATCTCTACTAGACCTGCATGCCTCTGGCCCTTGCAGTCTAGTCTTACTGTTAGATGGAGGAAAACTTCTAGACTTCTGGTGTTGATATCTTGGCCAGAACCTTTAGGGCATGAAGAGATCCTAGAATGGCAGAGACGGTGCCATGAGTGCAGGAGGCATTTTTTTTTTTGCCTCAGCTGGTGTGCATCTTTTATTCATGTGGAGAAAGAGGTGATAAGAGGTGATAGCCTGTCTATTTGGGTGGTCTGCTATGTGTTTGGTCCCACTACATGGATTCCTCCGTGAGATCGGAACCTTAGAGGTTCAGTAATGGTGACAAACCTTGAAATCCAACAATGCCAAGCATGGAGACAATGCCCAATAAAAGTCCGAGTCGTGAATAGAACGTCAATCTAAGTGAAGCTGAGATGTGTCTGAGACTTTGGCAGATGACATTTGGTAAATGACATGGGATTCCCGAGGGATTTACAAAGAACTATGTAGAAAGGCTGAAGCTGTGGCCTCACTGCTCAGCACCAATCCCACTGGTACTCTCTGGGATCTGTGGTTCAGACTTGTCCAGTCAAAGGAGAATGAACCAGAAAGGAGAAATGGCCAACAGCCAGGCACCTGCTGTGAGCACAGCGGCTTGCCACAGGGTTTGGCCAGAGTGCAGTCCTGCAAGCTGGCAGTGTGATGCTTCCTTCCCTCTTAGATATCGCTCGGCCAGGCTGTGGACTGACAGATGTGGTTCGATTGCCAGGGTCGAGTGTGTAGCCAGCAATGGCACATGCCTGTGAGTCAGGAACCACAGAGCCTGGCCTTACAAGGGAAGAGAGTTGCTGCCTTTAGAAGGTAATTGCTCACATGGTATGAGTCAATATTGCCTCTCCTGCTGACATGGAAAAGGAAAGGGCATGTGGGTAGGGATGGCAGAGCTCTCAGCTCAGGGTAGGAAACAGCTTGCGGGGGCATCTGGATGCTGTGTAGTGAGCGGCGTGAGCTACCAGATTCTATTATTTGAACAACATTGGGTCTTCTGGCCAGAAGGATGGCTGCAATTCTGAGAAACACAGAATCCCAAAGTTTCTTCAAGATGGTCATGTCTTTGACCTTCACCCTGCACACAGGCCCTATGGGAGATTGCCCTGTTTGGCCATCCACGTGTATGCTAAATTATAGGGAAATGTGGGCAGGGGGATGCCACCAAAAACCCCACTATGGACATCCTCACCTTTTCTGTTCCTTGCTATTGTCTGCTTGCTGTCCTGTTCTCTGGCTAGATTTCACAACCTGCTTTCATTTTTGAAGTATTTCCCCCCTGCTTTGTCTGCTGCCACGGCAACCAGCCCTGCATCACCCACTTGGCTTGGAGGGAGATGCGATGGAGACAGGACAGACCCATCGTCAGAGGTTCTTGGGTGCCTGTGGGAGTTACGGAGGAGCTCTGTTGAGTTGTATTCTGAAGATACCCATCTGGCTCCCTCCCAGTTTCTTCTTCTCTTTGCTGCTAGGTAGGTGAGTAAAGTAGGCTAGCGACAGAGACCTGGAAGGGGAAGGAGGTGAGAAGCAGGTTGGAGCCATAAAACATTAGAGGTAGCATCAGAGTGGGGAATAGAAACTTAAGAGAACCATGCAGGGGCAAGCCAAGGATTATTTGTTTTTTATTGAAGATGGGCCAGCCCTAGTTTTAGCATCCCCCTTCTTCTTTCTACTTATATACTTATTATAGTTTTAATACTAATAAACCAGAGCAGAAAAAACTTATACATGCTTTTTGAATATGACTAGTTGCTACAGGTAGAAGGAATACTCTGATTTAGAACATTCTTGGTGGACCATTGCGAGAGATCAAAAATTTAAGCTGCTTGTGCTGAATACTGGGGAGCAGAGGCCAGAGATGCTGAGAGCTGCTTAGCTTTTTCATGGTGGGCAGGAAGGGCATGTGGCTTAGAGAGGAAGGTGCCAGACTGGATCAGAAGGCCCAGTTGTACTGGGTGTGGAGTGCAGTGGCTCCTCAAGGTGTCAGGCTAAAATGAAAGTGGCCTAATCTGAAGGCAGTCATGGTACCCATGCCTGAAATCTTGTGGAGGTAACCATGGACACAAAATGTCTACAAGATGGTAGAGAGGTATAGCTCTGTTCAGGCCAAGAAAAGAAAGGTCAGAAATGGATGGGGCCTCAGGCATCTATTCTGTGCGTTTGTGTACTCCTCATGGTCCTAGGCAGAGGGACTGTGGTGTGGGCTAAGTAACACATACAGAATGGGGAAAGGCAGCCCCCATCCCCCACGCTAGGGCATGACCTGTGGACAGCAGATTCATCCCTGGCCTGGAAAACTGACTGCCATGTTTGAGACTCAGGGACCTTCAGGCAAAATAATCAGCCCTGAGTCTTAGTGTCTTCGCAGAGGAAAATGAGATTTTCACAGAGCTGTGTAGCGGGGAGCCTTAGGCGAACTCTTTACTCCCCGCTTAGGGACTTCCATGAGGGTCGGTGCTTTTAGGACTCTGCTTAGAGAAGCTGCAGTTGTGGATCTGGGAATTCAGTGTTACACCGAGCAGAGCTCTGTGCTACCTGTAGAGCTCTCAGGCTGGGAATGGCACAGGTCTTAATTCAAGGACCACTGGAAAGGAGAGAGTGGGAGGAAGGTGGACTATTAACCTCCTGGGTTAGCATGATGGCTGCTGTAGCTGAAGATAGAGGGATGATGACACAGTGGCCAGCATCATGCTCCAGGCTTCCTCCCTCGAAGAACTGGGGTGGAATAGCTCTCCCCTGAGGGCCTGGTTGCTCAGACACCTTGCAACAGCCAGAAGCTGTGGGCTGAGGTTGCTGGTGGATGGCTCGCTGCCAAACCCTGGATTGTGTATGCTTCCTTCTGTGGTCCCTGGGGAGCAGGTCCCAGGGAGGAGAGCAGGGAGGAGAGAGAGAGAGAGAGAGACGGGCACAGATTCTCATCTGGCTTCCCTGGCGAGGGTCGGCACTTCGGATGATGAAAATAGACTGTAGGCATTTTGGAAGTGTGGGGTCTTCACGGGCCCCACCCTTGGGTTTCAGCTGCATTTCATCATCTGAGGATGGTGCGGGTCATGGAATGAGTAGATGAGCAATAAGAATTATGATTTCAGTACCCTGGGTCTCTGGTCTTCCTGCTCAGCCTCCAGCGTGGCTCTGTTTACTTCTCTTCTTAAATATTTACAGTATTGCTCCCCAAACACCACACCAGAATTGGAAATATCGCTAACAATGGTGGGAATATTGGCTTCCTGAGTGCCTTCCATATGCTACTCTGTGTCTGATGCTTTATCCACTTGAATTTGGACCCTCACACAACCTGGTGAGATTCACCCTCTGCCCAGTTCACAGATGAAGAGAGCAGAACACAGACAGTGTATTGAACTGGCTGGACACCCTGGCTTGTGATCAACCAAATCTGAATGGGGGTAATGGCTTTCTCCTCTGAGTAACCTCACATGGCTTTCAAGGTCACCACTTTATTTTCATGCAGGCAGTCATGGAGAGGAGTGAACACTACTTCCCCTTTTCATGGAGCCCATAAAGGTTTTAGCCTGTTTTCTGCAGTCTGCTCCTAAGAAGGCCAGAGGAAAGTTGCTTCTGAGGACCCTGACAAAGGCCTCTCTTGCCCCATGAGGGACATTTAGGACCTGGTTGTTGTCAGGAGTTTCTCCTTCCACCTGGGTTTCCGGCTCCTTCATCCATGTCTTTCCATCGTTCGCTTTCTCTTTGTGTTATTCACGGCTGGCCCTTTCCTCTCGCCCTCCCACATATTCTTATGCCTGATGGTAATCAGGACTTTCTCTGTGCCAGGGGAAAGGACTCAGAGTTTGACCTGCTTTCCTCTGCCCTTATCTTATCTATTCCCCTATCTTCAAGTCTAATACAACCTCCTTGGAGAGTTCCACGGTAATCTGTCATGTCATCTCAAGCTGGCTAGCCTAGCACTTTCTGCCAATGTTTGTAGCAGTTCTTTGTTTCAGGACCTGTGTGTGTGTGTGTGTGTGTGTCTGTGTGTCTGTGTGTCTGTGTGTGTGCATGCACACATGTCATTATATTGCCCTTGAGGGTTTGGGTCCAAGGACAATGTCTTCTGTCATTGCTCTGCCCCATATATAACAGTGTCCTAATGACTATTATATAGTGCGACATGCCTTTAATTCCAGCACCTGGGAGGTAGAGATAGGTCAATCTCTGTGCATTTAAGGACAGCCTGTCCTATACAGCCAGTTCTGGGCCAACCAGGGCTGCATAGTGAGATGTTGGGAGATTTGCTCTTCATTTTTTTTTTGTATTTTGCCCAATTGTGCATCTGGCTCTGTACTGATAAAGCTATATACCTGGTTCTCCTAGAATAGACACTGGGGACAGCAAAGTCATCTGACCAGATTTTCATACATGGTCTGCTCCTCTGCTCTGGGTCTCCTGGGGATGGAACCATCTCTGGTGAATGTTGAAGAACATTTAGGTCACTCAAGTCCCTGGTGATGGCTTTGTGATGTGCCTTTGAAGTGTGCTGCTGGCTGAGTAGCAAAGATGAAACATTTTTTTTTTTTTTGCAGAGAAAGTAGAGGAAATTAGACCCCTCCATTCTACTATGCTAGTCTTTTACCCAGAATTCCCAAGGACCTTACGGCATTCCACGGTGAGCAAGTTCCATGGGACATCCTCACCCTGGGACTCTGATTGGTGAGGGCTGACGGCTCTGTTGCTGTCTCAGCTGCTCTAGGAGTCCTGGGCCTGTCAGCGTGGTGGGCAGGGCTAGGAAGGGACGTGTGTTCTGCCATCCTCTCTCTGTCAATCTTTCATGTTCTGAAGAGCAGGGAAGCTGAGGGCTTTTCAAATAAGCCAGAGGAGGGGAGCAGATGGCAACTTTCCTTCTCGAGAATTCCAGTCATGGAGGCACAAACAGGATCTTCTCCTTGGCTAAACCGACCTGCACAGAAAGGAGTCTCTGCACAAGCCAGACTGGCACTTGTCCACAAATTGCCACCCACTAGCACACCATGTATTCAGGCATTTCACTCATGTCCCGGGCCCACAAGGGTCCTTATTCCTGTTCCGTTGCACATGGCCTAGCTCAAATCAATATTCTTACATAAGACGATGGGAAAAGCCATGATATCTTCTTCTCTTTAGGATTTTTTTTTGTAGTATACACATTTTATATTCTGCCTTTAAAGCTATTTCTGCTGCACAGCTGCTTCACCAAGGCAGACACCCACAAGCTCTGCTCGGACCAGCGTGTACCTCAGTATCTATCCCTTCATGGGGTTTGGTGCCTGCGGTTGGTCCTAGGATGGAGGAGGAGTGTGCAGGGAGCTTGGAGATTCTTATTAAGCAGGTCACCCAGGAATCTCTCTTCATGCACCTCTATATTAAAATAGCAGAGAACATGATAATACTTAATCACCACCACTTATAGGAACTTGGCTTAAAGATGTAAGTTTTCACTTCCCATTTGACATCTCTAATGTTCTGTTGCATTTTTTTCCATACTCAAAAGCCATCTCCTCCATTTTCGTTCTGCAATGTGAACAGAGATGACACCAATGCTGTATTGTTGGCGGGGTCTGCCCTGGTCCCCATCGGACCATTTCTGGTGACTTCGGTGTCCCTGGCACTGCTCTTGAAGATGGACCATGCTCAGACACAATGTTCTGGGAGAAGGGCAGGACTCAGACATAGACAAAAAGATTTCTCTTGAGAACTTTGAGTGTAGCTATGATGTGACAAAGGAGAATTCTATGTTGGACCTACGGCAGAATTAATGAATGAATGCTACAACAGGATAGATTTTTATCCCAAGAGAAATAGAGTAAATCTTTCACCTTCCCTGGGACAGATTGCATTGTGCAGGGTGGGGCGTAAGCCTTATGGCAAGTGGTGGACTTCGCAGCAAATAACCATTGCTAGGAAGAGCCTTTCCAGAAACAACAGACCCATATCAGCTATAAGACTCTGTGGTCTGTGGTGTCTGGGAATAATCATTGTTTCTTCCAAGTATTTGAAAATATGATGAGCGTTTTATATTCAGTACTTTTAATTTGCTGATTTCTTTGATTCACTACAGTTTTTAACAAGCAAAATCTACTACAATCTCTTTATTTAGGAGATAAACTGAGACACACGGAGATGAGCGATTCACCCCAAACCATGGCAGCATTAGCTCCAAGGTGGAGCTGATGTGTTCAGGAAGGGGAATCATTATTCAGGCCACGCCCCTGAAGAGCCAGGCCATTTTGGTCAGTCTAGTAGGTGAGATGAGGGCGTCAGAGCAGAGGGATCCATTGTGCTCACTGTGGGCCTGCTGGTGAAGGCTCTCCTGCCTCTCTGTCTGCTGCAGTCTGGTACAAGCTTCTGTTGCCTAGTAGGGAGGAAGGACGAGGAAGCGGGACTTGTGTTTGCTCATAGGTAACAGGACCCCTATCAGCTAGAGACTTTCACAGGCTCGAGAACTCAGACTGCATTCCGATAGCAGGTCGGAACTACAGGATGTGTTCATTTACCATGTATTCAATTGTGGTGTGGGCTGGTAAAGATAATTTAATGGACTCTGAAATCCCTGAATATAGATGGCAGCAGGCAGGGCAAGGTCTCCTTGGGCTCCAAGATGTGAAGCTAGAAGGACATTTGTCTGCCGTTTTCTTTTTAAAGTGTAGCCATTGAACTTAAATTGCATTTTATGCTACATATACGACTCCTATGATAACTTGTTCCTTGCTAAAAAATATATTCATTATAGGAACATTTCAAAACAAAATGATTATAAAACAGTGACCTATCATTTCTGAGAGTGCACTTTACATATTTAAAGGCAACTCCCGTGCACTATTGTGCATACACGCCTGTGAACTTCAGAACTTGGACTTGTAACCCTGATCTTAGTTCTAGTGTGAGGCTGTATCAGAATGTCTTTGATCTATTTCCTATTGTTGCAAGAACTGGGTACTTTGCATTTCTCTGTGAATATACATCACGTGTGTAATTGTTTTGCCAAATTAATTCCCAGAAAAACAATAGCTACAAATCTGGTTTGTTTAAGCAGGGAAAAAAAAACCTTAGAGATGGATTACTATCTTATAAAGCTCCAGCACCCCTGTTGGATTTTTTATAGGCAAATGTTCAACTATTCATTACAGTGGGTCGTTGGTATGGTAACGCGGGGGCTTGGGGAGACCCACCCTGTTGCTACCATCAGCACACCCGCTGGCTTTGACGTACTTAGTGTTCTGCATCATCATCGGAGTAACAGACTCCCCCCTCCCCTTTCTCTCCTGTTGATTTTTCTTCAGCCTGATGAAGTCCTCCGATATTGATCAGGATTTGTTCACAGACAGTTACTGCAAGGTGTGCAGCGCACAGCTGATATCCGAATCCCAGCGGGTGGCCCATTATGAGGTAAGCGTAGCCCTGCTCACTCAGCCAGTGTGGCTTTTGGGACTTGAAGACACTCATTTTTGGAGCTGGGGAGTTTTCAGAACTACAAGTTGTGAGCCTGTGGCATGTGAGTTAGGTCATGGTGTATTTGTTGGGAGTAAAGGTTGGTCACATTACTCTGAGGCCCTGGCTACTTCCCATATTTTATTTAATTTTGTTTATTAATATTGTAATGTGCATCTCAGCCCTTAGAGACTCACTGGGTTTCCTTTCTTTGCTCTCTCTCTGTGAGGCATACATCACTCTACACTCTCTGCCTCCGTCCACCTATGATATGAAGATAGGCTCGAAGACCCTTATTAGTCACACAGAAAACACGGTCTCAGGGAGTAAAGGCACATCCTCCATGGAGAACCTTTCCTGTTGGTCAGTGACCAAAATGGTCATCAGAATGTAGGAGTCCCCTGCCATCACAACAAAGTTTAAGGCCCTGATACTCTGGAAGGGCATGGTGATCTTTTCCATGGAAGGACTGGTGGATGCGCTTTAACCCTGCACTGGGAGCAGAGGATGAGAAAAAGAAGGGTTGTCTTTTATCCCATGGAGGATGAGGTGCCAGGAATGGAGGACAGGGAGTTGGGGATCCCAAGATCTTGAGGTCTGCATTGCGTATTCTGGTGTCCAAAGAGCAGACAGCCACAGGAGTCCAGGCCTTAGCCAGCAACTTCGGTTGTTCATCTGATGAGTCTAATAAGTGCCAGCTGTCACTCTCACTTGCTGAAGTCCCTTGGGCCCCAGGTTTCCCTGTGTACCATGGAAATAATAATGACAGCACACCCATACACACCTAGAAATGTCACACACCAACTCTGCCTTTCCCACAAGGTTTTGTGTTGGTGGAAATATTTTGGAAACTAAGTGTGTCAAGTGTGCGGAATTCTTTTACCGCCGTTATCTCCTTTGCTGCGATGCTTTGATGATGGCAAGCAAGCATGCTCTTTGAAGCATCCGTGAAATCAGCATTTGCAGGGAAAAGGCAGTACAGTTGCTTACCCCGGCCATTCCGTGGGGGATGGGTTCCAGAAACCCCAGCGGGTACTCAAGTCCTCTGCATGAAATGGTGTGATGTTTACAGAGAACCTATGCTTGCCCTCCGGTGTCTTTAAAATCACCTCTTGATCACCTCTGACACTTACACAGTGCCCATACCTCACTCCATTTGAGCAGACGCAGCCTAGTCTTAGCTTATGGCAAATTTCAACTTTGCTTTTGGTAGCTCTCGCCAGCGCCCTCCCAGCCCCTCCCATGCTTCTGATTTATGTTGGAATCGTGGACCTGGAGGCTGACATGCTAGTCTTTCATCAAGAGGGAAGTGAATGCTGGGCGCAGCTTAAAGTGAACTTGTTTGCGAGGAACAAATCCATTGTTGCAGGAATGATAAACCCTCTGATTCCTGCAGATACTGCTTGTGAGCACGTATGTAGCTGTAAAATACCACTAAAGAGCGGGGGAATGTCTCCTGCTCTGAAATTACACACTCTCTACATTAGGTCTTTTGTTTTGATTTTTAATCAATGTTCTCGGGATTTGAGAATAGAAACGGTTTTGTTTATTTGAGTCCTAATTCCTGAACAGTACATGTACATCGTAGGTATTTTAAACACTTGTGAGGGGGTAGGTCTCTGACTTAAACATATTGGTGATACTGACCAGTGCTGTTAGCTGAACCAGAAGGCTAATGCCAGACTATTTTAAACAAGGACGCTTTTAAATAAACAAACAGCAACAAAACCCCAGCTCGGCTGCTCAGCTAACAGTGTACTTATTTTGATCTCAGCTTCTCTTATTGATGCTCTGGACTCTTGCTGTGGTGTAATCTGTGGTTGGTGGTACGTGTTAATTGAATGTAGTGTACGTGAGTTAGGAAAGGTAAAGCAATCAATAGATCCTCTATGAGCAGGGTCATGCATCATCTACAACACGAAGTGCCTTCCCACCAAACACGGATGGGGCTGGAGGATGCCTTTTGGTTGTCTGCCCCTCGCCTGCCTTCAATCAGAGATAGCCTGCGCATTCCCGCTGCAGAGATGTTGAGGCAGTGAAGTGACAGAGGCCAGGCCTAGGGTCCCTTATGTGGGTCTTTGACCTCTGTTTCTTGTCTTCCCGTCTCTTTGTTTGGGATGCTTTTTTTTTTTTTTTTGGTTTTTCGAGACAGGGTTTCTCTGTAGCTTTTGGAGCCTGTCCTGGAACTAGCTCTTATAGACCAGGCTGGTCTTGAACTCACAGAGATCCACCTGCCTCTGCCTCCCGAGTGCTGGGATTAAAGGCGTGTGCCACCACCGCCCGGCTGTTTGGGATGCTTATACTGGAGCGTGCCTCAGATCCCCTGGGACTATTTGAAAACTGGTGTTCTATCGGCCTGCCCTCGGGCTCCACACACGACCTCAGCTGACATCCCCTGGAGAGTGGGTTTCTCCATGAGCTAGCTATTTCATCCAGCTTCAGTCTTACTTGCTTCTTCAGTTCCAGCTGCTAATCACCTCTGCTTCCCTGTGGGGGCACCAGTGAGCATCCACTGTGTATTCGTAGGTAACTAGCAGTGCCGGCCTTACATATAGGAGATAAGGAACCAGTGTGAGAAATGGTCTCTGTGTCCAAGAAGCTCAGGAACTCCATGGAGAGGAAAGGGCACAGAGTCCCACGTGATTCAGACACCCACATGACAATGCTCAGTGCAAATCTGTGAGTTCCCCAGCCTCTCCCCAGAGCTACAGGTCTGCAAAGACAGTGCTTGTCCTGTCACCCGTTTGGCTCAATCATAGTCCTAAGGGTTTCTATGTCTTCGAAGATCTACACTCAACATGAAGGCCAATTGTGGTCAAAAACTTGTTGGAGAATGTCATGATTTACCCAGGCTTCAAGCATGGGTCAGTTTTAGGAAGTAATAAACAATACTTGTCTCCAAAGAATGTTGAAGAGGCTGGTCTGGCTGGCTGGAGGAAGCAGACTGAGCAGGGCATGGGTTGGGGGAGACACACACATAGAGGGAAGACATGGTTGGTAGTGTGTGCCTGTGCATGCGGGCATGCATGTGTGTGCACGTGCCTGTGTGTGTGCTCACACGTTTGTGTGCATGTGTGTGTGTGAAGAGAACTTTGGACTCATCAGGCTCTTAAATATCTGATACCATAGACTACAATTGAGCATCTCTAGATGGCAGTGAGGTGTTGGTGGAAGCAAGAAAATCTTTTGATATGATTTGTTAGCCTCCTGAAGTAGAAGAAAACCAAAGGAACAAATGGGTTAATTGCTAATATCTGCATGCCTATTTAACAGACGGGGGAGAAGAGCCTCGTATGGTTTTAATTGACTGGACTATTCTGGGCTATCCTTGAACATTTTTCTCTTTGCATATGAAGTCCTGATATAAAAGCAAAACTAGGAAGTGGAGGGGCACGCAGACATTTTTCCTACTTGCTAGGCAGCAGAAAATATAATTAGTTGTTGTCTCTGCCCACGGGTGAATAGTCAGAACCAACACACTGAGCGCATGCAGAAGAGAACACTTCAGAATGAGCTGCCTACTGTTATAAAGATCAGAAATAGTTTCTTGGGTGAGGGGCACTGGGATCTGCTGTAGTTTCAAGAGCCTAAAGAATAATTTCCTACAAAAAGAATAATTTCCTACAAAGGGAAGGGTTGCATGCATGGGTGATGGGTGGCTCTCTGGTGTGTAGGAGGACGGAAAGTTGTCCGCAGTAGCTGACAAAAAATGAAACCGAAAGCACAGAAAAGCTTGCCTTCTCTTTCTGCATACACACACCATATGCAGTATATATAATATTCAGTATTGCTATACATAATGTTATAATCATTATACTAATATACATTATGTTTTTATTTATATTTTAGTAAATCCAAGGGAAGAAATAGTTCAGATCTAGAAAGAAAGGAAGAAGAATTATTGGGCAGGTCTCTTATAGCAAGTAATAGATGTCAACCCAGGCTTCTTTCTGCGAACTCCTGGGTGCTACTGTGCAACTGGTCTCAGAAATCACTCTTTGCAAAAATCAGTGGCTGCGTGATGGTTATCTTGACTGCCAATTTTGACTGGATTTATCATGGAAGCATACTTCTTGGTGTATCTATGAGAGTGTTTTCAGGAAGATTTAGCTAAGGAAGGTCCACCTGAATGTGGATGTAGCCCGTGGTTCTGGACTAAATAAAAAGAAAAAAGCAGTCAAGCTGGGACATTAATGGGTTTCTATTATCTAACTGAGGATACAGTGTGACCATTGTCTCTCCATTGTCCGTGCCAGCCTGTCTATGACGGACTGTATTCCTCACACTGGGAGCTAAAATAATCCCATTCATCTCCTCTCCTCAAGAATAGCCTCAAATTCTTTCAGATCGGTGGCCAGGGCTCTAAGAGTGGACAGAACCACCAGAGGATATGCAGTTCTTACTTGACTGACCTGTGAGCAAAACAGACGTTAACACCACCCACTTCACTCTAGGGTAGCTGTGACAGTAGTGTTTCCCATCCAGGAAGCGAAGGACTAAAGACAAAGGGCAGTCTGTAGCGTAGGGCCACCAGAAGGCCAGGTACAGCTTTCTCCCTCTTAGGGGAGTAAGAAAAACCCCTAGAACAGCACGTGACCCCCTCAGGAGGGACTTCCTTCTTTGCAGTGGCACTCACCTCCTTGATGAACATCCTCCTGGACCTGTTTGAGGCGGATCTCAGGTCCTGACCTCCCTCTGCTTCCTTCCCAGGGGTGACTGCAGGCATGCATCGTGTTCTAAGATGTTTTAAGTCAGAATCATAATTTCCTTAGTAACGCGATTCTCTCGCCACTATAGCAGGCTTTCGTTATACCAGCTTTCAGAGAACTCTGTTGCAGAGTTCTTAATCTCATTTTTTTCCAAAAGCCTAGGTCACAAGGCTGAGAAATCTTTACTGGGTCTGCAACAATCCAAGTTTTCTTTCCCTCCTCCTTGCTTCTCTCTCTTCTCCCTCTTCTCCTATTTCTCCTCCTATCCTTGCTCACATCACTGTCTACCTGCCAGGAATATCAGAATCCATCAGACAGTTGGAAATGAAGACTGTGGATGACATCACAACATTTTTTTAGGAGCTAGCCTTTGTCGTGTTACTGCCCCAAACTCAAACCCATGTTTTTGTTTTTGTTTTCCTAAAAAGCTTTCCAACTTCTAATGAAAATGTAATTGCACCATTTCCTTTCTATCCTTCCTCTAATCATGTACCATCCTCTTCTGATTGGGTAGTTCACATGCCATCTTCTTCTGATTGGGTAGCTCATGTACCATCCTCTTCTGATTGGGTAGCTCACATGCCATCCTCTTCTGATTGGATAGTTCACATACCATTCTCTTCTGATTGGGTAGCTCACGTGCCATCCTCTTCTGATTGGGTAGCTCACGTGCCATCCTCTTCTGATTGGGTAGCTCACATGCCATCCTCTTCTGATTGGGTAGCTCACATACCATTCTCTTTTGATTGGGTAGCTCACATACCATCCTCTTCTGATTGGGTAGCTCATTGCAGGTAACTTGACCACATGCTTTAAAATAATTCTTTTACTTTTTGATATTACAATAAAATTATATCATTTCTCCTCCTTTCCCTCCCTGTATGCTCTCCCATATAACTCCACTTGCTCTCTTTTAAACTCATGGCTTATTCTTCTTTAGTTGTTAATATATGTATTCCAAAATGCAACCTGTGAAGTTTGTATAATGTTAATTGTATATATATTTTCAGGGCTTTTTTATCTTATATTATTTGGTATAAGATTAAAAAAAATTGGTGTGTTCTTCCCCGGGACACTATTTCATGGTCATGGGGCATCTTTCCATTTTTGAGTGTCTATTTCTTTCTTTAGAAATTCAAAGTTTTCTAGATATTTTATTTTCTGTTGTGAATGAGAGCCTGTCCATGATCTTTCTCTGCGTGGTTTTGTTAGTGGATAGACTTACTTGACTTCATTGTCTGTTCCTGCCACATTGCTGAATTGATTTATAGCTTCTAGAAATCTTCTGGTAGAATTTTTGGTGTTCTCATGTATAGTATCATTCTATACCACACACACACACACACACACACACACACACACATTCATATGGGGTGGTTTGACTTCGTTGTTTCCTTTAATTTTCTTTTCTTGCCTTATTGCTCCAGCTAGTACTTGAGCAGAGTATTGAGCAGGGGTAGAGACAGTTGACATCTTTGTCTCATTCCTGACATAAATAAGATTGCTTCCAAGACTTTCTCTATTTTAGATGATGTTGGCTGTGGGTTTCTCATATTTAACTTTTTATTATGTTGAAGTATGTTTCTTCTAGCTCTACATTCACTAGGAATTTTAATCATAAAAGTATGTTGCATTTTTGTCATTTTTTTCCATCTATTGTGATGGTCATGTGATTTTTGTCTTTATGTCCATTTATGTGGTTTACTGAATTTATTTATTTGTATGTATTTGAATCATACTTGCATCCCAGAGAAAAACCAACTTTGGTCATGGTAGATAATCTTCTTACTTATGCCTATATTCTTTCTGCAATTATGTCATTCAGCACGTTTGAGTCTATGTTCATCAGAGAGATTGGCTTGTAATTTTTTGTTTTTGTTGTGTTTACCCAGTTCTTGGTACTTAGGGTGACACTGACTTTGTCGGAGTTTGGGAAACTCCTCTCTTTCTCTCGGAATAGTTTAAGAAGGGCTGGTTGTAGACCTTTTTGTGAAAGTCTGGTAGAAATGTTGTGACTCCATTTCCATTAATCCACTTAGTCCTGGACATTGTTTTTTAAAGCTAGAAGGGATTTTATTTCTATTTAATCTCCTCATTTTTTTTATTTGTTCAAGTTGTTGATTTCTTGATTTAATTTTGGTGGTATGACTGAATATAGAAATTAATTAATTTCTTTTAGGTTTTCCAGCTTACGTTTTAGAGTACATTAGAATGTATTTTCTTGTAATAGTCTGAACTTCCTTGGTGTCTGTCAAGTTTCTAACTTCATTCCTGACTCTGCTAATGTGGCTCCTCTCTTTCTTTTGGTTAGTTAGGCCAAGTACACCTGTCAGTCATGTTATCTTCTGAGAGAACAAGCTCTTAGATATATTGATTTTTTTTCGTTTGCTTTCTTTGTTTCTATTTCCTTAATTTCTGCTCTAAGTTTTATTATTTCTTGCTGTTAACTGGGTTGGGCATTGGTGTGTCCTTTCTTTTTCCCACTGAGTTGTTTCATTAAGATGTTTATTTGTGTTCTTTCCAATTTTTTAAATGAATGCACTTCGGGTTGTAAGTTTCACTTGTAATACTGTTTTCAATGTGACCCGGGCTAAATTTGAGGGGTTGAGGAAAGTGCATTGGGGGAGTGTCACGGGACTTGAACCTAGAGAAAGATGTGGTGCTGGCTAGTGTTATGTCAACTTGACACAGCTAGAACCATCTGAGCGGAGATTACCTTGATTCAGAAAATGCCTCCATAATATCAGGCTGTGGGCAAGCCTGTAGGGCATTTTCTTAATTAGTGACTGATGGGGTTGGGCCCAGCTCGTGGTGAGTGGGACCATCCCTGGGCAGTTGAGCCTGGATTTTATAAGAAATCAGGCTGAACAAGCCAGAGGAAGCATTCGGGTAAGCCGGACCCCTCTGCATCCTCTGCATCCTCTGCATCCTCTGCATCCTCTGCATCCTTGGCGTCCTCTGCGTCAGCTCCTACCTCCAGGTTCCTGCCCTGCTTCGGTCCCTGTCCTGACTCTCTTGGATGATGAGCAGTGATGTAAGTCAAATAATCCATTTTTCCGCAAATTTCTTTTGGTCATAGTGTTTCATCACAGCAATGCTAACCCTGACCAAGATGGATGCGTGTGATCTGTTAGGAGAGAGATACTGGATGTTTCTGTGTTGCTTTGACACCATGTTTTGGTGGCATGCAGAAACTGGACAAGAATCTTCATTGTGAGTGTACTGACTGTTCATTGTAGGTTCTCTTCTCTTTTCCTTTATCTTTTTTGTGTATGTATCACTGCTATTTTTCCTTTCATATTAGAATCTGATATATTTTGATATGACATTTCAGAAAAATAATGAAGTATAAGACAAAGTACTCTTTATATTAATGTTTTATTCATTTTTTTGAAGAAGCTCTGAATTTTCATAATTTGAAAATCAGTAAATGAATTAGTATATAATGTCAAAACTCTACCACTTCTTCTTTCTTAGTCACCCAGATGCACCCAGTTTTCTTTGAAGCATTTTATACATAAGAATAGTTTAATATTTACATACACATACACACATTACAAATGGAAACACGTCCTACCCTTATTTATGTTGTGACGTGGATGTCAAGAGCACCTGAATCCCAGAGTGAATTTGCATTGCTTGACACGGGGATAGAAATCACCAGTGAGAGTGGAAAAACCTTTCCTGGGTGAGGCTCGGAGAAGAGCAAGGCAGGGACATTTACTCTACATAGAAATTGTCAGCCACAGCTTCCTCCTCCTGGGTGAGAGCAGCCTGAGACTTCCTACCTAGATTAACAACCTACCTCCCCGTTCAGCTGTCTACAATAAACCCACCTCCTTGATTCAGATGTGTAAAATAAACAAGTCTGTAGGGCATTTTGTTAGTGATTGACGGGGGAGGGCCCAGCCCATTCGTGGTGGAGCCATCCCTAGGCATGTGATCCTGGATTCTATAAGAATGCAGCAGGCCAAGATGAGCAAGCCAATAAGCAACACTCTTCCTCGGCCTCTGCATAAACTCTTGCCTCCAGGTCCCCACCCTGAATCCTTGAAGGTGAACAGAGCTGTTGTAAGCTAACCAAACCCTTTCTTCCCCAAGTTGCTTTTGGTCATGCTGTTTCATG
The DNA here is from genome assembly GCA_028555095.1 of Dicrostonyx torquatus. NCBI lineage: Eukaryota > Metazoa > Chordata > Mammalia > Rodentia > Cricetidae > Dicrostonyx > Dicrostonyx torquatus. The sequence continues at coordinate 13,161,810 of JAQHUG010000020.1, forward strand.
CGAACAATAAGAACCTCTGACTAGCTAGCACAGATTGGTACCAGGAATGAGGTCTGGTGACGACAGACCTGACCATGTTTTTCGGCGGATTGTAGAAGGGCTTTGGAGCTTTGGGCTAGAAAATCTCTTGAGTGGTCGAAGCTTGGAGAGCTGTTACTCAGTAGCTTGGAAGTGTTGAGAGAACTGCAGAGGATGGGGGTCTGGCTTGTGAATTCCATTGAGAGGTTGGAGAGTCACTTAAAGACTATCAGGCCATTGCTTATTTTGATTTGAGAGTCCGCTGTGTCTGGTCAGCAGGGGCTGAGGAGCCAGCTGTGATGAACAAGAGACCAGACCCACTGACACAAAGCCTTTGCTTTGCTGGGTAAAGTGAGAAATTAGTAGTGAGTAATGAGACCAGCATCGTTGAGAAGTCTTCTGGAGAGTGTTTCTTCAGGGTTAGCCTGCAGAAGCTGCGTTCCAGAAGCTTCCAAGGTTGTACCTCCTCCCGGCAGCTGAACTTGGTGGTAGGAGAGTTCCCAGGTGGTACTGGTTTCGAAGGCATGAAGTAAGGTCACGGAGAGCAGCTGAGGCTTGACACTGTGTGGCAGGGTTGGAGTTGCTGAAGAGAGCTCA
>JAQHUG010000020.1:13168682-13187990 GCA_028555095.1 Dicrostonyx torquatus
GGGAAAAAATTAGTCAAGTATATTTTCTCTGATACTATGCAGAGTGGTGAGACCGAATATAGTGCTGAATGAGTCAAAGGCACTGAGGTGCCCTTTAAGAACCCAAATATCCTTGGACTGCCTAGCAGACCCAAGCAATACTGGAAATGGTATTTATGTACCAATCAATATTCTGATTCTGCTAATCTGATGTCACCGAGCCATGCGACATTTAGAGTTTATCATGAAATGTTTTCTGAGGAGAGGACTGTGAAATCAGGTCATAGCACAAGCACTGGAGAGGTCACTCATAGGACATGGTGATCTGCTGAGGAAGTCTTACAGCTTGTGGTTCCCACCTACTGGGGTGTGGCCTCTTAGACCATATATGCGGATGCAGAGCCTGTGTCCACCCCTTCCTCCTTTTCGCTGGCTGCTCTTTCGGATGGCTGGATTGTTGGATTTGATCTCTGTTCTCTGTTCAAGCAGAGAATTCTGATTTGTGAGTTTACCCATAAATAAATAACCATTTATTTCTCAATTCTGAGGATTTCTTTTAAAGTGTCAATGCCACACTTGGTGCCCAATGTGGGGTTTTTCCTCTTCCCACCAGCCAAATAGTATCGGGTCCTAAGATAAGGGCTTCTTGCATCTATTTCTGACCATCTGAATCAGGAACCTGGCAATGAACACCACTGATGTGTGCCTGTGTTTACTCCCTCAATGTATTTGTTTTTTTGTTAACCTCTACATTGTATAAAAGCACTATGATAGAGCCCCTTTTCCTATTTTATAGGACTTTCTAGGTGAAAAAAAAACAAAAAATGATGCATTTATTTCAGGTCAAGAGTTAAAAGACTTCAGACTTGAGAGGTGACTTGGTGATGGAAAATGTTTGCTGCTCTTGTAGAGGACCAGAGTTCAGGTCCCAGCACCCATACAAGGTGCTGTGTGTAACTCCATCCCCAAGAGACCTGATGTCCTCTTGGCCTCAGAGCATCTGCATACAGATATGTCATACATATTCTCATAGCACCAAGACATACACAAAATCTTCAAGAGAAAGAAAGAAGAAGAAAAAAAAACCAACTTAAGTAGTAGAAACAAGTAGAGACTCCACCTGCACAAGTGAGAGGAACACAGGCAAGACGCGGGTGTGTGAGCCATCACAGAGATCGGGTGGCCTGCTTACAAGGTAGGTGAGATTTGACTTGTTCTCTGCTGAAGCAAATGGAAAAACAACGGGAAGGATTGCCCATGCCTTTTCATTAGACCAAGTTCATATATGTGATAGAGCTAATGACTTAAAGATGGAAGTTACTTGTGCCTTATGCAGAATAAAACCAGTCTCGGGCCGTGCCCATCTGAGTCGTAAGGCTGTCTGTGCAAATTTAAGAAAGATGGCTCTTTTGTGTTAAGATTTCTGTGTGTGCAGGATGGTGAAGTCCTTGTCTGTCATCTATGGCACTGGGTTTAAAAGAAACGAAGCGGAGCTCTGCTGGTGAGGAGTGAGGTCTGTCTCAAACCAGGGTTAGACATCTAACCACTAGACGCCAGAGTGAGCCTTCAGAAAGTGGACAGTGAGGAGGGCATCATGAGAATCTACAGATTCTTATAGACTTTCAAAGGTTTAATTTTTTAATGATAATCCTTATTGCATGTAACTCTACAAGATTTTCTGTGATAAAAGTCAAAAGGTATTGTTTTTAGAAAAAAGAAAAGAATGGGAATTAAATTATTTTGTCTTGATAAGAGTCATTTGATCCTTGAGAATTTTGTTCATATGAACATTTGAGAATTTCTCTTTTCTCGTTTTAAGAAATATTGGCTCAAACTATTATATGGAATATTCAAGTGCACCATCCAGTAATTTGATTTTTATCTCTATTTAAAATTTTATTTTTATTTTAAATGAATATTAATTTCACATATCAATGTGTTCTGCGTATTTCTATACATGCACACAGCATACACTTATCACTTCATTCCCGTTCCCTGACTCTCATCTCATCCCAGTTTCTAATCATCACTCATCTACTTCAGGTGGACATTTCATAGCTTTTATATAAGAGAATGAGCGTGGCATGTTTGACACTGTGTCTGCCATATTTGCCCAACATAATTGTCTCTAGTTTAAATTATTTGGTTATAAATGAGGCTTTTTTTTGAAAAAAATTGTGTTTGTGTGTGTGTTCACAAATACATATGACTGTGTTAGTAGAGCTAGGTTCACAGTCTCATATAACATGTGGGATGGCTTGTTGGGGTTTCTGTCCCACCCAGTACCCCACAGCTGGCAAGCCCCAAAGAAAATTACAGAGGTCTCCATAAGATAATAAGCTGATTGGCCCATTAGCTCAGGCTTTTTTATCAGCTCTTGTAACTTATATTAACCCATTGTTCTTATCTATGTTGGCCACATGGCTTAGTACCTTTTCTCAGCGTGGCAGATCACATGCTGCCTCTTCCGTGTTCTGCACAAGAGTGGGGGAATGGGCTTCCTTCTTCCCAGAATTCTCCTGTTTTCCTTGTGCCACCTCTATTTCCTGTCTGGTTGTTCCACCTATACTTCCTGCCCAGTCAATCAGCGTTTATTTAAAACATGATTGACAGAATACAGAATTGTCCCCCACCAGTCTCAAGCTAATTTTTTTAGCATGGTGGCAAATGCTTTTCACCAATAAGCCATCTTGTCAACTCCAAGGCTTTCCTTATGGAAATAATTGTTCTTGGGCGAGATGGCCATTCATGGGCACCTAGGGTGAGCCCATACTTTAACCATTGCTTTAGTAACTATGAGTAAACAAGTCTCCTTGGTATGCATATTTCATTCTCTTGGACACATACCTAAAAATGAATGGGGAAGGTTAATCATACAAATCACAGGGTAGCATTCTTTTTAGTTTTTTGGGGAACGTCCACACTTCTTCATAGTGACTGTGCTAATTTATATCCTTACTAACAATGTATGAATGTTTTCCTGAGTCATTACTAGTATCTGGTGTGTGTGTTTCTGTGTATGTATTTGAGTGTATGCACTTTTTATTTTTGTATTTTGAGATAGGGTGTCTCTATGTAGTGCAGGGTGACCTTGAACTTTCAGTGTAAGTACTGAGATGACAGGCTTGCAGCACCGTGCCTGCTTCATTTCTCACTTTGAAAATAGTTAGTTATTCTAGCAGTAATCACATGACATACCATTATTGTTTAAATTTGCATTTTCTTGATGGTTAATGGTATTGCCCCTTTTCATCCCTTTTAAATTGAATTTCTATTTAGCATAAAAAGTCAGGGTGTTTATTGTGTTACTTTCATATATACATATGAAAAATACACACGTATGTATATATATGTATATGTACCTATATTTAGAATACTTTTTCATTTTCTCTCCCCGCTGTTTTTCCCATAGCTCCTCTCCCCCTCTTGATGGTTCCTCTTCTTCCTTCCAAATAGTCTTGTTTTTTGTGTTACAAATATTTTGTAACCCTGTCTTATTTCTTGCTTTCTTTAGACCCCTTCCTCTCCTCTCATAGTCCCTCCTTCTCTCTCTCTCTGTCTCTCTTCACACAAACACACACACACACACACACACACACACACACACACACCACACATCTGGGATTTGCATATCCGAGAAAACGTGCAGTATTTTTCCAAGTCTGGCTTATTCCACCTAATGTAATGATTTCCATTCCTTCCACTGTCTTTCCAATGTTATTATTTCATTCTTGACAGCCGAATACAATTCTCCTGTGTATGTCCAGCACAAACTTCTTTATCATTCCTATGCTGGTGGATATCTAGGCTGGTTCCATTTCTTGGCTACTATTAATAGCCCCGTAATAAACATGTGCGTGTAAGTGTTGCTGTCGTATGTTGATTTAGAATCTTTGTGTGTGTGTGTGTGTGTGTATATATATATATATATATATCCAGGAGTGACAGAGCTGGAGTGAACAGTCATTCTATATTTAGCTTCTAATTGGCTGATTTCCATAGCAGTTACACCAGGTACCTCTTTCTTCGCATTCTCACTAGTAAACATCCTTTCCTCCACCAGAGTCATCCTGACTGGGCTGAGGCGTAATCAGAAACAGTTTGGATTTCGGCTTTAAGGGTGTTGAACATGCTTCATGTGTATGTGTATGTGTTGGCCATCTGTATTTCTGCCTTTGCAAAACATCGCTTCAACTCATTGGTTTACTTATTGGTTGTGTAATTTGTTTTGTTGCCGTTTAATTTTTAGAGCTCTTTATAGTTTCGACGTATTAATCCTCTCTCTGATGACAAAAATATCCTCCATCCTATACTCTGTGCTCTCGCCTTGCCGATGGTCTCCATCCTGGTCAGAGACCTTTGCGTGCCGTGCATTTCCATTTCTTACTTCTTGATGTCTCCGGTGCTATCCAAGTTCTTTTCAGAGTTTCCCTGCTTGTGGCCATGCCTTGAAGTGTTTTTCCTGTTTTTTCCCCCCCAGTAGTTTTGGAGTCTCATGTTTTTACACGAAGGTCTTTGATCCATCTTGAATAGGTCTTTCTGCAGCATGAGAGAAGGTTGTCACTTCATTCTCTTACATAGAAATGTCTGCTTTCCACACCAGAGTTTGTTGAAGGGTTTTTGTTCCCTGAGTGTTTTGACACCTTTGAACATTTAGTGACTTCAATTGTATGGGTTTGCTTGCGTGTCCTCTGCTGTGTTCATTTGGTCTCCATGTCCGGTCCTTTTCAGTAGCATTCCGTTTTTGTTGCTATGACTCTGGGGTATGACTTCAGATGAGGCTTTGATGCCTCAAGTATTGTGCTTCCTGCTTGGACATTTGGCTCTCTGGTGCCTCCATCCCCACAGGAATACACCCCCCCCCAGTTCTATGACTGTTGCTGGCCTTTTGGAGGCATAACAGATAATTATTGGTGACAGAGCTATCTTCACAACATTAGTCCTGCTGATCTGTAAGCATGGGAAGTCTTTCTTTCGGGTAGTGCCTTCATGTTCCTAAGTTTTCCTGGTGGAGGTTGATCACCACCTTCTCTGGGTTTACTCTTAGATGTTTTATGTTTTGAAGCTTTATGAATAAAAACTCTCATCTCTTTATGATAACGTTTTTCCATTAGAAAAGCTAATGATTTTCATATAGTGGTGTATTCTACTAATTTGCCAAAAAGTGTTTAGCAGATTTCAGAGGTTTCTGGTGGAGTCTGAAGACTCTTTTAAGGAAAGAATCATGTCATCAAAAGTAGAGATAATCTGACTTCTTCCTTTTCTGTTGTAGCCCCCCCCCCCTTTTCTCTTGCCTTATGGCTCTAGATAAATCATTGAACACTATATTGAAAAGAGACCCAAGCCAAGGCCAGTTGTTAGTAGAAATGCTTTCAATTTCCCTGCACTTGTTATAGTATTGTCTACAGGTTTGTGGTTTGCTATATTTGGGTTTTCTTATGTTGAGATGTGTTTCTTTTCTGTTCCGAGTTTCGTTTATTATGAAGTTATGTTGGGTCTTGTCACCAATCTTTTCTCTCTCAGTTAAAAGGATCACGCGATTATTGTTGTGAAGTCTTTCATGTCCTGTTGAGTGTTCATTGAATTGTCTGTGGTGAATCATCCTTGCATCCCTCAATTGAAACCCAGTTTTCTGTGGTGTATGATTTTCTTGTGTTCTTGAATTCAAGTTGCGAGACTTTCATTGAGCATTTTTGTGTCTATGTTCACCAGAGTATGTAGTGTGCAGTTCTTCTCTGCCGTGCTCAATTGGTTTTGATAACATTCTAACTCCCCTGCCGTCGGGACACAGTGAGTTCCTCCCTAGCTCTCCCTCGTTCATCTATTCTTCTTACGAGCTGATTTCTCTCTTGTGCTCTTGACACTGAGACTTCTTTTCTTCTTTCTTTGAGTATAGCTTTTTTCCCTAGCTCTTCTGCTGTGCTGGGTTGGTGGCCATCTGTCTTTGTGCTAGTCCTGATGTGTCCTCATTTTCCCAACAAGTTGAAAAGATAGCCTGGCTGGGTATAATATTCTTGTGTAGCGGTATTTACTTTCACAGCTTGATATGCACGTTCTCTTCCTTCCTGGCTTTTAGGGTTCCATGCATTACTTGTGTTATCTCAGGTGTTTGCCTTATTAGGCGAGTTTGCATTTTTTTTTAATATATTGACTATACTGTTTTTGGTTCTTCTCTGGCAATGTGTGTTTAGATTCTAACTTCCCCCTTATATTTGGATGCCTGTGTTTTGTTTTTTGTCTAGAATTTGGCAATTTTCTGCTCTAATTTTATTCAATAGATACTTTATACCTTTAGTTTTAAATCTTACCAAACGTGTGGTTTGTGTGTATTGTATGTATGTTTGTATTTGTGTGTATGTGCATATATACATGTATATTTGCATACATGTGGCAGCCAGCGATAGATGTTGGGTGTCTTCCTGTTTGTATTTACTTTGTTTTGAGTCAAGGTATCTCACTTAAGCTGGAGCTCATCCATCCATCTGCTTCTGCCTTCCCCGTGATAAGACTGGAGGTGCTTGCTGCTGCTATGTCTTGCCTTTTGGTGGATTCTGGGATCTCGGCTCATGCTCACATGGTAATCACTTCTCCAACTGAGCATCTCTCTTGCCCTTTTATTGGCTATGTATGTAATATTTCCTAAACCTTATTCTCCATTCCTATGATATTTTGGCAAAAATGACTGCTTTGCCCTTGTCCTGAGAAATTCTCAGGGTAAATTTTGAAGTAATGGGCTAATTTCTTTGGAGAAAATTTCAAGACAATCTAATATTGACTTTGTCACATGGTTTTTCAGAATCTTTATAACTCGGGTCTAGAGTTAAAAAGAGCAAGTGGTACAGAAAGAAACAAAAAGATTGTACAGTTTTAGAGATAAAAATGGCACTAGCAAGGTTAGTGTTACATTCAAGGCTTGTACTGGAAGAGTGGCTAGAACATTAAAAAGATTCACTAAGGAGATCAACACCACTAAGGAAGGGCCAAATCTGTGCTGGGATGATGGAAAGATGCCCTCAGGGCAGGATCCCACCTAGGCAAACTTCTAGCTTGTGAAAGGAAAATGCATAGGGAATTCTGCTCCTAACTGTACCAGCAAACAAAACTGCAAGTGTGATCCAAGAGTTCTGTCTCAAGTGGGTAACCAAACTTGTCCACCGCCTTCAGAGTCATGAAGGATACCCTAGCAAAGGGGTTGTGGAACCTTCCTCCTCAGTCCAGGAAAGCCATTAAGGCCAGGAAATGTGTGGTAGAGCAGTCCCTGTGTGGGAACCCTGAGCGTTCAAGAGGCCCTTAGAGCCATTGCATGAAGCCATAGAAGTAAAGCCCAAATTGTACTGGAAATGTTATGATGTCAGATGTTAGGGCTGTGGGATATCTACCAAGGAGAGCTGCACACCGGGAGTAGAACCATTCTAAGAGATGCGGCACCCTGCAGGTGGCAAAGTTGTAATGGCACAGACATCTAAGTCCTTTGTCACCAGACGTGAAGTTACAGGATTTCAGGTTTACTTTGTCCCAGGTTTCTTCACTGTGCTCTGACTCTTCCCTTTTGGAAGGGTAACATACATTCTGTGGCCGTTTATGTTGGAAGTATATAATTTCTGTTTGATTCTACAGGGTGTTATAATTAAGAGATTGACTTGAGTTTCAGAAGAGGCTTTAGACTTTGAATGTTTAGACAGCGCTGTGACAGTGAAAGGTTATGGGACCTTTTGAAGTTGAGCCAAATGCATTTTAAATGATGCTATAGGCATGGGAGTTTGGGGTCAGGGATGGAATGTACTGAGTTGGGCATTTGAATGAATTCCCAGTTCCCAAATAGTGGCTGTCTGGGGAAGAATTAGGAGGTGTGACCTTGTTGACGGGGAGCTTTGAGGTTTTAAAATATTGGCACCTTTTTCAGTTTGCGAACAAAGAGGTGAGCTCTGAACTCTTGCTCCAACGTCGTGCCTGCCTGCCTTCTACCATGATTCCTGCTAGGGTGGCCATGGACATTTGTCCCTATGGGGCCATAAAACCAACCTTCTGTAAGTTGCCTCAGTCATGATGCTTTATCACAGCATCATGAAAGTAGAAAAGTAACTAAGACATTATCTGATCCAGTTTTTATGTTTTGCTCATGATTTTCACATCTTTATCAACGAGAAGTAGTTGGCTAGAGCTTTCTCATTTTTTTCATCATCTTTAGAATTGGGAAATTGCTGTCCTCAGAAAATGAGTTCAGTATCTTTCAAAGATGTCTTAGAGACCTGATTAAATTCTTCTTAAAAGTTGGGTAGCAATTGCCAGTGAATCCATGTGAGCTTTCTCTTGTGAGTAGATATGAGTAAGCTTCCTCATGATGCTCCTTCTTGTTAGATCGTGTCCTTCAATATTTCTCTGTTCCAGCTAGCCCATCAGGTTGATGGAACTATGCACCCTGTTCCTTTACTGCCTGCTTAGCATCCATGGGCCCATTGTGATACTTTCTTTTCTACTTCTGATATTAATGGTTCGTGTCATTCCCCTTTTTTTCTTTGTCTAGCTAGAGGCTTTATAATTTTATTGATCTTTTCAAAGGACAAGCTTTTGGTTTGGATGATTTTCTCTGTTAATTTTCTGTTTTTCATTTCATTGATTTTTTTTTTGCCCCAATTTTTACATTGCCTTCTTTGGATTCAGATTTTTTTCTTCGCTCCCTGCTTCCCTTAGACTGAGTCTTAGTGAGTGATTTTAGAGCCACCTCCCTCATCTTTATTTCCTTTGCCTTCTTCTCTTTTCTTTCCTCCCATTGCTTCCCTCCTTCCCTCCCTCCCTCCCTCCCTTCCTCCTGTTCTTCCCTGTCCCTCCTTGAACTAAGGGCTTTTTATACACTGATCAAACACTCTATCAGAGACCCCCTTCAGATACGACCTTGGTATATATCTCAGGCTGGCTTTGAACTCACAATCCTATGGCCTTTCTCCCAAGTGATGTCATTATAGGCACACATTTCTTCATCTTTCAAAATATATAGTCAACTTTCAAAATATATATTCAACATCATACATTTTTTTCTAAGCACTGCTTTTGCTGTATCTCAGTTTTTAAAATATTTTCATTTTGTTCAAAATGACTTGCTTTTTATTTTATTTTTATGTTTTTATTAATTTTTTGATAAAATGTCATAAAATGTATTTTGACCGTATTCATCCCTCCTCTAATTCTTCCTGTCTTCCCCTATATTTTCACCCATCAACTCCCTTCATTGTTCGTTTTCTCTCTCTCTCTCTCTCTCTCTCTCTCTCTCTCCCTCTCCCTCTTAAAACCATGAAATCCAGTTTCTGTGTCCTTTGGTGTAGACTAGCTTTGGGAATTCATACCTGGAGTTCATCTTCAGACGGCAGGCTTGGGTTCTATGTGGTTCCAGGTTGATGCACTGTGAGGGGTGACTGTGAGATTGGCGGGTAGGGGAGGGGAACAGCCTGGGGCTCTCTAGTGAAGGTTTCAAGTTTGGCACTGTGCAGTCCCTGAGCCCAGTGGTAGGTAATATGGCTAACTGTTGGTGGAAGGCTCAAAATGGCATTTCACTTTTGAGATTTCTTTTTTGACCAGTGTGTTATTTAGACTCACTCCATTCAATGCCTTACTATTTGGGGGTAGTTTTCAAATTATTTTTCTATTATGACATGCCAGTTTAGCTTTCATTGTAGTCTGAGAACAAATATTGCTGACTGTCAATTATACACCAGTTAAGGTGTATTTTATGGTCACAATTTCTTTTGCTTTGGAAATGTATTCCATGTATTGGAGAAGAATGTGTTTTGTGCTGCTAGTGGCTGGAGTAGTCTACATAGAGGTGTTCATTTTGTACAAATGACTGGTGCCTCTCTGTTCACCTGTGTCCCCACTAACCTACCTGCTGGAGCTCTCCAATTTTGGTAGAGACATGCTGAAGTATTCAACTATAATAGCAGATTTGCTATTGTTTCTCCTTACAGTTCTGTCTGTTTTAATGCTCCTTCTAGATGTGCCCACATGCTCATGTGCTTAGCTCTGTGTTCTGGGGAGATTATTCATTGTGTTTCTGGGATTATCTGGTATCTCTGGTAACTTTGCTTGGTCTTACATTGGTTCTTTATGAATTAGTATCTCTCCATCTTTTCTAGTTTTGGTCTATTATATCTTTCTCTATAGTTTATTTTTAGGTTGTAAGTGTCTGTTTATGGTGGACTTCTTCAATAAAATATAGCTTTTATTTCTTGATCTATTCCAACCATCTTTTTTACTTTGTTCATTTGGGCCACTGATAACATATAGATATGGAACACATTTGCCTCTGTGCTCTTTATTCTTGCACTATTTTTAGATCTTTGCTCTCATTCTTTCATTAATGCATTATTAATAAAATAATAAAAATATAACTTTTTTAAACTCTGGAGTTAGAAATCTATACCAAACGCTAAGCTAAGTAATGTTCCTGGTTAGCATGAATACCTTATGACATTCAAATAATCTTCATGTCTCCCAGATTTCCTGTGTACCTTCTTATCTGCTTTATTTATGTCAAAATTGAGCACACAATCACTACCACTAAAGTTCATAAGCTGACAACTGTTGAAATAATTAGAAAAACTAAAGTTTCAAATTTTCTTTCTTAAATGTCTCTTCAGAATTCACATAGATCTGAAACTCTGGTCTTTATTACTTTAATTTTTTTTTACATCTATTGATTGACTGTGTGTGTGACTGTGTGTGAGGACATGTGTATGCCACAGCTCTTCTGTGGAAGTCAGACGATAATCAAATCTTTTTCTCTCCTCTCACCAAGTGGGTTCCAGGATCAGAATCAGGTAACCAGTCTTTGTGGCAAGTTAGCACCTTTACCTTCTGAGACATTTTGCTTCTTCTTTTTTTCTTAATTTATGATTTTTTGAACAGTTGTTTCCACTTTTATTTTTCAATTTAAATCCGTCCATCGATTCCTGTGAGCCCCAGGAAGATGCTTCATTGGTGATTGGGGAAACATGGAAAGTTGGGATTAGAAAAAAATTACCTTCCTCTCTAGCTCTGATTCCTGTTGTCTCAGTGTCTCTGCCTACATTAGAGTGTAGAGAGATCAGAAACATCATATCTACATCTAAGTAGTCTTGATATTTAAATATTCTATCATTCATCTATCATCTATCTATTTATCTATCATCTATCTATCTATATCTATCTTCATCATCATCATCTCTCTGTCTCTCTTAACTATCCATCTATCCCATTTGTATAGCCATCTCTCTGTCTAATTGTGGATGAATGAAAAGATGCCCCCAGGCTGAAAGGCAAAGGTAGGGTGTTCTGGAAACATGTTCTATCTCAGGCCATGGAGGAGGCTGCCTTGAGTGGTCCTCTGAATAAGCAGAAGCAAAATGCAGAACCCTGGACTAGAGAATGGGTGGGAAGAGTGAAAGGAGTTCTGTGTGTTGCTAAAAGTGCCTAGAATTGGAGCTGCATTTCCTTCATGATAAAGCCCCTGTTATGTCTTGAAGCTAGAGGAATGAATACTGAGAAAATTTATACAGTATCAGGCAAGGTAGGAGAAATTGATCTTGGCTGAATGCAGTTTTGGGAGGGCGTGTAAGAATTACCTAGTTGTCGATGAAGATTTTGTCAGTCACTCTGAGTTGGAAGTGCTGGGGACCATCGGAAGCACAGGGTTGGGTAGCTGGGGCTCTTAAGCCAGTGGATTTATGCAGCATATGGAACAAGGCAACCCTTCAGGGGAGAAATGTTTATTGGTTTCTAAGTGCTTTTTCTGCTTTTTGCTAGTGTCTTTCTTCATTAGGCTTGCAAGCAGGGCTTGAGAAATAAGATGCCCTGCTTACTGAGTCCTGTCGTACATTAACAGCCTAGCCTAGCATTAGGGCATTGGAGCAGAGCCATGCATATTGTAAGCATATATCCTCCTTGGGGCTTGGAAGATCTTTGCCAGGGGAGGGGACATGAACATCGGGAAGTTTCTTCCTGAGATGTCATTAAGTTGCAGATCAAGGCTCTGAGCTTATCTGCATACATTTCAAGTTCTTAGAAGTGTACACAGACCAAGGGGAGGTGTGGGCTAAGGTGGTAAGCAACATGGCCCTCAGCCAGCAGCAGAGATTGTCTGTGGGTTATTGGGGCATATTGCTCCCTTTCTTCACCCGCTGCTAGGCTGGGCTGTGCCTAGGGAAGCAGGCAGTACCCTACAGCTTGCCAAAAGCTTCATGCCTCTGACTTGAAAGCCTGGACCTGTTTTTTAGCTGCCCTTTGTATACTTTGGCCTGAAACCCAGGGTCCTTCCCTGTGTCCAGCGGCTATGTGTTCTAGGGCAGGTACCAGCAATGTGGAACTCTGGAACAAGGTGACACGGCAGGAGAGCCATCTCTATGCAGGGGCTTCCTGCTGTATGGTCATCTCACCCAGCTCTTAGCTGTGGCAGCAATGCCTTGCAGAGCATAAGCACTGTTTTATATGCATCATCTCATTTCGTTATTTTAAATTTTTTTTGTTTTTGGTGCTGGTGGTGGAGCTTAGAGCCTTACCCATCTGGGCAAGTGCTCTGCCATTGAGCTATTCTGTCAGCCAGTAGTTCTCTCCCTCCCTCCCTTCTTCCCTCCTTCTGTTTCTTCTTCCCTCCCTCCCTCTATCCTTTTCTCTTTTTCCTTCCCTTTCCTTCTTTCCCTCTTCGCTCCCTCCCTCCCCCTCTTTTTCTTGTTTTGATAGCCTTGAAAACAGGATGCCTCATGGTTTTACATCCTCCTTGGAGTAAATTGGTGTACAGAGGAACTACACCATTTGCCCAGCTGCCGTACATGAGCTGTTTATTGGCTGACTCCTCAGCAGAGCCCTCCCTGGTTCCTTTCCTGGTCCTCTTCTCACTTTCTTCCTGAGGAAAAATGATAGGCGATGATACAGTTCAGTTCAATTCAAGGTGATCCCTTCCTTGGATAGTGTTTTAATGTACTTCCAGAATGTTCTAGCCATTGACCCAAGGTTCAGAAATACAGGGAGGCTTGGTCCTATTGGATGACTGCTGCCTGGCTTCTCAAGGGCAGGTGCTGATGGGTAAATTATTACACAACCCAGTTTACCCACAGCACCGGGTCAGAGGTGCGCTCGCTCGCTGCCTAGCTATGGACTGGCACACCTTGTGGCAGTGGTGGCAGTGGCATTGATGAACTGCATGGCTGTCCCTGGTAGATGTGAGTAGGGGCCCACAGAGCGAATGGAGTTTCCACATCTGAGGGACACCTGCGGGGCTTGGCAGTGACAGTCCAGACTGTAATTTGTAGCACAGATTCACTGGCACCCAGAGAGGGGAAAGACAATTTGGGAACCCAGCTGGACAAAGATGAGGGCCTGAGGATTTCAGGGATGGAGACCAGGCAATGGGCTAAGTGGCCACATTAAGTGGATCCGGTCTGGGTTAGTTTCTGAAGTATGGCTGAGGGACAATACAGAACCCCTGGTGCCTGAAAGGAAGTGGGGAAGCAAAATGCTTTGATTCTGGAAGGGGTTCCAGATTGACTGCGATGGAGAGACACAAGGGATTGCTGTGAGAGATGCTACAGGCTTGCGATTCCAGTCCTTTGACCTCACCTGCCTTGGCAACAGCGTGGATGGGCGGGAGGGAAGGAGCCGCCTGGCTAATTAGTACTGTAAAGCGGAACTCCAGTCTGCAGTTCTGAAAGTTTCTCCTTTCCTTTATCATCTTTTTTTAAATGCTGCTAAGACAGTGATAAAAGGCTGGGTGGAATTCCACTGTCCGGGTGAACGGAGAGCCACTCTGAGAGATGCTGACTTAAGCACTTGCTGGCTCCCTCCCTCAGGAGGTTTCCTCCTCCTGTGTTAAATAGTACCAAAATAAGCATCTCGAAATGGCACACCTAAGCTCTTTGTTCATTCTTCATCATGAATTTGAGTAAATCCCACAGGGAGGGACCATTTATTTAGAAGGAGGGTGGTGGGTGAGGAAGGGTTGAGTGGAAGTGGGGATAGCATCTGTATAATGGACAGCAGTGGCTCTAGGACCTATGGTTCCTTTCGTACCTCTTGGAGCCTGCCAGGTTTTGTACAGCTCACGTAGATGTGAGCAGTCTGCCTGTGCCTTGGCTTTTAGGGCGGGTTGAGTAACAGTGGAAGCTTCCAGGTCTCTTTGTAACCACTGCTGCCACTGATGGCAGGTCACAGTGGGGAAGCTGGCCTTTGTGACACAGCAGAGTAGCATCCACATCTTCGTCCCTCCCACATCAGTTTCGATTGAGGACGTTGAGTAAAACGATGGGGTTAAAAACGGGAAGCAAACTCAAAACCCCGAAGCGTTGTTTATATTTTTAACTGTGCCTTTTGGTTTTCAGGTTCGTTCATTTTGTAATAAAAAGAGGCCCAAACCCACCCAGACTCTAGAGTGAGCCCTGCGATGCTTGGAATAGCGGTTGGAATGGAAGCTCTCGTTTGGGGGTGCTCAAGATGTTATTGGCTTTGCACTTTGCAGAACAGCAGGTGCTGTTACAAAGTGAGGAGAATTTTATATGCGACATGAAAGCAGTGGATTGCATGAAATAAATCTGAGGAGAAAGTTCATATCCTGAGTCTCCGAACTTTAAATCCATGCTGTATTCTACTGATGAGGACACTTTCCCAATTGCTGTGTCAGTTTAGTCGGTCAGAAACACGTAAAAAAGCCCACGGGGAGGAAGCAGCTGAGACACTAAATTCTTCTCTCAGTCTAGAGAATTTCTGTAACTGTGGATTTTAGAGTTAACTGTTTCAGCCAGAAGTTTCTCTAAAATGCAGCCCCCTAGGTTAATGGACATGGTATTTCATAAGAACACCTTTTTGCCTCTTGGGCTTTGTCGGCTGGCCAAGGGCCTCGTTGTAGAGGCGTCTATAGACTTCTAATCATTGTCAGGGGCTACTCATAGGGATCTGTCCCCAGGTCAAGTGGGATGATCATACTTGGTCATAAATGTGAGTCAGGGCTTTCAAGGCAAGTATGGAGAAGAATTTGTGATTAGTTAGGGGTCCAGGAAGCGATTCTTTTCACAGGACCATAGAATAGAAGCATTGGAGTCATAATTGAGTAGACAGGGAGCCCAGAGAGGAGTGCTGGGCTGCTCTTGAGTTCCAACAGAGGCAGCATTTTTCTGCATCTCGTGTACTCCCTCTTCTAGCTTCTGGGGACATCTGTTCTTCAGCTGCCAGAAGAATATGGATCCTTTTCCTACTGTCTGCCAGTGTCCCTGCTTCATTGGTAGGTTTTTGCTTTTTCACTAGCTCATCCAGTAGCAGAGATAGTGCGAACATCTATCAGTGATGGAACTAACTAAATAGCCATCTGAGTGCCAGTCTGTAATACAGACTAATAGAGGAGACATTTAGACATTTAGGAAGAAAGACCTGCATGGGTTGGGAACCGCTATGCCCATCAAGGAAGTCAGTTGAAAAGATAAAGGTACTGTGTCATACCAAAGATATGTGTCATACCATTGGGAAACTAAGGCCTGTACCATTGTCACCATAAGCATCCTTGTGGGTGGGCTATGTACTTTTTCAGTTGCCTTTCTCCCAGTGTGTACAGCTAATGCTGGAGGAAGAAGCCTGATATAGACGCTTGACTTCTGCCTTAGTTTGAGGTTTTATTGCTGTGAAGAGACACCATGAGCACGGCAACTCTCATAAAGGAAAACATTTACTTGGGGCTGGTTCATAGTTTTAGAGGTTCAGTCCATTATCATGATGGCATGAAGCATGGTGGCATGCAGGCAGATTTGGTGCTGGAGAAGGAGCTGAGAGTTCTACATCTTGATCTGCAGGCAGCAGAAGGAGACTGTGAGTCATGTTGGGTGTAGCTTGAGCATATAAGACCTCAAAGCCTGCTTCCATGGTGTCACACTTCCTCTAACAAGGTCATGCCTCCTGATAGTGCCATTCCTTATGGGCCAAGCATTCACACCTGAGTTTATGGGGGCCATTCCTATTCAAACCACCACAACTATCAACCACCTGATAGGTGAGACCTAGGGTGTTTTGACTAGAGAAACACTCTATAAACTGAAATATATAGTGTGTTTGTTCTTTCTAGGTATACCCCACATTAGTTAGTAGCTTCAATGGAGAAATATGCTATATAGTGTGTTGCTCTATGGTATGTTGAGTCAGTGAATTTTCTGGAACATTTTAGGCATGAACTGGGGCATATCCTAATACCCCTAATGCCAGGCGAGCTGTCTCCATTCATAAGAATGTACCTGGCCTACAGATCAAACTAGTGAGACTTTGGCCTAATGCTGAGCTCAATTGCAGACCAACTGTGATGAATCAATGGGTTTTATTAAGTGATATTTATATTTGAGTCTGAAAATTTCCATGAAAGGTTTATTTATTTATTATAAGCCTTTTGAGTTTTGATAAGTCAGCTAGCAGTTTTCCAAGGAAAGCTCTTGGATGGAAACAGACATTTTTGCTTTGGTGAATAATAACACAAGGCCAGGGGAGAAAGAAATGTATTTTGTCATTTGCGGATGGTTGCTCAGAGTTGTCCTTGAGCAATGCATAAATCTGGGGCAGACAACACAAATATGTGTTTCTACCAAGATAGCAAAGGAGGACCAGTTTGTCACACTTCTGCAGAAGGTGACAAGAGGCATCTGGGTGGATGGTAATTCTAGTTGTAAAGTCTTGGGAAGACCTCTTAACCTGGAGAAGCCTCAGGGCTAGGAAGAAGTCAGATACTAAGTGCTGTGTCCTCACAGCCTGGTAGCTTTAGGCGTCCTGGGGACACTCTGCGTCCTGAGAAGCTTTGTTTGCGCGTGTTGGAGAGGAGAGGAGCTGCTAGCAGAGCTAGAAGCACCCCAGATGGAAAATCCACAATGCCTGAGGTGGAGAAGCACACTAGTGGAAGCATGGGAAGGCCGCTGTCACTCACACTGTTGGGGGGTCAGGGGAGAGGTCAGCTTTAAGGCATTGGAAAGGTGACGCTGCATGTCTGTGTCTCTGGGTTTCTTGGCTTCCTTGAGCTCCCTCATGGTGGACAACCAGAGACTGCAGCTCCTCCCGATACATACACCAGACCTGTGTTCTCTCTCCTATGTCTGGTCTATCCTTTTATTTGGCACTGAAGGAGAAGCAAGGCTTGTGTCTTACCTTGGGATCTTTCAGTTAACTGACTCATTTTTCAGGCAGGTTTTGCTTTACAAAACAATTGAACAGACAGCAGAGGTTCCCTAGGCACAGTTCATCTCATCTCTTTCTCTCTGGGGTTAACATCGTGCATGATGAGTGAGACATGCATGATGAGTGAGGCACATTTGCTGGGACTGGATATTTGCGGCCTTCTGAATTTCTTTGTTACCACAAGAACTCAGTTTGTGTGAGGGCGCATTCTGTGGGTGTTACAGCATCCTAATACTCTTCCCCACCCAAATTGCCCCTTAGGGTCCATGTACTCATGTTTCTCTCCCTCTCCCTGCCGCCTCCTCCCTCCTCCCTCTTAGGCCCTTGGTCATTTTACCAGCTCTGCTGTTTTGTCTTTTCTAGAATATTATGTGAATGGACTATTTAAGTTTATGGCTTTGCTTTTTTTGTACTTGGTAACATATGTGTGTCTCAGTTACTTGTCTATTGCTGTGATAAAACACCATGAGTAAGACAATAGATCAGAGAGTTTATTTGGGGCTAACGGTTCCACATGGTTTGGTCTGTGATAGCAGAGTGAAGGCAGCAGGCTACGCAGCAGCCAAAAGCTCACATCTTTGCCCACGAAGAGGAAGCAGAGAGGGCTGGCCTGAAATGACTTTGAAATGTCAAAGCCTAACCCCAGGGACATAGTTACTCTAGCAAGGCCACACCTTCCTAATCCTCCCCACACAGCCACCATCTGGAGACCAAGTATCCAAACACATAAGGATTGTGGCCCATTCTCATTCAAATCTCCACATCCTACTACCTGGTAACTATAGGCTCCTGGCCATATCACAATGCAAAATGTATTCAGTTGAATTCCACAAGTCCCTATAGTTTGATCTTGATACTTTACTGAGCCCAAAGGCTCTCTTAATTGTAACTCCTTGTTAAAAAGGCAAAGCAGATTATATACTTCAACATACAATGACGTAGAATGCATATGACTCTTTCAAAAGTGAGGAATAAGTCTGAATTGTTCTAAGTACTACTGTTGTGAGTTCCTGCTAGGGTATCCCGTAAGCTCTCCTCGCGTTGTTCAGTCACCTTTCTGTCCAAAATCCTACAGTCTTCCACATTCTTCCCCTTTAAAAGGAAAGTTTGATTGTCAGGCTACAAACAGATTTGAATAGAGTATCAAGGAAAACCCTGGACCAAGGCAAAACCAAAACCCCAGCAGGCATACTCTTAAGTCAAAGGACTTAGATGGCTCTGTCATTCCAGCTTAGCTGCCTATAAGACTTCTCTCTCTCTCTTTCTTGTGTGTAACGCTCCTTGGCAGGTATCCCATGGCTCTTTCATGCCCAACATTTTTGGTCCTCCAGCACAATTCACTTCTACAGCTTCAGTGGCCTCTCAGGGCCTCTTGCCTTTTCAGGACCTTCATGCAGGGACTGCACATTTTCTGGCCTCCATTCTCCTTCACCCCAGAGGAAGATTTCCCAACCCCTTTGCTCATATATTCTTCCTGATTCTAAAGCCAGTGGGTGGCACTTCCAAGTTGGCCTGCCTGCTTGGTACCCTCTTTTGTTGTTTGGGGAACCAAGCTTCCTTTGGACTTCGCTTTTCACAAGTTGGAAGCTTAGCTGGCGGGGTCTTGCCGTTGGGATCCTCCTGAGATTTACCCGGGTGCTGATCAAGGCTCTTTGCAAACTCACCTC
This sequence comes from Dicrostonyx torquatus, assembly GCA_028555095.1. Classification (NCBI taxonomy): domain Eukaryota; kingdom Metazoa; phylum Chordata; class Mammalia; order Rodentia; family Cricetidae; genus Dicrostonyx; species Dicrostonyx torquatus. Next base: position 13,187,489 of record JAQHUG010000020.1, read on the forward strand.
TTTCAGCACACGGCTTGGCTCCAGCAAGACATTTCCTTGTGTTCTTTCTCTCCTATACCTGGACGGTTTTTATTCTTTGTGCTTCATTTGCTCCTTTCTGTTGCAGAGCTGAGTAAGAGTGAGTTCTAAAAACCGCACGGCAGAGTCAGTAGTGAGCTGTCTTGAAACTTCTTCCACCAAAGAAATTAGTTCAGTACCTTAAAGTTTTAGCTTCAGAGAAGTTCTTAAGGGCAAGATAAACAAAAACCAAAACCAAACCAAACTAAACCAAAACAAACAACAAAATCCAGAAACATGTTTTTTTCCTTCCTGCCTTCCCTCTCTCCTTTCCTCCTTCCTTTCTCTTTTTCATACTATATAGGTAACAGTCTCTAATGCAGTTGCTACTTACTATGCTTTGTCCTCGGCACTTCTGTTTCACAGGCTCCTGCTAAAGCCCTTTAAACTCTGCTTATGGTAAGCACTTTTTTGTAAAATCCCAAGGTCATCTACATGCCTCCCC
>JAQHUG010000020.1:13188130-13222443 GCA_028555095.1 Dicrostonyx torquatus
CTGTCTGGTGGTTAGAATCCATGAAGGCAGGTGGAGGTCCTGGACTGTCTGGTGGTTAGAATCCATGAAGGCAGGTGGAGGTCCTGGGCTGTCTGGTGGTTAGAATCCATGAAGGCAGGTGGAGATCCTGGGCTGTCTGGTGGTTAGAATCCATGAAGGCAGGTGGAGATCCTGGACTGTCTGGTGGTTAGAATCCATGAAGACAGGTGGAGGTCCTGAGCTACAAACAGCTAGAGTAGCAATCGAGAGTTCATATCTTGGGTCACAAACAGGAAGCAGAGAGAATGAACTCAAAATGGCATGAATCCTTTCAAACCTGGAAATCATCAAGGCCACATCTCCTAAGCTTTCTCCCAAGGTGCCACCAACTGGGGACTAAATATTGAAATGTCTGAGAAAGTAGGGGGAAAGTCACCCAAATTATTACCACAGTGGTTAAGGTTTCTTTTGTCTTTTCACAGTGTGGTAGTTCATTTCCATTTTTTCCCCGATTAATACTTTATACATTCATCTACTGTGGCTCCTAGTAGCGTGTTTTTAAATCTGTGGACTGTATGAGACTTATTGAAACTGAAAAAGAAAAAATGAATGATTCAGGAGTGATCAATGTTTACACTGTTTTCTCTTTAAAATAAAAATATTTATCTTTTTTTAATCTTGGAGGTAGATGCAACCCTTTAAAAAATTTCTGATAATTCTTTTCATATAGTACATTCTGACTTCCTCTCTCATATTTTTCCAGACCCCCCCTCCTCCCTACTCTTCTGAAAATGTATATTTTTCTGACTATGAAAGAAATATAAGGCTGGACCACTTGAAGTTGCCAGCATTTGTTCACTTTTCACTTTCAGAATATCAGTTTCACCCAATTCAACACAACTTAGGCTCCCAGCCTGTAGCTAACGTACAGAAATACAGAAAACCGCAAGGAAAATATAGGATATTTATTATGATGATTGGTAAAGTAATATAGCATTAATTTGAGATTGGTTTATGTCCCAGGGTCCATCTAGACCTGATTGTCCCCATACCTAGTCCCAGCCCAATCATATCTTTTATCCCCCAGGAGGTGAGGTCACGGTACACCTGGGGTATGTTCAGCACTGGCATTCCCCCTGGACTCCAGGTGTGGTCACTGAATTCTTCAGGGACCTCTCTAAGGAAGCTCTACCAGCAGAGCTTTTCAATCTGCAGGACCCAGAGGAGACCTTGGAGTTCTTGGACTCAGGTGCAAAGTCACGGACCCGCTGAGCAGTGGGATGGAATGTGCTCTTCTCATAAGGGCTGTACCAGGCTCCAGGCTTTTGGTTTGGGTTTCAGAGGCCAGCAGTGAGGAGTTCAGACTGTGGTCAGTCTCCAAGGTACTTACTCTGCACATTTTGGTCTCATGTCTGTCTTCATTCCTGCTGCCTCAGCCTGGGCATGCAGCCTGTGCTGAGGGTCACAGGGCTGTGGTCGTGGGACTCCCCAGATGGCTCACCTTTTGACTTCTACTGTCCTGTGGCTTTGGAACTTGGCCAAATCTGTGCTTTACTCTACAAGGTCTTGGCACTTATATCTTTATCCAACAATCTAGGGTGGCCCTTCTTGGATCCTCATAGGGAAAAGCTAACTCCTCTCAGGAAAGAGGAACACAGGAATAGCTGTCCCAGCTACAGTGGATCACCTGGTGAGGCAGATGTGTGAAGACATTGGTAAGCCATGATCTGGAGGAGGAATGAGGATGCTTAATTGTACCTCCTTTCGATTAGGAAGAATCAGCTCTATAGTGCTTGGGGCCCTGCTTACAGATGAGGAATTCCAATACATTGACACGAGGGCAGTAAACCAAGTGACAGACAGACAGCTGTGCTGTGTGACCATGCAGGTGCTGTCAACCCGGCTTCTAACTTCTAGGTGGCTTACGCTCTCTGCCCAATACACTTGTGCTGGACACACCGCTTCTGGACAACTCCGGATGTCTCATTTTCTTCTTTCTCTTTGGCCACCTCTCCCACACCCCCCATTTTTCAAGTACAAATCAACAACCCAGAGTGTTCACCCCAGTTGTCATCTTTCAGACTCTTCACACTGTGAACTAGGCCTAGGTATCCTAAACACCCAGGAGAAATGCTCCGGATGACCAGAGACTGCTTCTGTGCCTTAGGGTCCACTGTAATTGCTACAGCTTGCCAAGTACCAACCCCATTCATTCTGCCTCTCTCCCACGGCAATCTGAAGAAACGTTCTTGCCATAGAATGCACCTCTGCTGCTGTGTGACTAACCCAGGGCCCTCCCTGTGTATGCGTATGTTGCTTATCACACACCATGGTTAGACATGGCCTGCTTCTTGGGAATTGGGAGCAATGAACCATCTTTTCAGTGGAGATCATTCCCTGATACTGGCCTTCTTATAGAGAAATTTTCTGTGCATGCACCATGGAGCCAGGCCTGCCCGCATGATTCTCATGGATTGAATCCAACAAAACTCTAGTGGGGGGGCAAGAGATTTGGTGGTGAAAGTTCATGAAGGCTACTAACTTGGAGCTGAGAATTTGGGGATGTGTCGGTAGGAAAACTGGAGTTCGTTGGGTATATTCATTATCCCCCATATCTTTCATAAGGTGTCATGAGTTGAGATTTGTTCTACAGGGCCTGCATATTTTCCACACCATTTTTATTAGTAATCACTTGATAAAGGTGTTTCACTTCTTGCCTGAAATGGGAGTCATTTTCTTCCTATAGTTTTATTTAACTATATATTGACATGCAATAACCTACTTTTTAAAAATGTCGACTTTGGTTTTCTGTACCTATGAAACCATGGCTTTGGGTAAGAAAAAAAGCTTGCCCTTTTATAACCAGATTTACTTGTCCTGTCTAGAGTCTCCTGTCCCCAGCTCTCCCTCTCTCCACTGCCCGAATTGTAGGTGACATGCCCTGTTATAGTAGATGACATGCTGGAGAGTCTTTCAGGGGTGTGATCAAAAGGTGTGTGGTCTCTGTTTCTAGCTTCTCTGACTGCAGATTCGTGTGTGTGTGTGTGTGTGTGTGTGTGTGTTGGTTGGTTAGCTTTCCATCACCATAATGAAATAAAGACACAATCAATTTTTAAGAAGGAAAAGGTTTATTTTGGATCATCATTTTGTAGGTTCTCTTTTGTAACTGAGCAGTATCATTGGCTTTGGATCTGTAAAAGGTAGCAAGCATATCATCCCAAGAGAATGCAGTGGACCCTCATGGCTAGGATGTAAAAATGAAGAGGCAACACATCTACTAGCCTAAAGACTGATCCATGTTCCACCAAGTTCCATCATCTTCCAATGACGCTAGCGTGAATAGCGCACCTTTAACACGTGTTCCTTTGGGATACGTTATGGATCCAAACTATATTAATACTGTTGTGTGTATCAATACTTCATTCCTCATAGTTTCTCTTGGTTTTTTCCAAAGGTAATATTTTTCTAGGTTTTATAGTTAGTTCTAGAGTGTTTGCTACTGAATTAATTTTGCATTTTTGTCAAAAAATCAATTGATGATATATGTGAATCCATTTCTGGCCACTCTGTTTCACTTATCTGTTTTTCTATATTGATATCATTCTTCAGTCTCTTACTGTAGCATCAATAGTGTGTCTTGAAGTAGTACAAGTCCTTGTTCTTGCTTATGGCTGCTTGGGCTTTTCTCAATACTTTTCACCATTCATTTTAAAATCAGCTTTTCGATGTTTATTTTCAAAAGATGACAGATTTTGATCAGAATTACATGATCTATAAGCAATTGATAGGTGAATTGATATCTGGATAACACTAACCCTCATGATCTGTGCGTATGGCACACCTTTCCATTTACCCCAATCTTCTTTAATTGTTCTTGTGCAGATTTTTTTGGGCCACGCCTTCATTTTCATATTGTTGATGCTAGCACAAATGACCTTGATGTAAGGACATTCCTTATTGTTGTCACACTATTGATTTTGCAGCCTTATTCTTGCACCCTGTGACATTACTAACTCACCAAGGTATAGCAGCTTTTCAAAGAATTCTATGGTAGGTTCTGCTCTTCCTAGCTTTTTTGTGAGGGAAGTTTTCTTTCTTTTACATTTATAAATTTGAAGATTACTAACAACAAGAAAAACATATTTATTTGGAGCTTTTACAATAGAAGAGTCATCCACCATCACTTGCCAATGGCAGGCAGAGGAGTGGGGAGGTTTCCAGCAGGGAAAAAGAACAAGAAATTTCGGTGTGTCTGTTCAGGATTCTGTGGGTGTGCAGAGGTCTTGGGTGGCTTCACTGAAAGTGAAGAAATCCATGATTAGTTTTAGATGTAGTTTTTTTTTTCAGTTGACATTCAGTTGAAAGTGGAAGCAAAGTTAGACGAGCTATCAATAATTAATCATATTCTGGATTTTTGAAACTGATTTCCATAAAACATTTTTAGCTTCTTTTGGCTACTGACAGCAGCTTGCTTTTCTGGACTGGTTATTGTGATTCATAAGTTGGTTTCTTGGGCCACGCATTGCAGGTCTGACATCTCTTTTCATAGGAGTCATTGTCCGTCGTTCGTTCTTTCAATTTGCAGTCTGAATGGTTCTCTTTTTCTCGATCACTAGTCTAGCACCACGCACAAGGAGTTACGACATCTGAGGGAACAGTCAACCTTTAACCATAAAGTATAGTGTGAACCCAAGGCTTTTGTAGTTACATTTTCTCAGATTGAGGATGTTTGCTTCTATTCCCACTTCTTAGTTTTGCTGTTATTATTGTAACCTGTGTATGTAGAATGCTTGCGTGTTTCTGAAGATTCTCCCAACTCTCCCTCTCATCTTGCTGTGAGTGCTGGGGTTGCAGACACATACTAGTGTACCCATCTTTGCATGCTTGGATTATGGGAACCTGGATGCAGATCTTCACGCCTTTGCAGCTATACTTACTCAATGAACCCTCTCCCAAGCCCCTATTGTTACTTTGTTCAAAGTGTTCCCCTCCCTGCAACCAGGAATTTATGCTGGATTTCCTTTCGAGACCATTGCAACGGGATTTGGAATTCCAAAGGCTGATTTTTAAGTGTTTATCCTGCCCTTGTGTTCTTGAGATAAATCTCCTTTGGCCATGATCTATTATCTTTTTGACACATTGTTAGAGTTGATTTTAAGAATTTTTCACAATCTGTACTCATGAAGAAAGTTCTTTATTTTCTTTTGTTGTGATGTCTGTTTGGATATCAAAAATATGTTTACATCACAGGGAGTTGACATGTATCCCCCCTCAATTATTTTTTTCTGGAGAATTTGTGTGCAATGGTTTTCTTCCTTCCTTGATGTTTTGTGGAATATCCTGATATTCTGTGACAAACTGTGATGTTTCCTTTGTAGAAAATCTTTTAACCATAGATTAGATCTCTTTAATACACTGCCCTCTAGCACGTTTGCTCTTGAGTGAGCTTTAGTAGTTTATTTTTAAGCAATTTGTTCATTTTATCCTAGGTCATATAATTGATTGGCAGGGCGTAAGTGCCAGTGTAGTAAGTGTAGACTCTGAGGCGATGTGTGCTCCTGAAACTGCTGTAGAGATGGATGCTGGTGTTGCCTTCCTCTCATCTGCTAGTCCTGAGGCTTATCAGTTTTACTGATCTGCTTTCATTGATTATCTGGACTCTTTTTTTCTCTTTTCTACTTTGTTTTTTTGCTCTGATATTTACTTTTGTGCCTGTCTTCCCCACTTTGATGATTAAGGTGGAAGCTAAGGCCATCATTTTGAGTCTGCTCTTCTTTCTAATTCTCAGCAGCCAGTATTATAATTTTGGATGCATTTTTCAAAATCCCCATGTCATGAATATGCTAAAATTGAGATTTTCAAATTCTGCATATCATGATTGGGAAGTTAAGATGATTGTGATGTTAGTGATGGTTGTATTCCACCTTTATAGTTAAGGAACCAAATTAGCATCTTGAATTGAATTTATGTACATCCAATGATGCGTAATTAAACTGTTCTTGTGAAATTAGTTTTGATGCTATATACATATTTACACCCCCCCAAAAAAATCTTATGTTTTAATGTCTGTAGCTGATTTTAGAGAAGCATTCTACCTAGTCTTACTATTGAATCCAGAAGAACCTTTGATGCAATGCAGCTGCACTCCCTGCTTGGGCAGTCTGTCTGTCTGAGGTCGATACTCTCAAGGCTGTGCTATTAGGCAGACTGAAGTCTAAAGAGGCCAAGGTCAGTGGCCGTGGGAATTCTGGCTAGTAGGAGATGCACAGGAACTGCGTGAGAATGGCAAATAAATGGATGTTTGTGAACGGGGATGCTGAGGTTTCATTTGAGAATGTGTGTGCTTGCGCTTGCGTTTTACGGGGTAGCTGCTCTGACTCACTAGTAGCTCAACCTAATTAGTTTGCATTCCAGATGACTTGTCTTGGCACTGTGGCTCGACGTCTGTGTGTGATGTTCATGAACAGTTTGGATAACAAACTGTAGCTGGAGGTCTATTTGTTGTTACACTTTCATCTACCAAAAGAAATGTAAGAATATTAACGGGCTTTGGTATTGGCTTCCTCCATTCTTCGTGCATAGCTTCCCTCTTACCCAGGAGTGATAGCATTGCAAACAGTAGGAGCCAGATGAAATGGCACTTGAAATCAGTATATACCCCTTGATGGGTTCCAGAAGAAAGGACTGGGTGGAATACAGGTGGAGGTGTTCAAGGCACTAATTTTTGCTGGATCCTGAATTCAGTAAAAAAGAAAGGCACTAGTGACAGTGGCCTCCCTCACCTGTCTTTAGTAAGAAGCCAACAATGGCAGAAGGCAGGAGGGAGGCTGAAGACAGCTAAACCCTCTACCCATTTTGAAAAAAAAATAGCCATAATATTGTAGCCCTATCTCACCATTCATCCAAACCACTGAACTTTTGAGGAAACAGTCAATCAGTGGGCAGGTAAAAAGTGGGCGGCCTTCCCGGGGATCTGGTTCAGAGCAGGTGACGAAGGGCGCTGTGTGGGGCTGCAGAGTCACGTGATGCCGGTGATGCTCGGATGAAGATGTTATTTCCCTCGGAGGTAGACGTCTACCTCGAATACATGATTCCACTGCTCGAGCACCTCTCGGGGATCTTGGTTAACTTTCTATATGCCTGTTGATCTGTGGCTGTCTTCAGAGAAAGAACTCTGAGTGAAAATTGGATTGTTAAGGATGGTGAGGGCAAAGGAGAAGTCACAGAATACAGACCACATGCTTGAGAGACCGGCAAAGCGGAGGCTGATGGACAGACAGTTCTGTTTCCTTTCGCTCTGACGTCACTCTCCAGACAGACTGGTTCACGTCTCAGTTCCATGCAAGCAGCCTTCTTGGGCACCTACAGTACCCTCTGGTATTTAGTGTATAGGTGATTCAGGTTTCAGTGTAGCATTGCACCATATAAGCTGGAGAGTCGTGAAGCTAGCACTGTATTTGATAGACTAATTAAATGAGAACAATAAAAAGCAAAGACAGCGTGACCTTATGTGTTGGCATGGGATGAGTTGCGGAGGGGAGAGCCTTGGGTAGACATAGGAGGTTATGGTCAAGCAGCATACTGGCCGTGTCGGCTCTTCTCACGTTTTTGATGGTGCCCTTGAAGCATGGTTTTTGCAAACATTTTAGAGAAGTCAGGCTGTCTCCTTTTTCTTGTCACATGTGCTTTTAGTGTCACCTCTCAGATGTGATTGCCTAGTCCCAAGTCAGATATTTACTCACAGTTATTTTTCCCAAAGAGTTTCACAGTTTTAGCATCTGCAAGGCCGGGTGTGCTCTCGGAGTCAAGTTTTCCTTCTGACCCGAGGTACAAAGGAAGCTTTACTCTTTATATGTGGATATTTAGTTATCTCAATACCACTTTGGCTGACTTATCTTGGTATTCTCCAAAATCAATTGGCGGCAAATGTAAGGGTTTATTTATGGATTTGCGATTCCATCTCCCCAACCCATACCTGTCCATATGCCACCCTGATGTGACTGTTCTAACTTCATGGTTGAACTAGGAAATGTCACCTCATCAGCTCTGCTGTTTTTTTTTGGGATGGTTTGGGCTAATCTGAATTCCTGTCATTTCAGGATCTGTTTGTGTTTAAATGTTATTTTTGATGCTACTATAAATTAATTCTTTTCTTAATTAACCTTTTGGATAGTTTGCTATCTATATTTAGCAAAGCACTTGGACTTTAGATACTAATCATGTATCTTGCAACTTGGCTAAATTAGTTCTGAATTATTCATTCTAATGCCTTTTCCCCCAATAGATTTATCAGGGTCTTGTCACCCATAAATAGGTTACATTTTTAAAGAAATTTTGATTTAATTGACTCACAAAGTAGCAGGCTTCCTGATGGATTTTTCACACACCTTTAGCTCTGGTTGTCCCTCCTCCTCCCCCTTCTCCTACCTCCTCTCCCTGCCCCTCCTTCCTCCTTGTTTATCTTTTCATCCCAGTATTCCTCCTTCCAGTTGCACATCACGTGTGTTGCTTTTTAATTTATTTTTTTATTTGTGTGAGTATGCATGTATGTGTGGGTACATACACCCATAACACACATATCGCGGTCAGAGTTTGCCATTGTATTTTCCTTTTCCAGCTCTTATCACTGACACAAGTTCTCTCTTTGAATCTGGAGCTGGCTACTTGTGGCTAGGCTAACTGGCCAGCAATCCCCCGAGAGCCATAGGCCTTCACTTCCCTCGTGCCACCATGCTCAGATTTTCACACGGGTGCTACAGATCTGAACTCGAGTCTTTTTGCTTGCACAGCAAGCATTTAACATCTTCCCTGGCCCCTCATATGGCCCCTGTTTTTACTAAGATTGCAATGTTACTTACAAGATTCATTATGGCCTGCCATCTTCGAATAGAAATAGTTCTGCTTTTTTTCTAGTTCTGATGATATTATCTTTTAAACCTAACTGTGTTGTCTGAACCTCCCATACAATGCTGAGTGAAAGCGGTCTGGGGATATCCTTGTCTAGCACATCATCCTTGAATGCTTCTGTTCTCTCCCCATCAGTGATGCTGCCGGGGTTTTCTATGATGGCCTTTGTGACTTGGACCACTTCATTCTTCTTTCTAGTTGTTGAGCGTTAAGGCATTTTTGATACTATTGAGGTGGCCATGGGATTTCTGCTTTTTTCTTCTATTAAAGCCACATATTACATTAATAAATTCTCACCCGTGGCGGCACACGCCTTTAATTCCAGCACTCGGGAAGCAGAGGCAGGCGGATCTCTGAGTTCGAGGCCAACCTGGTCTACAAGAGCTAGTTCCAGGACAGGCTCCAGAGTTACAGAGAAACCCTGTCTTGACAAAGCAACCAACCAACCAACCAAAAACAGTAATAGATTCCTTGGTTGTGATCTGCATGTCTGTTTTTTTGTTTTGTTTTATGAGATCGCAGTTTTATTTTATGTTGGTGCTACCCCCCCCCAGAGACATTTATCTCCCTTACTTAAGATTATTGGTTCATCTCTTTGATGTGTTTGCTTCACCCTATTTTGTTGCCTGTTACCTGTTGGTGTTCTAGATAAAGACAGAAACCCTGTAAAAGGGGTAGAACTAAGAGGGTGTATGGAACTTGAGTGGGCTAGGATGACAGGTAAGGGGAACTTCCAGAGGCAGTGAGGAAGAGGAGCTAGCAAACAGGAAAGAGAAGTCTTGGAACCCAAACTTGATATTTGGGAAATTGGAAAGCTGGAAGTCGTTCAAGTGATGCCCCTGCCAGCAGATTTCCCGTCAGCCCTGCCCTTCTCTGCTGCCTCTTGTGCGTCCTGGGGAGCCTGACTGAAGCGAGGGGGGGCATTTTCTCTTACTGAGGTGCCTGTCATCTGGCTGAGCTGGGAGAGAGCTTCCAGGCTGCTGTTCTTTTGCCAGTCTGGGCTTGACCTCTGCAGGGACAAGGTGAATGTGGAGGGTCAGGAAAGGAGGGGAGCCATGTTGTGGTTTGTTAAAATTCACATTTCTCGAGACTATCCAGAAGCCAGTGGCTGGCCTTCCGCATGCCGTCATTTTCATGATTGGGGCTAAAAAGCTTTTTAATGACTGCATGAATCAGAAGCTGGTGTTCCCAGGACTAACAGCCTTTGAAAGAGAACGGAAAGGAAAGGGTGACTCTAGATATGTCCTGTCTCCATGAAGGCAGGTGATGAAGTGGGACTCAGGAATCAGAGCCCAATTCAGCCCTCCTCAAGAGAGCATGTTTGTTCTTGGAGGGGCATAGAGGTTCTGGAGTATGGCTTAAATAGAATCATCGTTGGCTGAACCACCTGTCTAGAGAAAAGGAATTATTTCACAAGTTCCCTATTTTTCTTTAATCACGTGATAACGCAAAGCAACTTGCAAGCACAGTGAAAGTGGGGACTTGAGTAGACAAAACAGATCATTTGAAAAGCAGGTGGCAGTTGGGCTGTCAGGGATGGAGGTGCAGCTGGGTAGCATATGGAGGCTCTTGCTGAGGGTCTGAAAAGCAGTGTTAACCAAAACAAGGATTTCTGGGGAAAAGAGATGCTTCTGAATTCTTAACTCTGTTTGGGGACTCTGCAGCATGAGATCCAAAGGGGGAAAGATGCCTGTTTTCCCATCATCGAATAAAACAGTGCAATGGAAGCCAGTCTCTCAGAGCTGGGCCCTAGAACTTAGGCACCGATGGGGAACAGACTCCCTGTCCTGCCAGGCTGTAGTGAGGCAGTGCTATGGTGTATAAACCTAGCTCCAATTCATCTGTGTGTGGTAGTGGTGTGGGTACCAGAAGAGGTGGGGAGGCCACATTCTTCTTCAGCACTGATAAGTGCTCTTCATAACACTTGCCAGCCACCTTTGTGGAGTGTAAATATTATCCTTGCAGATTATAAATGTTATCTATGAGTATACATTGTTTTAACAATGACACAAATACAGTTTTCTTTATTTTAATTTAAAATACAGTTACATTCATCTTCCCCTTTCCCTTTCCTTCCTCCAATCCCTCCCATGCTCCTTCTCAAAATCATGTCTTCTTTCCTTTTAGACATTTTTTTATCTTTCAGTTTATACATTTAGTGCCTAAAACCATAAAAACAGACCCTTGTCGAGTCCATTTATATTTATATGGATACAATTTCAGGGCTGACCACTTGGCATTAGAAAGCCAATTAGGGTGCTCATTTTCAGAGAGGACTGTTCCTCTTTCTCTCGATAAAGCTTTCAGACATAAGTACATTTCAAGTGTAGTCAAATAAGAACACAATTTTCTGAAGAAAAAAATAAGTTCTTAGGCAAGCAGCTAGTGTGTGTGTGTGTGTGTGTGTGTATGTGTGTATGTGTGTATATGTGTGTATATTGGCTTTTTCCCCTAAACTGTTGAAAGTGGAGTCTAAGTTTTACCCTGTCACCTGACTCACCTGGTTACTTAAACTGTTAGTGGGCATTTGTAGAAAGCTGTGTGGAGATTATTTAAAAGGGTGTTATGGGACTGGGTCAGGGCTATCCAAAGAATGAGAAACTAAAGGTTTAGTCATAGGAACAGTTCAGTTTGGGAGTAATTATATTGTAATATCAGAGTGAAAAGTGCTAGGTAAAAGACGACTTTAATGTGGAAATGGTACATGGAATAGCGAGGCCATCAGACAGGTTGAGCGGCACGTGTGAACCCCCTGCTTCTGGAGACCTCTTTGCGGGTGTTGGGGTAACTGCTCTACCTTGTAGCTCATTGCTTTGGGGGCAGATCCTCTAGAGTTTTTCCATGGACTAGACTTCGTTCAAGCAAACAGGTCTTCCGCCTATGGCCACAGCAGGGCTTATGTGAGGAGGTGATATTTTTATGCAATATGAAGATTTCCCATAACTCAGCTATGAACTTTCTAAAAGAGACCAAGAGCCGCTGAAGGCTACAGCTCGGGGCTGACTGGCTGGTCTTAGCGCTTTCAGATTTCAGAGGCTCCAGCAGCTTTGTTCCTTCAAGCCACCTAGGCTTCTCTGACTTTAATCACTGATCAGTCTAGCATTAACTGCTCTGCAAGGGGCTTAGCAGGGGATATCATTTTCATGTTTCTCCCCCTCAAAAAAAAAAAAACAAAAAAGGCCTAGATGGGCCTGCTGTTTCTCCTATGACTACTCAAAATGCGCAGACGTCATAGAGACACATTTAGCTCCAGACACACCACAGGGGGGAAAATTTCTCTTCATGCCTTGTGGTAATTTAATTTTTTTAAATTGCCAGACTTTGATTCAAAATTGTAATGCGCTGATGTAGTCACTTGTGCTTGCAGACAGCAATGTGGATTTTGTACAAATATGTTTATACAGTTATGGTACATCCCGCGTACATGGTTCTCCCAACCCAAATGCATGTGCCCTAATACATTACTTATTAAGGACAAGCATTTCTTATTTCAAATGGTTTAAAAATATTTCAGGAAAAAGCAAAAGTGACCTAATTCTAGGAATCTTGAGACCACTTTTTAAAGGCTGGATTGATTTCTGAGTACATAGAAAAGAGACTAATACAGAATGTGGTGTAGATGGGTGACATTTGTGTTGCTCAACTGGCCTCTCACCATGTAAGACAGATTGGAGGGCTTGAGCGACACCTCTCCGTGCAGCTTGGAAGCCAGAAGTCCACCATCAAGGTCCCAGTGAGATTGCTTTCTGTTTTGTTGAGGGGGCTGGCTGGGCTGCAGACCAGGAGGAGTAAAGGGAGGGGCAAAGGGGAGAGACCTACAGGCATCTGATCCCAGAGAGAAGGCAGGCACAGAGAGCCGCTGCCATGAATTCTCCTGCCCGAGACTGACACTGGTTAGAAGCTTTCCTGGTAAGCCATGACCTCATGGTGAACACAGATTAATAGACATAGGTTAGATCAAGACGTGAGAGTTAGCCAAGAAGAGGTTAGAACTAATGGGCCAGGCAGTAATTTAATTAATACAGTTTCCATGTGGTTATTTTGGGTATAAGCTAGCTAGGCACTGGAAGCCGGGCAGCAGGATGCAGCCTGCTCCACATACTACACCCATGGCTGCTACACTGGTCCCTGCTTCCTGCTTGCTTGCTGCCTTGGGCTGCCTTGGGTTCCTGCCCTGACTTCCCTGGATGATTAACCATTTCTTCCCCAGACTGTTTGGGTCCCAGTGTTCACTGCAGCAGTAGAAGCCCCAACCGAGGCCCCTGCTTTGTGTTGTGTTTCTCGAGGGCTCTTTGTTCACTCATTCACTGTGTTTATTGCTCCTGTGTCTTTGGTTTCACTGGGGGAAAATTTCCCAAGTCCAAGCTATAGAAGTCCAGATAGTTTTCTTCGGTGTAAGGTTTGAATTTTACTTCATTTGTTTCTATTTCAGACAGGATCTCGGCTTATTCCAGACTGCCTTGTGCTGACTTTGTAGCGTCAAATTCATGATCCTCCTGTGGCCTCCCAAGTGCTGGAATCACCCCCGTGACACACACCTATCCCCCCACTTCTCTATCCCATTTATCTCCAACCCAATTTGTTCCATCTTAACTTCTGCAAAGATCTGCAGCACAACTCGCTCTTGAATGCTGTGAAAGACTTTCAAATTATGTGATGGCATTTTTAATTTCCTTCCTTTATTAACTCAGACAGTATCATCTCAATCAGTTGTCTGGTTTCATTTTTCAGGTTGTACCCTCGGTTCGGTTTTTTTTTCCCTCCTCTCATTAAATGGCACAGCGTGTATGCCACTGACAACTTACTTCTGTTTGTTCTTGCGAGTACTTTGGAAATAATCGTCTGATCTCTCCTCTGAAGAACTGTCCTTGGGCTGTGGTGGAGCTCAAGCCATTGGCTGCTTGGCGTGGGCCAACCCCTGATTCCCGTCACCAACTACACTAGAATGTTCCCCTAGATCACATAGTGTTTTACTGTGTGCCTCTCACCCTTGCCAGGCAGGAGGCTAGAAAAGGGTTACCACACTTCTGTGTGTGCATTGGCTGAGCATTGGCCAGGCTACTGGGATCCTTTCAGGATCTCCTAGCCCAATTCCAGCTCTAGAAGTGGCTGCAAACCCTGTTGGTAGCCTGTGAAGGAAGCCTGAAACCTGGGTTTGGGCAGTTCGGACCTTTTCTGTGATAGTCAAAGCTTCCTCCAGGCTTTTCCCTTCCTGCCTTTCTCTGTGGTCCAACATGCACACTCAGTGTGGGGAGGTTCTGGACCCAGCTAGCTTCTGTGGTAAGAACAGAAGATGTAGAAGTCTAGAGGGAGGCTATTCTCTAAGCAACCTGTAACTCTATGGTTTTCCTGTCTTTAAACTTGAGTCCTAGTATGGGGGTGTGACAGCCTAGCTAGTGCGCATGTCCAGGGTCCTCGGTCATGAATGCTCAGTAGGATCCTACTAGGGCAGCTTTCCTTCAGTGCTTTGAGAGGGAATTCCTATTTCCCATTGGGCAATTCTCTAAACCCCAATGAGTTAGACTCCTGGTGTTTGCTGTCTTGAAATACCACAGACATGTTGGCCAGTGGAAACCACAGCTCTATAATTATCATTGTGCTGGGCGCTCTCCTTCCCTTGCTGCTCTTGGCTTTCTTTAGCTGCTTTCTGGAGGAGGTATAGTTAGATGGCTATGATGAAGCAAGATGGGAAAAGACTCATGTCTAGGAAATCAAGAACGAACCATGATGATTAAGATCGCACCTCTCCTGCCAGCCTCCCAGCTGAGAATTGAGGATGAACCGAGGAGCCGACTGTGGAAATTCCATGAAGGCGGCTTGAGGAGTTACATGAATGCAAACTTGTTTTGTTATTGCCATGTCTGAGTGAGGAGAAGCCAGCGCCCTCACTGGCAATAAACTCAAGTTAGACTTTTTTTAAATGGACTGTGCCATCGTGGAAAATGGCTATTTTGGTTAGGCGCAAATCAATTCTGGTTCCCATGCTCTCCCCTCCCTTCTGCTCAGCAATCTGAAGTAGAGATTTGCAATACTCTTCCAGTCTCCCCAAAGCACTGGAGCTTTGTGTGGTTTCTCCGAGTGTCAAGGGATTGTTTCATCAGAAGAAACCTCTCTTCAGATAGGTCTGACCCAGTGCAATGCCCAAAGCAGGGCGAAGGCTTTGGGTAAAGCAGAGGACTTGGGATTTCCCCAGGCCAGCTGAGAAGCCTGTGGTTTCCAGGAAGAGGCTGACTCTCACCACTGGCAAAGCCTGTTAGTTCCTGTTCACCTTTTCTTACTCCAAGTAATTGTCCTTTCTCTCTCCTGAAACTCCACTAGCTTCATCTAAACCCCAGAGTCTTATTATTTTATCCTTTTTACTGCAAGTTGTTGTCACTTGGTAACTACTCAGTCCTCTTAAAAAAAAAAAAAAAACAGCCGGGCGGTGGTGGCGCATGCCTTTTATTCCAGCACTCGGGAGGCAGAGGCAGGTGGATCTCTGTGAATTCGAGACCAGCCTGGTCTACAAGAGCTAGTTCCAGGACAGGCTCCAAAGCCATAGAGAAACCCTGTCTCGAAAAACCAAAAAAAAAAAACAAAAACAAAAACAAAAAACAAACAAACAAAAAACCAGAAAAAAGAAAACAAAAACCTTTGTATTGATTCTTTGTGGATTTTACATCCTGATCCTAGATCTCATTCTTCTCCCTGTCCCCTTGCTTTCTCCCTCTGCCCTTGCAACCTGCCCTGCAAAACAAAATTTAAAAGTAAATTCAAAAATCAAAGGGAGAAAGAAAACAGGAAAAAAAATCCTGAAAAACAAGCAGCAAAATAAACAACCACACACATGCACACGCACGCACACACACACGCACGCACACACACACACACACACACACACACACACACACACACACACAAACAACAACAAAAACAACCAAAATCTCAGGATAGAAGTTGTGGTGTGACCCAATGAGTCACACAATGTATACACCCTTTAGTCCATACATTTTTATGAGGAAGGGCTCATTGCAGTGAGGCGACATTGGGTGACCTTGCTGGGGCAGTGCTGGGGAGTTCGCCTGGGTGGGGACAAGGAGGGAAACACAGCTACCACCCAGGCCCAGAACCAGGGCTATAAGTCAGCCCACCCCAACATCCGCCTCATCTATGAACTGCTGGAACGTGTGAAGAGACCAGACCTGTGGATCCAAAGCTGCAGGCTCTCCATGACACAAGTCAACAATAGAATATTCAAGAGGAGTCCCAGTAAGGGCCCTGTATCGGTAGCATAGCAGAAACCAGAGGCCTTCATCCAGACCAATGACTCTTCAGTGAACACTGACTCTGTCCTTTTAAGCTTTTAAAAGACAGCACACATTGTCAGTAGTGACAGATCTCAACAATATAGTAAGAATGCACTGTCATTGCTGTGTCTGTTCATGTCAAGGGCACAGCTCTGGTGACGTGGACACAATGACCACCCTCCTCCGAACCTGTCAATACAAACAAGCTGAAGATGCACAGCCCACGGCACACATGCTTGCTCTGACGTCATGTGTGCCAGAATAAAGTTGGAAGTGTGAAGTGAGTGATTTTGCTCTTGGGTTCAGAAGGCTCATGTATAATATCAAGTGTCCCAATGAAGAAAGCATGCAATTGGAGTGTTGATAGGGGCCAGTTATATTAGTCTACACCCCAAAAGGGGTGACTTTTATTAGATGTCACCATGCGGATAAAAGGTAAACTTAATACAGAATTTCCATGGTGTGAGTATTGACACACTGTTGCTATCTATTTTAAGAGAGAAGTCAAAAAACAAAAAACAAAAACAAGAAAAAAACCTGTACTCCATTTAACCTAACACATCTTTTTCTTGTTCATTTCTTCCTGATACACTTATAGCCATTGCATAATTTAGCTTGGTGTTCGGTGTTCTTATTCCCTGTTCCTCATATGGCAAATGTTTCCCACGTCTCCTGTTTGCATAAGGCCAGTCCGCTTCTGCTCTAACCAGACTTCTACTGTTGACCCAGCTGCTCTCTCCCATGTTTGTGTTCAGAGCAGGCAATGCTAAAGTGAGCATCTTTGCTGCAGTTTAATTTTAACTTTCTGTGGGAAGTTTGTAGAATAAATGAAAGGGGTATTTTGGTCCTAAATTTCCAGGAATTTCTGGAAGGTACAGGTTAGAGAAGTCAGT
Source organism: Dicrostonyx torquatus (assembly GCA_028555095.1). Classification (NCBI taxonomy): domain Eukaryota; kingdom Metazoa; phylum Chordata; class Mammalia; order Rodentia; family Cricetidae; genus Dicrostonyx; species Dicrostonyx torquatus. The sequence continues at coordinate 13,205,196 of JAQHUG010000020.1, forward strand.
TGGAGGCACACAGTTAAGTGGTTCAGAGTGTCCTGATGAGGCTGGGGTGAGAGCCAGGACTCATGGGGATGCTGTTACAGCATACTGAAGTCTCAGACCCTTTCCATGGTCAATCCAAAATTCAGTATCCTCATTGGAAATGGACTCCTTCTGCGGAGTGGGCTGGCTGCCACTTTCCTTCAGCATCAGCTGTGGGTAGAAATGTAGGACCTACCTCTGGCAGTTGGAGAAAGTGACGGGGGGTGGAGCCAAGAAGCCCAAGTAGGGGGCGTGGGCATTCATGATAAAGGAGCCAAGGTATCTTTATTTCAACCCTGGAGCCGGTAGTGGTTCCCAAGCCTTTAGCCGTAGTCTCAGGCAAAACCATGCCTGCTCTGTGCAGAGCAGACCTTGGAAGCTGCAGGAGAATACCAGGTGTGCGGTCATCAAAATGGCTGAAAAGCCTCAAATCCCAGCCTCTCTCCTCACTAACGGGTTCAGAGTCCTGAAGACTTTTGAGTGGTCCATTTTGTTCTGCCTGTGGCTGTATTTTGAATACCACTATGTCTCATCACCCCCCACCAAGGTTAAAAAAAAAATGTGTGTAGGTTTCAGTAATCAACATTACACACACGCGTGAGCGCACACCCACACCCACAATACTAGTTTGCACCATATCATTCTTAAACATATTGTAGGAGTCCTGACATATCCTCACAGGTCTCTAGTTCTCCATCCTATCATTTTTCCAGTCAAGAAAACATTCCAGCACTTGCTCTGGAACCTAGAGATGACCCCAGTGTGTTTCTAGCCACACTGTGGTATGTATACATTTGTAAGATTTCCCATGCTCTGTTAATGTGTTTAAACCCACTTGAAGGCCTTGAAAAGTGTCCGGGGACTGTTGGGAAGTGTTGTCTGCTTGTTCTGGGCAGAATAATGGAATTAAAAGGTGATGAATGAGGACAGCAGGGCGAAAGGATTTATAGAACTCGCAGCAAACGAACCGCAGCTCACCGCGGTCCCTCTGAAAAGCGCTTTGCCTTTGTGGCTAATCTGTAAGAGTAAAGCATCATCTAGGAGGCCAGTTAGAGTTCTGCTGTGAGTGAAGACAGAGCAGAGCAGGCAAAGGCCTCCGGAAGGACATACTCTCCAAGTAAAGGGATGGGAAAGGGGATCGGGATGAGAAATCAGGAGGTTAGGAACTGAAGCAGTCCATGGAAGAAAGTCAGAGTTGTGGAAATCAGAGCGCTTCATGTGAATCTCATTCATCATCTCATTCGGTTCTCACAACAGCCATCATAGCATTGTGTTCATTTTGCATGTGGAGAAAAATCAGGCTCATTTAGACTAAGGGTACAGTCCAGTCGATGGCAGGTCTGATGTCATGCAGTGAGCAGGGGATAGAGCTGGGACTGGGACTCTGAACTTCAGGAATGCGTTCTGATTAACACTCTTAACTGCTTCAGGGAGAGTGTGAAAGTCATTCCAATGTTCTTCAAAGAGGTAGCGGTCAGGCCTAGGTCATTCAATCACAGGACTGGGGATAATAGACCCAAGATGGGACACGTTTCTCCTTGCTGGCCTTGGGCCAGTCAGTGGTACACAGACCTTCCCCATCTACCTGAAGTTACTGGCTTGTGTTGCCTGTAGGGCGCTTGAGCTCGGAGTCGTTGCTGCAAGTGCCACACACCTGTGGGGTCTCCATGCCCCAGATCTGAGCTCAGGGGAGACAGGAAAGTGAACACTGGAGTGCTGGTTTCGTCACAGTTGACCTGTACATAATTTCCTCTGCCTGCCTGTCTTTTGACGACAAATACATGGTATAAAGCAAACTGACTCCATATAAAGTAACTCGTGGTTGCTATTTTTATTTATCCTGAAATGATATTGGCTTGGGAACTTAGATTAATTCAGTCTACCTCAAGCGAAATCCCATGGAATCTGCAGGAGCGCAAGGAACTATTTTCTCCTGAGAAGATCTTGCCTTTGTGGTCGCTGTCTGCAATTTCAAGTTCTCCACGCAAGAGGCTACTCTTTCATTAATAATCTCCTTTTGTTTTCCTTCCCCAGAGTCGAAAACATGCAAGCAAAGTCCGGCTTTATTACATGCTTCACCCCAGGGATGGGGGGTGTCCTGCCAAGAGGCTCCGGGCAGAAAATGTGAGTACGTGGGGCCACATGATGTTGTGCATGATTTGCTACACACTTTGCAGGTGTAATAACTGTAGGTGTGTTCAGCTGAGTGCCAAAGCTAAAAGAATAGAGAGAACGTTCATTATCAGTGTGGGCCCCATTATAGAGGCGAATAATTTCTGTGTGTTGGCTTGCTCCCCACCACCACCACCGGAACTTGTTAATACCCCTAGGCTTTGGTGATGTTTTTCTGGATCCCTTCAGAGAAAGAAGGTGCAGAGGTGCTGGGACAGAGCCAGCACAGGTGACAGGAAGACAGGGCCCCCAAAGACAAAGTGTGGGAAGACAAGACCTAAAGGGCAAAATTGCCAGAAATACCAAATGCTTTGTTCTCTACATATTTGACTTTTCTGCTGTGTAGAATGGAATGTCGGCCTATTAATTTATAATGAAGACTGAACATACCTTCTGCAGAGAGACAGACTCTTTGCAGAAGAGTCTTTTTTTGATCAGTGGCTCCCTCTCCCCTGAGGAGAATTTACTTTGGAAGACATTGATTGTGGAGTTATTTGAGGTGTACTGTCAAAGGATGGGTTCATTCCAGCCAGGCTTTCTCTCTTGGCAAGGTCTGCTATCTGCTATATGGAACATCCTCATCCTCTAGCTACAGAGGGCCCGTATGCTAACCCTGAACACTGAACACATTAAGCATTGGGTTCTGAGAGGCTGTGATATAGAATTGGTCCTGAGTGCCATCAGTATATGGAATTTGATCCTTTTTAAAATATATAATCCTAGAAGAAATATTGCATGACATAGACATGGAAGATTTTCTGGGAAGAAAATAAAGATTCAAGAAACTGTGGGTGCCTGAAGGTGGAGAGTCCTTGGGAGGTTCCTTCACACCAATGTCACATATGCCACTTAGCATTGTAGTATGATCTGATCGCAGGTAGGCTGACCTGGACACCGGAGTTGTTGTCACTGCCAGGCAGGGCAGCATTTAAAGCTTGTTTGAGGGAAAAGAAGGCTTGGGAAGTTTACAGACTGCTGAGGTCCAGGACGCACTTGGTCGGCTCTTCACTTGCATCTCACACAAGTAACTGATCTTGTGTCACCTCTGTGGAACATTAAATAATTATACTTTCTTCACTAGGCCCTGTGACTGCTACAGGAATCAGTAAACACGATGTACAGTGTGCAGCGTGGCATAATGAAGGGACAAGTAGATGGCGCAAACGTGCTGGCAAGAGAGCGGGAGAGTAGTGAGGCCTTAATGGTGCAGAAGGATTAGCTGATAACACTGTGTTTACTAACAGTGTTCGAAAAGAACCCAAGAGACAAAATGTAGGGGCGTCCTGCAGAAAGGTCCCAGTTAGGGGAAGCTTGCTGCTGAAGGCCTGGCACTTGCTGGGTCGAGTTTATCAGAAGGGTGCAGGAGGGAGGGAGAGAGAGGACGCCAGTGTCTTAGCTGCATGCCTGTCAAAACCACTTAGCCTGGCTCAGTTTCGGATAAGTGAGCCTTGCTCAGCTTTTGCAGGGCCTCAGAATCCTGTTCCTACACTGAGATCATGCCTTCTGCTGATGAACAGGTAGTGCAGAATAGTTTTTATTTCTCAGAATAACCTGGCGGTGGTACCCGGATCCTTCCTTGGGAGTCATGAGTGCTCGACTCTCACAATCAGGAGATCACGAACTTCGGGCCTACTGGATAACTAGTTATTTGGAGATGGATTTATTTATTACTTGCATATATAATCATGAATGGTGCACTTATTTATGAGCTCCTTGGATGCTGAGGCCTAGGAACTGAAAAGGAATAGGCCTTAGACTGGCTTTGTATTTGTAGACTGGAGGACCCAGCCTTCGCCTCTCTGAGTAGGGTCTGTGATTTGCCTCACTTGGGCTCTGTTTATAGAAGGGGAGATATCTGGATTTAAGAACAAGGAAAATTTTCAAGGCTTATCTACTTAATACACCTTAGAAAACTTTACCTGTCATGTACCCTGGGTTTTGGAAAACTTTTATCTACCAATGATTTATTTATCAAATCATTTCCATAACTTATTAATCATACCACAAAAGTAAATCACAAACAGAAAAGCAACAAGCTAATCCTGCTTCAGGTGAAGACACAGTTGGTGTTGTTACCCGTGTGTACCTTTCACATGTAAATATGCCTTTCCCACTATACATTCTGATGTGCTCGGTATAGCTCTGAAACTGTCTCGGCTTCCATCTGGGACTCAGAGAGTGTGCGCTGTTTGGAGCAACCTTGCCTTGTAGAGAGTCAAACTAAGAAAGCAAGGGAATGAATATACAATAGTCAGTGACCAACCCATACAGGAAAGAAGGCTGACTCCCAAACGGTAGTATATAGTCCAGCCCAGGAGAACAATCTGCTATAAGTCACGCTTAGAAGGTGGTGGATTACTCGTTCTGAAAACGGTCCAAGAAGCCCCACATTAGCTCTATAATGAGAGGCGCCCAGCTGAACCATTCTTGATCAGTGACAGGATCCCTAATCTTTATTCCTTGCTGCCAGTTTAGGACCAAGCAGAGAATGGCAGGCATGTACCCCTAACAGTGGCGTGGGGTGCTTTGTCTCGAGCTGGCTTCCCCTCGTTTCCCCTACAGCCACCTAGAATCGGGGCATGCATGCCTGAAGGCTTCCTTGTTTTCTACAAGAAAGCTTCCTTCTCTTCCTGCCTTTGAGTCTCCCGTAAGTCTGCCTGTGTGGTTGGTGCAGTGGTGTATCAAGCACTTATATATCAACTAACTTTTGCACTTAGAGGGTCTCTGCTCGTTTCCGCAGGGCTGTAACCGTTTAACAGCAGCATCAGACTCCCAGCTTCGTACGGAATGTCACTCATATTTGCTGAACGCTTTGTTCTCACACTTTACTGCTGGCCATCTCTCTGCCAGTACCGTGGATCCCTGAGGGACCCACAGGTCTTCTGACCTCTCTGTTCCTTCTCCCCTCCCCGATTCCTGGCGCTGTGGTACATCTGTAACAGAGGAGGGCTTCCACCGCCCCCCTTTAATTCTAGAAAAGAGGGTGACTTCTGAAAACAGAAAACGTGTTCTTGGATTTCCCCAGACTCTGTGTGTGTGCCTCTCTGACCCTGCTTGCAGCCCTAAGAGGATCTGTGGCACTCACACACGAAGAATGGAAGAAAACAGCCTAGGTTTTAAAGCCCTCCATCCATTTCCGTCTCCTGTTTCAGCATTTCTGCCTTCCTAAAATCCCCTCCATATACCCATTCTTAAGATCTTAAGACCCTGCAGTTGGCGCTTCTATCCCCCACGCCCCCACCATCCTTGACTGAAATTTTAGAGCAGGATATTTCCTTTTGAGGCCAAAGAGTAAAATCAAATATGAAATATAGATAAAAATAAATAGCTGATTGTCTTAAAGACATTTTCAGTAATTTCCGACACGCTAGCGTCAAATGGGCTTGAGAGATGCACTAACCCACAGTGACTCTGCCTTGCACCATTGGCCTTTTCATTATCTTCTCCCCATGGATCACAGGCTCTGCAAACATCTTCTTAGGAAACGGCTCTTTAAGGAAAACTAAGATTTAGATTTTGTTGCTTTTGATTCTCGAAAGGCATAAGTAACTGCCAATCAAAGCTGCCAATCACTACCAAGTAAACAACATATTTTTATATGGTTATATAATTCTCTGTAAAGGGTGAAGCTTGCTTGCATTTGGTTAGTGTGGTGAGGATGCATGGGGGCACTTTCTTTGAGGTCTGAAATATTCGCCATGGCTTGAGGACCACCAGATTATGGTTATCTTGGAATTGAGGTTGGAATTGAGAGTGGCATGTCTGTCTCATCTCGGTTTTTCTCATTACTGAGGTGAAAGTAAATATATGTACCATGATATACCTGCCATGGCATGTCACAACTGAGCTTGCTACCCTACTTCCCCCACTCCTGTCCCCTAAACGTCTCAAAGCTCAAATGTCCTTTGGCATTGATGTCGAGCCCTGACCCAGAACAATGCTACCTGCTGCTGGGGTACAAGTGCATTAGCAGCTGGCCCTTGCCACGTTCTCCTCACGTGTGTTCTAAGCAGGTGACGCCCTTGAGCAGCGTCCACCCTCGACCTCTGTGTAAGGGAGAGACAGACATTATCCACACTCAAAGGCAGAATGACTTGACTCCAGTCAGACAGCTGGCAAATGACAGAGACGTGTCTGGGAAAGGAGAAAACAAAATCAAAGAAAGCTCCTTCTCCTGCGCGTGTTCTCTAGCTTTCCCGTGTTACTTCCTGAGACAGCTTGCATGCGTCCCTGAGTTCTGGAAGGCACTAGACATTCCCTCATTCCAAAAGGGTGGGGAGTTTTTATTGGTAATCCGTGTATTAATACAATGTGCTCAGTAGAGCGCCTGAGCACAGAGACGGTGTTTCCAGTCGCCCCTGAGAGATTAGTTCAGGCTAGACTTTCTAAGCTGCATGACACCTAGCTAATTCTTGTGACCCACTGAGAAGTGGAGAGGCCTTCTGTGAGTGTGGGGTCAACGTGAACCATAGCTTTAGGGAGACAGAGGAGAAGCCCAGGGCTTGCTAGCACGGATGGCACTCTGAACAGCGGTCGGTTTCAGACCAGAGTTCTAGAAGAGAAAAAAGTTAAAATGACTTGAAGTCCTCCCCCTGAAGACTAGGTGAGTGTTCGCTACTTGCCTCCCTCCTGTCTGTGGTGGCTACTGCAGTTGCTAGTTTATAGCCTGGTTCTTTCTCTGTACTCTCATCTTCTAGAAGGATCTTAAGAGGGGGGATTTAATAGTTCTGTATAGACCCTATTTCCAAGTAAGAGCTCATGTCTAAAAGGTCATGAGTATGGAGGTGAGATTATTCATCAAATACAGTATTAGAAACAAAAGTCTGGGCGAGAAGTTGAATGTGGTGGCATGTGTCTGTGTTCATAGCACTTGGGAGCTGGAGGCAGGAGGATTGGGAGTTTAAGTTCATCCTTGGTTACATAAGGAGTTTGAAGACAGTGAGGGGGGAGAGGAGAAGAGGGAGGAAAGTGAGGAGAGGGGGAGATTAGGGAGATAGATGATAAATAGATGATAGATATAGATAATATAGATAGAATATGAATGTCTGAACTAGTATGCACAGATAGCAATCTTTCACCTGTAGCCCCAAATGTATTGTGCCTGCTTTCCTACGTGGTATGAACTAGGTTCATAATGAAAATTTTAAAGCAGGTGCATTTCCACACCCACTGATTGTTTGGCCTCCCAGACCTCAGAGTTAGAAGACAGGGTTCTGTTCCTGGTTCTACTGCATATTAGTTCGATAACATTGTTTTGAACTGCTAAACCTTAATTACTATGATTATAACTGGGGCTGTAATTACTGCTCTTGCCTGTCTTTCAGAAGTGTGAAGGGGCTCAAATAAAATCTTCCCTTTTGTGAAAGAGCGTGATAGAGCAGGAAGGGTAGGGAGAGTATTCATGCAGGGAGACTTTGCTTCTTTGCTTTTGGATTATTTCCTGACCTCTGGGGCCCCCCACAGTTAATCAGCCCGTTTCTGCGGGGCTGGTGCTATGTGTGCATACAGGGGTACGTTACAAAGGACACATGAAGAACGAAGCGTGGGACTTGTTGCATACCTGGAGAGGAAAGAATATAAAAGGAAATGAAACCATTAAATGTCCATCCTGATGTGCATGAAGCAGGTGACCAGAGAACTTATTGCTTCCCCAGGGCTTAGAAAGTTCTAGAGGACTGGATAATGTTGGTGTAAATATGGGGCTTGCTTGAGGTGGACCCTTGCACAGAACAACTGAGGCAAGATCCTCCCTACTGACTTAAAATTAATAACTGATTATTTTTATATTTATGGTTATTTTTCTACATGCATGTCTCTTTACCAAGTGCCTGTCTGTTACACACAAGAGGCCAGAAAAAGGCATTGGACTCCCTGGACCTAGAGTTATTGATGGAGGTGCTGAGAATCAAACCTGAGTCCTCTGGAAGAACAGTCAGTGGTCTTAACTGTGGGGCCATCTCTCTAGCCCCACAGCGACTTTTATTCAACATTTATTTAGAAAGACCCTTTGAAAAAATTTCCAATAAAATGTTTCTTCTGTAGATAAGAAGGGGGAAGGGGGAGTAATTAGGAGGAAGAGGAGAATTAGTAGGGATGAGAGAGGTAAATAAGATCCAGATATATTATATACATGTGTGAAGATGTTACCACTAAACTATGAGTACTTAGATATGCTACTGAAACACTGAATGTTTCTTTTATATTCAAAGTAAAGAATGAAATCTATATACAAAGTATAACTTGAAAACTTGTTCGCAATTGATTACCTTAGGAATAGTTAAATTTGCTCGCCTTTGGTCCCGATAGGATAGAGCTTTCATGAAAACGCTTAGGACGCATTGTTTGAAGTATGTTTCTAGCTTCTCTGTTTATTTTTATTATGAGGAGCCATGGCCCTCATCTTCTGCATCCCCCTTTCCTTTCTCCTCCTTCCTCCTGCACTGCCTCTCCTTCCTTCAGGTTTTTGTTGTTACTAATTTTAGAGCAAATGACTTTTTGGGAACCGGGTGATGGCAAACTGAGTTTTCTTTGGGGGAAGAACGTTAAAACCCAGAGTCTTGCACAAGCTAAACATACGCTCTACCCAGTGGGCTGCACTGTCAGCTCCTAAGTCTCCTACCTTTAGGAAATCACAGATGTTGTATTCGTGCTCACAGCTGGTCGACACATCCCATTCCCGGTTGGTCTGGTCCCGGTTGGTCTGGTCCCGGTTGGTCTGGTCCCGGTTGGTCTGGTCCCGGTTGGTCTGGTCCCGGTTGGTCTGGTCCCGGTTAGTCTGGTCCCGGTTGGTCTGGCCCCGAGGTTGGAGTTAACTTCTGTAGGAATTCTGAGCAGCTTGGTTGTTCACTATGTGAGGAAGATGATGGTGGGAAGATGATGATAGGCGGGCGTCTTGTCTTTGTGAGTAGAGACTTTCTTGGCTATAAATCAAGTTAGTTTCGCTCAAAGCGATAATCACGTAGGTTTAGCCAGTGACAGTTTGGCTTAATGGGCACCTTTGCTTTATTTTGTCTGATGTCTTCCAGTGCAGGTTCTGTCTCCTCCCAGTGAAATGACCCAAGCTGCGCCTCAGCACACTCCCTACTCTGCCTCATGAGGATTTGGGAAAGCCTCGCTAGAATATTGGGTGCTATTGGAGGGTGGGTTTGTTGGCAGGGTGAGGCATGTATTCAGGGTGAGCAAAGCACGTGCAGAAGGATTGCAAGCCATGACGGACATGGTAAAAGTCTGTGCAAACTAAAAGCTTGGGCCTGAGTAGGGAGGGCTTTTGGAGATGGTCAGCTGCAATTTTGATAATATGCTCATCAGAATGAAGTCAGGGGCTTCTTTTGCAGGCTGAAGCACAGCAAGGTTAGAACGTCCTGGGTATGTGGATGGAAGGTGCTCTGATGGGTACTCGCTGCAATCACGCGTCTTTGTAGTTAGGGCTCATTGGTAGTGGCGTTGGATGAAGAATTCTGCGTCCTCCCCCTGCAACTCGTATAAGGTCTCCTGACTGTTTAGCTTTGGAGTAGGACACAGTTAAGGCAAAGGAGAATTTTGACAATTTAATCCCCTTAATTAAGGTCTCTGGCATTTTGTCCTAGTGATCTGATTTGTGACCTGTTGACCTTAGCTAGTTTTATTGTGAGTACAAATAATGGGGCTAATTATTTATGGGAGCTTGGAGGACTATGTCTGGCCTCATCACGGGTGAGCTAAGCAGTCATCCCCACTCCTCACCCAAGTTCCACGTGAAAGTGTGGTTTTACATTGAGCTCTTTCCTGGATATGGGGGAAGAGAGACTTACTGCCTCTGAATGTGGGGCTCAGGTGTAGTTCTGCCTTGTCATGTGGCCAGAGCTGATGGTCTTCCTCAGTTGGCTTCAACTGATAGAGGAAAACCTCATCGCCTGGGGGCTTAAGCAACAGGAATCTATTTCTTACAGTTTGGTTTCCAGTGTGGGCTGCAGCCTCCCATGGCTGGGACCAGCCGCGAGCAAAGTGTAGAGAGATGACACCTTGGTGTCTCCTCTAATAAGTACATTAATCTCTCCCATGTGGGCTCCACCGTAATGACCGAATTACTTCACAGATTACTTCTCCAAATACCATCACGTTGGAGGTGACAATTATGGCTTACGTATATGGTTTCTGAAGGACACAGGCATTCTGTTGACAGCAACCGTGACTGTTGGCTAGATTTTATCAGATCATCTCCAAACAGTTAATTTCATATAATTACAATGATTGCACCGGGGTTCTATATCTTTGTTTTGAATTTCTCCAAAAGGATTTTAGAATGCATTAGACCTGTGAATAGGTAGCACCATTTCTTTTTACTGTTCTCTAACCAATATAGACAATTCTCCCTACAGCACTGACATGTGCTGCCCCAATGGTCTCAGCTATCTATCATCACAGACTGCCTTCAGACCTATGATCTTCCTGCCTCAGCTTCCCAAGACTGGGATTACAGGTGGTACTCCACCAAGTCCTGCTGTACCTTTGTCTTTTCCTATAGCCTGGTTAGGATCTACTCTCATCATACAATTCTGTTTTGAGAAATATTATTATTTATTACTAGTACGTATGTTCTTGTGTTCACGCGCAAGCATGATGCCTGTGTCTGGGTGTGTGTATGCGTCACACGTGTGTGCAGGTCAGAGGACAACTTGGTGGAGTCAGTTCTCTCTGTCCCCCTTTATGGGGATTTGGTCATCAAGCTGTGACAAATGGTTTTATGGGCTGACCCACTTGGTTGCCCAGGCCACGCATCTCTCGATTGCCCAGATCCCATTTATTATCCAACTGTGTTTCCCTGACTTTTCAGAGGGTTTCCTGCATTCAGTCTTTCATCTTCTCACGACGGAGTGTTTACATTTTTTACTGTTTACCCAAACTGAAAAGAGGACATAATTATAGAGAATTTTAAAACTCCTTGTCAACTTACTGAGAACCTACATTCATGAAAATAATTGAGGGAAGGCTGTATTGAAAGTCTGTCTGGTCAGCATCATACGTCAGTTCCATAACTTCACAAAGATCTTCATTCTGCTTTATGTAGTTCACATGATGTACTTTTTTTCCTCTAGTGTTGTATCTTATGAAGTTGATTCTGTGTAGGGTAAAGGTGTGTGTGTGTGCTGTAGAGCATTATTTGTGGATTCACCTTTTGCAGGTTTGTCTACTGCTATGGTGTAGCTCTGAAATGATCCCCCAAAGCCATGGTCTAAAGGCTTGATTGACAACTCAGATTTGACCTTAAGTTCTAGCTCAGTCAGTGGATCATCCCATTAATGAGGTCAAGATGTGATTGCTTTTGGAGGTGGTGGAAACTCTAGGCGGTGGGGCCTATCTGGAGGAAGCCGGTCATGGAGGAGGCAGAAACTATAGGAAGTGGGGCCTATCTGGAGGAAGCCGGTCATATCCCGATGAACCCCTTTCTCTCACTTGCATATGTTTCTTGGTCTCTGAGGTGAGCCGCCACCTTTTATATTCATTTCTGCCATCATAAGGTTTACCTTAATGAGGCTTAAGGTAATGGTGCTTTCTAGCCTTGGTCTTAGACCTGAAACTAGGGAACATTTGAATCATCTGATATTTGTGTTCCCAAGTGAGGTAATGCCCTCTTAATATCAGCCTATACCACAGATATCTTTTTCAAAGTCAACATAGTACCTTTTTTTTCAATTTTTATGCATTTGGGTTGACTTTATTTTTGCTTTTTTGCATTTTAAATGGCCTCTGAGCCCCAACTTGAAATACTGTCTGGTATGATATGCCTTAGGGAGAAAACACATGTCTTGACTAAGCCCATAACGTATACTAAATAAAGTGTCTTTAGAACAGAAACATGTATAAAACAAATTACATATTGATCAGTGCATAAGAATGTAAGTAGAGCTTGTGGGAGACAAATTTCCCTGGAGGAGTGATGAGTCAATGTTTGCTAATTCAGGGTCTGTAATGACTCAATGAACCATAACATTACAAACCATGAGAACCAGTCATGTCTGTTCACACATGTGCCTACACATGTACAGTTGTGTAACATTCCATGGTGTGTGAGGATGCCCATAAGTTATGTGGTTACCTACTACTTTTTAGGTTTTTAATATGACACATTATCACACAGAGTGTTTATGCTATGTTGATTGTATCTACATCTATCTATCTATCTATCTATCTATCTATCTATCTATCTATCTATCTATCTATCTATCCCCTTGCATGTATAAACTATGCACACACACAGAGTGAGAAAGAGGTAGAGACAGAGACACAGAGATACAGACACAGAGACAGAGGGGGAGAAAATTTGCTAAGAGTAGGTTTGCTCAATCAAAATACGTATTTGTAATTTTGACAAGTATTCCTGAATTCCCAATGTTTTTATAGACACCATACTCATCATTTATACTGGCGGCACCCATTAGCTCTTGTGCCTGTGCCCATAGCTTAGTGGCAGAGTGGTGCATGGCCTTCTCTGGATCTTCTATGTGTATTCTAAGGAGAACCCATGAGCTTTGTTTTTAAAGGAGTGCTCTTTATCTTAGGGACATTGCGGTGACATCATTTTTTCTCCCGATTTACCCTCTGTAGAGGAATGACATGGCGCTGGACTGAGGTCCCAGGGAGAGCCTATGCCATGATGAATGGCGCCATTTCCTGGGTCTTTTTTCAGTGTTATTTGCAACTTCTATGGTCCTATTAGGGGATGGGCCTGCTGCTCTTCTCTGGGAGATCCGAAGAGCAATTAGGAAATCAATAGGCATGAAAGAGCAGTTACTTCTGCACCATATTAAATCGGGAGGCCAAGCTCAGGCTCTTCCTGTGTATGCAGAGTCTGCAAACTAAGAATGGCTTTTACATCTTTACACGTTAGAATGAAGTTAAAGGAAGGGTGACAGTGGTGCTGTATAAAATTAGATTAAGTTCAAATTTTAATGTCCACAAATAAAGTGTTATGGGAACATAGCCACTTTTATAGAATGCAACCGACTACTCACATGCTACGGACACACACAATCTCAAAGCTGGGACAGTGAACATATGTCCCAGAAAACCTAAAATATGCGCTGTCTGGTCCGTCACAGGATGTGTTTGCCTGCTCTGTGTGAAGTAGGTGATTTTTAGGGTTGGACTGGGAGGGGGTGTCACACTCCTGCAGGTTTGTGTCTCTGCACTCAGAGCGATGCTCTGTGCAGGTGGCTCAGGTGACAGTGCCAGTGTGCTCTCCACTCACCGAGTTTGAGGTTTATTGGCCAAAAGGCTGAACGTTTTGCACATTTGGAAGACCTCGTACCTCGTGTGGAGATTTGGATGGGAAATGTTTCCCAAAGTTTCTATGCCTGAGGACGTGGACCTCAAAGCAGCAGGGCTTTGGAGACAAAGTCATCGTTGATGAAAGGATCATGAAGGACCCAAAGGACCTGGCCTCACCAAGGAAACAATGCCCTGAATTCATAACTGAGTGGAGCAGGAGGAATTAGGGCCTACCTAGAGGAAATGTATCTCCGTGTGTCTTTGAAGGGGACATCTCGTCTGTTCTCCCGCTCTTCCATGATGTAGACAAACGCCGAGTTCCCTATTCAGATCACTGGTACCCTAATTTTTCCCTCTCTATTGCCCCTGGCCCCACCTAGCAATGGCCACTTTTCCTTTGTTTTCTGCAGTCACTTTAGAATCTGTACTCAACATCTCAAGATTTGGCGTCCGGAAACCTCAGAAAGAGAGAACATGTGGCATTTGTCTTTCTGAATCTGGATTACCTCACTCCACGTGATTTATCTCATTCCATCCATTTACCTGAAGATTTCGATATTTCATTTTATTTTTACAGATAGAGTGTATTCCATAGTGTATAGGTACCAAATTTTCATTATCCATTCATCAATTGAGGGACATTTAGTTTGTTTCTGTTTCCTAGCTATTGTGAATAAGAACACGGCTGAGCCAGTATCTGTGAAGTAGAGTGTCACATCCTGTAGACATGTGACAAGCAGTGGGAAGGCTGGGTCACATGATAGATTTTATGGTGGCTGGCCAGTTTGCAGTCCCACCAGCGGTGAATGAGGGGCCCTATTCCCCACTTTCCCTTCGGCGTTTGTTGTCTGTTGTTTTGTTCATCTTTGCCGTTCTGACTACGTTAGGTGAAATCTAAAAGTTATTTTGATCTGTTTCCCTAATTGCTAGGAATGATGGGTATTTTTGAGCTATTCCTTGCCCCTTTTCTCCATTTGAGAACTCTCTGTTCAGATCCCCAGGCCAGTGTTTGAATGGAACATTTGCTATTTTATTTATTTTCTTACTCCTTGTTTTTTGCTTTTAAGTTCTTTACATATTAATGGAGATTAATCATTCTTGCTAGATAAATAGCTGGCAAAATATTCTCCCCCACACATCCTATGGGCTGCCTCTTCACCTGGTTGTTTCTTTAGCTATGCAGAAGCATTTTGGTTCTATGAAGTCCCCTTTGTCAATTGTTGGCCTGAATTCTTGAGTGAACTGAGTCCTGTTCAGAAAGTCCTTCTTACACGTATATCATGTAGGCTACTACTTATGTTCTAGAAGTTTCAAGCTTCACATTTAGGGATTTGATCTATTTGGAATTAGCAATGTGATAGACACAGGTCTAATTCTACCCTTCTGCATATGGACATCCAGTTTCCCTAGCACCATTTGTTCAAAATACATTTTTCATGAATGTTTTTGTCATATCTGTCAAATATTAAATGGCTGAAGTAACATTTACTCATGTTTGAGTCTTCAGTTTTATTCCATTGATCTGCTTGCCTGCTTCTGTATCAGTATCATATTGGTTTTTTATTATTAATATTATTTTTGCTATGGCTCTGTAATATATCTTAAGACCTGGGATGGTAATCTTTCCAGCATTGTTCTTTTTGCTCAAAACTATTTTTACTGTCTGGTTTCTTTTCTGGTTCCACATGAATTTTAGAAGAGTTCTATTTTTGTGAAGAATGTGATGGGGATTTTGATTCTTATTGCTTTAAATTTTTAATAGCTTTTGATAAAATGGTCATTTTACTACTAGTAAATGGTCATTTTTACAATATTAATTCTACCAGAGCATAGAATGTGTTTCCACTTTCTAGTGCATTTCTCCAGAAGTTTGAAGCTTTCATTTTAGAGGTCTTCAGCTTCCTTGGTCATGTTTATTCCTAGACATTTTTATATAGTTCTATTGTGAATGTACTGTGTTCATGATCTTTCTCTATATATTTGTTGGTGAAAATTTGTTGGTTTGTGCAAGTTGTTTCTGTATCCTGTTGTAGAGTTTATCATTTCAAGAAATTTTCTTGTAGTTTTTGTGGATCTCTAATGTATAAAATGTCATCTAAAAACAGTGACAGTCTAACTACTTCTTTCTCTATTTGTAGCTCTTAAATTTTCTGCTCTAGCCTTATTGTTCCAGAGAGTTCTTTGAGCATAATATTGAAAAGGAGTAACGACATCCCTGTCTGGTTCTGATTTTAGTGAAGTTGCTTCAAGCTTTTTCTTTATTTAGGTTGATGTTAGGTGTGTATTTCTCATAAATGACTTACTCTCTCTATACACACACACACACACCACACCTGCACTTATTTCAGTATCTTTCATCTTTTATTATGAAGTCATATTGGATTTTGTTAAAGTCTTTTCCTGCATGTGTTGAGATGAACACACAGAACACCAAACAGACAAGACCAGAAAAGGAAATCCCAATGGCGTATCATTGATGAAACACTAAGTAAAAAGAACAAGGAAAGTCTATTGAAAGCTGTAAACAAACACACGCCTTTAGTCCCAGCACTCGGGAGGCAGAGGCAGGTGGATCTTTGTGAGTTCGAGACGATCCTGGTCTACAAGAGCTAGTTCTAGTCTAGCACAGGCTCCAAAGCCACAGAGAAACCCTGTCTCGAAAAACAAAAACAAAACAAAAAATTCATATGCCATATACAAGGGAGAACCCATTGGAATAGGAGTTGATTTCTCACTGAAAAGGAGAGTCTGGAACAATCTACCCTGAGTCCTAAAAGACCATGAAGACCAACCTAGACTAATAACTTAGCAAAGCTATCTACCATAGGTGATGGAAAAAGAAAATTTCCAGGATATAAACAGCCTAAAAAATTTTATCTAGCAAACAAAGCCTAAAGAAAACACAGGAAAGAGTACTTTGGGCTGAAGAGAGGATGAGGAGGCGAGCCAGGGGACTATAGAAAGAATAAGTGCTAAAGCACAAAACACCACTGAGAACACAACAACCTCAACACAACGGCCACAGTAAACACACACTTAAATGATGATCTTAGACACAGCTGGATATATGTACAAAGTGATAAATTCCATGTCTTGTCCCCCTAACTTCAAAGATAGGTGCTATCTTAGAGTAAAATAATCGACTCCAAAGAAGATGAGAGAGTAAACAGGCACTAATATCCTAATATCTGACCACACAGACTTTGTATTAAAGCTAATCTGAAGAGACAAGGAACACATCTTTCTGATAAAAAGAAACAGTTAATTAAACAGACATTACTGTTATAAATATGTATGCACCACACTCTAATTTCATAGAAATATCTGCTACTGGATTTAAAGTCACAGATTAACATCAACTCATTCATAGGAAGTGGCTTTAATACCTGACTTTCTCCAATAGACAGGCCATCTGGACAAAAAATAAATAAATAAAAAGAGAACATCAAAATTCAATGTCACCATACATCAAATCTTAAGAGTTATCTGCAGAATATTCTCCTCAGGCACTGAAGAGCAAGCATTCTACTCACCCGACCATGGAAACTTCTCTAAAAAAAGACCACATCCTGGGACGTGAAACAGATCTCTAAAAATTCACAAAGATTGAAATGGTTCCATGTATCCCATCTGCCCATAATGCAATAAAACTTACAATTGACATCAAACACATCTCTAGTAAACACACACAGAATTATGAAGATGAAAGAACTCCCTACTGCATGCTGAATGGGCTAAAGGAGAAGGAAAATCAAGAAAGAAAGAAAAAAAAAACCTCTAGAACTAAATGAAAATAAAAACAAAACAAAAC
>JAQHUG010000020.1:13244736-13260182 GCA_028555095.1 Dicrostonyx torquatus
GATATAGCCCAACATTGGTGGTGGGCAGGGCAAAGGAGACTGATCATATCCTGTCTAAAATCAGACAGCAATAAAAGACTGGAAGTGAGCCCGGGCCATTGACCTTCAAGGCCAGCCTTCTTGAGTCACTTCCTGAAGCAAAGGTCCACCACATAAAGGCTCCAAGGCCTTCCAAAATAGCAGTGTTGCCAGGGGACATAGCATAGCATAAGTAGCCCAGCATAAGAGTCTGCAGAAGATACTTCACATTCCAGCTGTGATAGCAACCGAGGCCTTGATGAACGGGCTATTTATCAAATTACAGACTAGATAGTGAGTTGCTGTTTTAAGCCATTAAGCACTTGTTGGGTTTCTTAGGCAGTTTGGTCTAAATGACTTTGCCCAGTCACTCAGGCATTGAGGGGTCAGAAGAGGAATGACTAAAAGGAGACACCAGGCTACAGAGAGATTCCTGATCTCCCCTGAAGACAGAGTAGGAGGTAGGAAGAAGCCAGTATGGATACCGCTTGCTTGGGATTAGGGGGAGGGGGCACCTGGGACATGTCATGATAGGCAGAGGGTCGAAGGACATAAGAAATGTTTCATGTGAGGGTTGCTAAGGAAAACTTAGCACATTCAAATCACATTAATGATGGAGGATAAAGCAGGCATTTTTCCTGTATATTCAATAAAATGTAGATTGAGTGGCCCATGTTAATTTACCCATGAGGCACGTTGAGTCACAGCAGTGTGAAATGCCTAGGGTCCTTTTGTTCTTAATTCCTAGCTTTGGACTTAGTGACCACAGAAACTAGTATGGGGTGAATGGGGAATGGGGAACTTGGCAGCTCTGCCTCAGGGCCAGAGGAGACCTGCTGCAGGCTGCTCAGAGCAACTGTATTTGTCTGACAATGCCTCAACCTTTTAGCTCTCAGATTAGAGTCATTTAGGGTAAGATGCAAATGACTAGTAAGCTGAACTCTTTTGTGTAAAGAGCAAAGAAACCTCTTCTGTGAAGTGCAGTTTGGAGTGTGGGTTTTCATTTTGTTTCTGGTGTAGACAGAGTCTTACTACCTCCCTCAGGCCATCCTTGACGTCATCATTTCCCTACTTGGTTTCCACCCACTGGAATTACATGCCAATGGGACTAATGCTTTATATTTAAGAAGTGATAATTCTTTCTTTTATTTATTTACGTCTGTTTCTGTGAGTACACGGGATGTGAATGAGGGCGTGCACATGTGGTCTGCATACTGAGGTCAGAGGACAACTTCACGAAGTTGAGTTTTCTTTGTTTACTTTTACGTGGGTCTGGGGATCAAACCCAGGTCTCCAGGACTGCATGGCAAGCACCTCTGCCCACTGAGGGATCTTACTAGCCTGGAATTCATGTTTTCTAGATGAGTTATTAGACCTTGCAGCTTTCTTTAGATCTAGAGGAGAACCCGATGGCCACAGAATCACAGAGTTTAGGGTGTTTCTCTAGCTAGAAAGTCCATCTCTCAGGGCTCTTGTTCTCCTCCCAAACCTGCTTTTCTTTGTTTCCTTTCTGACTTGATTAATAGCTTCTTCCATTACCCGTGCTAAAGACAATTGAATTGCGTTCGACCTTCTCAGCTGCTATTGGACCCAGGTCCGGTGAGTCCGGCTCATTGGAATCTGCTCACCTCACTTGTGGCCCTTTCCTGCTGCTCCCAGTGAGGTCAAACCTCAGCTAACTCCATCCTGGCAGGAAGCCTTCCCAGTGAGGTCAAAACTCCACTAACTCCAACCTGGCAGGAAGCCTTCCTAGTGAGGTCAAACCTCCACTAACTCCAACCTGGCAGGAAGCCTTCCCAGTGAGGTCAAACCTCTGCTAACTCCAACCTGGCAGGAAGCCTTCCCAGTGAGGTCAAACATCAGCTAACTCCATCCTGGCAGGAAGCCCTGCCTCTTGACCTTCATTTTAAGTCTCATTTTTCCTCTAACCTGCTGGAAAAAAAATTGCTGCCAGAATTGCCTTTCTTACGTAAGGATTGATCTTGGCCTCCTCATTAGTAAATACTTCTCTAAGTCTTGAGTGTTTCTCATCAATGCTTTGTACCTGGGGTGGCTTTAGTGAGTGATGGTGAATCCACTAAGAAATGGGGAGTAATAGGGCAGCCTAAAAAAGCTGATGTCCTGTGAGGGACTGTGGGGTCTCAGGCCATTCTCTCTTTTTTGTTGTTTTGTGGCTGATGGAGGTCCCTGCTGATGGCCCTGTGGCTCCTCATGGGTCCGTAGTGCGGGGTTAACATTTGTAAACTGTAACCCCCAAAGCCCTGAAGACTCCCTATCCTAGCAGAGGATCTTTCTTTTATAAATGGATTATCTGATGAATTCCTGTATGGTAACATAAGGCCAACAGATACCTATACCTCTGATTGTCCATTTTCTCATGAGATGAAATTTCAGTTTCTTGATGGAGTCATCACGGTCCCTACTTGAGGGTTGTTATTTTTGTTCGAAATTAGATGGAAACTTCAAGATACCAACAGCAGAGATTTGCTAAAGGTTTTCATTTCCTGTTCGTTCCCAGAAAAAAAAATGTATCAACAGTGTCATAGCCACTGTGGTGATGGGAACCTGAATCTGGCCTGGGAAAGGGCATTGTTCAGTCGTACCTGAGTTAGAGCTGAGTGTGGCTTGGTGGCTGTATGAGGGACAGCAAAAAATCTGAACCCATGTCCTAAATGTATCATCAATTAGGGTGGCCCGTGTTGCATTTCTCCTGCTCCATTAAAAATGAAGGACGCACTCAGGAGGCAGAGGCAGGCGGATCTCTATGTGTTTGAGACCAGAGCCTCGTCTACAAGAGCTAATTCCAGTGCAGGCTCCAAAGCCACAGAGAAACCCTGTCTCAAAAAAACCAAAAAAACAAAACAAAACAAAAAAATGATGACGGTCAGGGCACCCCTAACATTTATAGACTCATGAAAGGAAGTGGGCCTGACAATGGGCCAGCTGAGACCTGCAGGTGATTCAGCCTTGGCCCTCCCCATCTCTCACCTATACCCTCAGCCATAAGCTGGATGTCTTCCCTTTAATCATCTGGCTGAAAATCCCAAGACAGTAGTAGCCTGTTGGTGAATCAGTCTGTTGTGCTTCCAGGATAAGGGAGCACCTTGTTCCCATTAGAAAATCTCAGATCCTACCTGGGAGTATTGCTCCGAGGCATCCCCTTGCCAACCATAGCAACCTTGGCTCACTCCATCCTATACTGAGCTCCAGGAGTTCATTCTGGTGATGCAAAAATCTGCCAAACCAGATAGTCCTCCTTTTTGGACATGCTTATTGTGAACCTTCTTATTGTCTTTAAAATGTTCATTCCTATAGAAAGGAATGCCTGCTTTACATTTAATTTAATTAATAAATTAGTTTCCAGAAAATCTCCTTTACCTGTGGTCCAGCTCTTAGCCGTGTCTGCCCCAGGGGACTGTTGTGATCTGCAGCCCCATAGCTAGAAATGAGAGCTTCTTCCCTGAATCCCCTCTCGACGCTGGGGTTCCAGAGGTTGGGATCAAATTAGCCAGCTGTGGAGATGACCATTATTGCACTCGCAATTCAAGTCTGTTAGTGTTGGTGTCTGGAAGATAATGGATGAACGAGTGAGAGGCTGACACAGGGTTTCAGCCAGATCTGTCAGTGTGCATCAGCAGACAGCCTGCGTGGCCTTTGGAGATGCTCAGCGCATACCCAAAGTGAGGAGAGCTTCAAAGCAGCTGCCTGGGTCTCTCGCTGACACTGTACAACCATTAAACCATGATCAGGCCAGAAGCTCTGTGTTTAGCTGTCGTCTCAAGTTACTGCTTTCAGGTGTGAACGCAGGAAGACCCAATTAAATGCGTATTGAAGTCGTGGTCTCTTGTTAAGGAGAAAACCCCAATTATTTAAAGATTTTTTTTTCCAAGAAGTTGGCCTTTACTGAAGCTGAAAGCATGTCACTATTCTAATATAAATATCTTTATTTCCTTGTCTAACTTTTCTGTATTGTTTCATTCATGTTATCTGAGTATTAAAAGCCAATCTGTGTGAGACTGTTAGTAGGTTGACATGGGAATTTCTGTCTATACACATATTTGCATGTAAGCAGAAAATTCTTCTGCTGTATGAGTTTAAACAGAATGTATATAAAATCACATGCCATCTTATTCAGTAGATATTGGGTTACTGTCAACAATACTATCGCATAAAGAGGAGGTGGGCTGGAGAAATGGCTCAACATTAAGGATACTTGCTCTTACATTCTGTCTTGTCTTTTCTGATGTTTCCTGAGGTCTGGGAGGACTGAGATGGATGACTTTTATTCTATTTTTTTAAATTTTAAGTCACTAAAGTAGTTTGAAAATTCATATTTCAGCACCTATAGAATGTTTAGTCCATATCTTTACTTGTGCACGTGTGCAGAGAGATGTTGGTGTGTTAGAGTGGCATGCATACTTGGTGGACTTCGATAGGTCACCTTATCTATCTCATGTTATCTATCTACCTATCTATCAAATCAATTATCTAGTTCCTGTCTATCTTCTACTCTCCATATATCTATCATCTATTGATTTCTCCACTTACGTGTCTATCATCTATTACCATGTTGCTACCCAGGAAGGCAGTATTGACTCATATTTTCATGAAGAGTGTATAAAAGTCTGTATTTTACCTCATGCACACAAAAATTCGATGTAATTGATCTTTTTACTTAATGCCAGTTGGATGGGCAGAAATGTGATTTCCTTATTTAGTCAACACAGATTTGGTAAGAAGCAAGAATTGACATTGTCCCCTGTGTCTATTTCTCCATTTTCTAAGTCTTCATGGCCTTTTCCAGAATTGTGTCATTTATCTTTATTGATTTTTTTTTATATTTTGTTCTTCGTGGTTCATCCTCAGCCCATGAAACTGTCTTAGCTTTGGAATCACCCTTTATGCTTGGTGCACATATATCTCTCTCTTTATCAGAGATTAGTACTCTTCAAGTTCTGCTCAGAGGGATGAAGATGAACTGAAGTCATGGGACCTAGATGTGGGCGATGATTGTATTAGAGAGCGGGCGATAGATTTATGGGGTTGTCCACTGTCACTGTAAAAGCAGTGAACATTTCTGTCCTGTTTTTCAGATGTCCAATGTTTGTACCTCAACTATTAATTGTATTTATAGAGATGCACAGCCTCTTTATGCAGAAGTCTTGGTAGAATTCTAGTCCATAAACATAGACCGGAAACAAAGCTACAACTTTACGTGAGACTATTTATTAAATTATAAATACAAACAACAAGCCATAGTAGTAGTTGGTTATTGCAACAAAAAAAAATAATTTCAAAATCACATTACTGTTGTTAAAGATAGCTTAAAAGCTCTCACTGCTCTCCAGCCAGATTCTGTTGTTTTATAAAGTTGGATATGTGTTCCTCTGCCTTTTTATTGCAAAACATTAAATACTGTGACAGCTTCATTTCCACATAGTTGTTGTTTTGTTATCCTGTGCATTTTGTTTGGCTTTCCTATAGCACTGAAGGAGGAGCCAGGACTTTTTCATGCTAAATGTCTTAGGTGCTTTCAATTGCTGCGAAGAGACACCATGACACAATCAACTTATAGAAGGAAGCATTTAATTGGAGGGTTGTTTATAGTTTCAGAGGATTAGCCCGTGACCATCATGGTGGGACACACAGCAGATCTCTGAAGCAGTAGCTGAGAGCTTACATCTTATTCACAAGTTGGAGACTGTGGAGGCAGAGAGAGAGCAAGAAAGACAGACAGAGATAGACAGAGACAGAAAGAGGAGACTGAGAGATGGGAGCTGGGCTTGAAATCGGCTTTTGAAACCTCAAAGCCTATCCCCAGTGACACACCTCCTCCAACAAGGCTGCACCCCCTATCCTTCCCAAACAGATGCACCTACTAGGAGCCAAGTATTCCAATACATTAGCCTATGGGAAGCCATTCTCTTTTTTTACCACCACACTAGGCAAGCATTTATCATCACTCATCTCCTTTGTTCCCTGCTTTAGGGATCTGAAGATATCATTTTGAAATAGGGCCTTGAGTTTTCCTTCAATGCTGACAGCTCCTGAGGTGTGTCTGCTGGTCAGTTCCTACCTGGAGAGGGTGATAACATCTCTAGAAGATTCTATGTTCCTTGCTGAGTTGCTGGGGTTCCTCCCTGTGCTCACCTCCTTTCATGGCTTCTTTCCTTCCCATTTCCATCTCTTCTACTTTCTAGGATCCCCTGTTCCACATGACTGGAAGCTTTGCCTGGAAGGTTCCTGGAATCTTCTCATATGCTATATCAAGAATATTAGCATCCACCACGTTCCACATTAAATAAGATTTTATTGTAACTATTTGGAAGAATTATTATAATTGTGTTTTCAAATCCTTGGTTATGGGAAACTAATATAATTTACAACTGGCTGCAGCTTCCTGACGGCCCTTGAGCTTACTCAGGGATTTTTGCAAAGTGGAAGAATCTAACATACAAATTGTTTTCTAAATGTAATGAAAGTTTTATGAACACTAAATTTAACAATTAATGAAGTTGACGTAATGATACATTTTGTATACATTTAATTAAGCATTTAGAAATAGCAATTTTTGTGGTTTCTATATTTTGGAGGCCCTTTTAAAAGTCCATTTTGTATGTTCTGATGCCTAGGCTGTTTTAGGCACTGTGTCTTTGCTGCCGGATGGAATAAAGGCCCCCAGGGATGAATTAATGACCTTCATAGTTTTTGCTGAGAAATAGTATCCATGCATACTTATGAAGAATGATGTAATCATTCAGTGCACATCACATGTGTGGTGATCAGATCAGAGCAATGACCGCTTTCCTCCTAAGAAGCCACTCCTATGTGAGAATGTTGAACTCTGCAGCCCATTTTGATATATGTCATAGGATGTTGTAGGCAAGAGTGAGATCACTCTACTATAGAAATCTAGAGCTGCTTCCTCGTGCCAACTGTGTGCTGATGACTCTGAACCCATTCCCTTGCTTTGTTCTGAGATTGGCTTTTTATTTGTGCCCTACTTATTTCATTCAAGGACAGCTCTAATTCTATCAGCGTTGCTGAAAATGACAGGGTATCTTTTTTTTTTCAGCTAAGCATCATTCTATTACATGTACAGAGATAAGTGCACACATGTCCAAATGCAGAAGTATGTATGTACATACATTTTATATGTATCTGTCTGCACATCTCACATTTTCTTTGAGTTGGTGAGCACCTTGGTTGATGGCATAATTTGACTTTTGTGAAGAGTGCTATACAGACACAAGATGCAGATATCTGTCGGATAGTAATAATTTTATCTCTTTGACACTGTGCTCAGTGGTAAGATTGTTAGACCATAAGATAATTCTGTTTTCAGCCCTGTGAACAGATCTTACATTTCCACAATGGTTGTTCAGACTCACATTCTTGCCAGCAGCCTGTGAGCATTCTCCTTTCTCCACAAACTCGCCATGCTTATCACTCATCAGTTTTGCTAATGGCCGGTGGAATTGGGGTGAGAAGATGCTCCAGTATTCCCTGATGATCTCCTCATTGGCCATTTACATGTTTTCTTTTG
Organism: Dicrostonyx torquatus; assembly: GCA_028555095.1. Classification (NCBI taxonomy): domain Eukaryota; kingdom Metazoa; phylum Chordata; class Mammalia; order Rodentia; family Cricetidae; genus Dicrostonyx; species Dicrostonyx torquatus. Next base: position 13,252,301 of record JAQHUG010000020.1, read on the forward strand.
AGGTGTCTTTTAAAGGTTTAACACACATTTAAATCAAGTTTTTTTCACTTTGATTTTTATTTGTTTTCTTCAAGATGGGGTCTCACTATGAAGCAGGCTGACTCTCTTCCTGAGTGGTGACTTCTGCCTCAGTTTCCTGAATGCTTAGATGGCAAGCCTATGGCATGGCACCCAGCCTCAAACAGTGTTCTCGGTCCATCATTCTTACAGATCACACCCTCCAACTGTTTTCTACACGTACAGCCTTGGCGTCCTCTTCCTGTGAGGAAAGTTTCCCTCATGCACCTGGAGCCTTGGCTCCATGGCAGTGGAAGCCCTTGCCTCTGCCTTCTTGTTATGCCATGTGTCACCTTCATACAACACTTTCCCTTTGTGCCAGGGCCTCTGATCCACTGTTTGCTGTAGTCTGCAGTCTCGCCCTATAGGCTCCGCAGTTACCTGCACACTGTCTGGCCACCACCTTGAACTTTCACACGCATGGGCAGACATCCCACTTCCTAGCTCAAGGCTAGAGTCTGAACTTTTGCTAAATGTGTTTCTACTTCTCAGAAAAGCACGGCTGTTTCCCTCAAATGCCAGCTGCTCAAGAATGAGGGAAAGCTCTTTAAAGGCATTCCAACACAATGCCCATTTCCATCGCTATTCCCTGTGCTGGTCCATTGCTAAACCACTTAGTTAGGCCTATGTTTGTAACTTCCTATTCAGTTAGTGCTCCAGCTTCTTTTTTCTTATTTGATTTTTCTTTTTTTTTTCTTATTTGATTTTTCAAGAAAGGGTTTTTTTTGTGTGTGTGTGTGGCAGCCCTAGCTGTCCTGGAACTCGCTCTGTAGACCAGGCTGGCCTCACACTCGCAGAGATCTGCCTTTGCATCCTGAGTGCTGGGATTAAAGGCTGTACCACCACCATCTCCTGGCTAGTGCTCCAGCTTCTGATTCTGGGGATGCTTGTTCTTTACCTCATCCCCGTTTCCTACCCTTAAATGTGTCATTTCACTCAGTCCGTGCTTGCTTCTTTGCTTCACTTTTGCCTCTTCTTCACTGGCCTGGTCTTTGCTGGTTGTTCCTGATGTCCTAGCTATGGCAGCCCTTGAGATAGATGTGTTACTATCTGCTGTTGTTATAGGGGAGCATCCATTGTCATGTGTAATTCTAGCATCTAAGTTAAAACTTTTGCCTTCATTGTCAGATGTAACTCTTTGCTGCGCACCCTAATATCCTCTTCATTTGAAACAAACAGAAAACAAGCAAAAAACTCCACAGAAGATAGATGGTAAACCAAAGCTGTTTTATTATCGATCATAAACTATTCTTACAATTTATTTGTGATGGTGATGGTTAGACTAGAATTTAAATTGTTCTCCTTCCTGGGCTGGCGATGAGAATACTGCTCTCCTGCAGGGTCGTGAACTGCTCGTGTTATAAGCTTAACAACTGACACCGTGCCTGTGGTCTGTTGTGAAGAGTGATGTTCAATGCGCAGGGCTACTATGTGCATTTTGAACTCAGCACTTCTAAAGCATACTGCGTTTGTAAGGAGATTAGCCTGTATTGAGGGGAGTAGCCTGTGTGTTCATGACCAGACCGTCCCTCAGCCTCACTTCCTCTACCTGATACTCATCTCATTCTTTCCCCACCCATGGGGCCCCTAGTGCCTGGGAAAGTGACCAGCATTGGGGCTGACCAGCTGGTGACTAGAGCCAGTGCAAATTCTTGGCTTGTTAGCTTCTGTGCTGCACATCTGGCACCAATGTGCACCTCTGTATTAATGAAACAGCAGCAGCAGTTTTCTATCATTTGGGATTCTGGAGATTATTTTCCCTCCTCCTCCTCCTTTTAGCTGCTACTTTCCAATTTTCTTTGTCTTGCCTCCGTTCACCCATATCTTAAATTCTGTAGTATCCATAGCCTATACCCTTGTGCTTACCCCTCTCTTGACGCTCTTCAGTCTCCATATTGATTCCTGTCACCACCCTGGCTACTTACTTTCAGATGTCCGTCATACTTCTGGAGCCCCGTATGCAAATATGTCATGATCTCTCCTCCTAGAAGTGCCATGGTATGCTATGCCTCTAACCAAAACTAAATCTGTGCTCTGTGCTTCCAGTCTTAAACGAGTGCCCTAGCAGAGCTCACTCATATTTTCTCTCCCACGAGTTTTATTTGATAGCTGCTTTGAACCATTTTTAAATATCATTTGAGAATTTTCTATCATGTATTTTTATTGCAGTCATCTGTGTTCCTCCCCTTGGCCATTCCTAGATCCACCCCCACCTCCCTGCAACCCTCAAAACGTCATATAGTCTTGTATTTTTTTGTAACCCAACATCTGACTTGCACTATCCATTTACTCAAGGAGCATTGTCAACCTACCATGGACACACCCCTAAAGAAAGCTGACTTTTCTTCCCCACAAGACATGGAGCTAACAGGTGGTAACTTCTTTAGGGGTTGGAGCATGTAAACTCCTCTGCCTCCACACTAGCACGCTAGAAGGTGGTGGAGCCCTTGCCTTTGATCCTATCCTTCCTGTGTGTGATGTGTAACTTTGATTGTTAACTGAACTGGATTAAGACATGTCAGGAAGATGAACGAAGCACACCTTTGATTGTGACTATGAGGACATGCTCATAGATCGTTTCATCTCTGATCTAATGGATAGATTAATCCATGGGAGATGTGTAATATGAAGAGGTGAAACGTCAAGGGTGGGCTCTGGTTGGAGGAAGTGTGCCACTGGGGCCCTGTCCCTGAAGGGCTGTATCCTTCCACCATCCCTTTAAGTATGTTTCTTGTCCTCCAAGAATCAAAGAACTCCCCTTATTCTTCACTCCCACCATTTCCCAATGTTCTGCCCAAGAACAGAGGGCAAAGGGACCAGGGACTGAACTCTGAAATCCTCAGTTCAGATAAAGAACTCCTCATATTAAAATCTTTTTTTACTGTTAGGTATTTCATCAAGAAAAAGAATTTGTTTTCACATTGGTTTTTTTTTTTTCATTCCCATCCACCGCACAGAGAGGAGCTGTCTAAACTGCAAAAGCCATTGCTCAACGGCCTTCTTCTTGCTCAAGGCATCATCCGCAGCCATGCCCTATTCTCTTTTGCGTGTCTGCTTTTGCTCCTCTAGAGCTTGTTATGCGCCTAGGCCATACCTATGTCTGCAACTGTTCTTTGTTTTTCTCTGACTCTCAATACCTCAGGAGGAGCCATCCTGCCTTCCTCATAGTGGGTGTTGACAAATATTCCCTGAGTGAATGTTGTTCTCTGTAATTTACTGCTGACTGATGTGGAAGGAGCAATTCTAGGAATATAGAGGTTCTGGGTCATAGCCACATTGAGAGAAAGTGCCTGACCTCAGCAGGTAGAGCTGCTCCTTCATCATGGCCGTTGTAGTACTGTGCTCAGCAGCCATCCCCTGCCCGTCTCCCTCCTGTGTTTTGTCATGGTAGGCTGTTTGTGGCAGTTCAGCCGAAACCAGAGAGTCACAATCATTTTTAAACCGTCAGGACCGTCGCATGCAGCAAGCAGCAAGCTCCGTGAATTGTGATTCTGGGCGGCGGGGAAGGTCTCTACAGACGTAGAAAAGTGGGTGCAACAGTAACTGGATTTCCTGTGAGATGACTTCCTGAAGCTCCCTTGCAGCAGTTTTCTCTAGTTTCTAACTCATATCCTGTATTTAAGTAATTCTTTTGCAGAAATAATCTGAAAATGCCCTATTGTGGCCAGATAACTGTTTATGAACAGTATCGAGACATTTGACAGAAATCTTTATGAAATGTGTAAGAATAGCATCTTGTCCTCTCTAATCAGAAGAAACTGTGCGACTAAGGTCATGTCTTTTGTCGTTTATAGATAGGAGGCATTTATTAAACTCCATGTTATGTACCGAACGCAGTGTGCTTTTGGTATCTTCACTTGCAGCTTCATCAGCACCCAGCCCATTTACACAGCTTGGTGGTTTTGCTGCCACCTTTTCCATTTGTAGTTCTGAGTGATGATAGTTAGAGCTTCTGCCTAGGGCATCAGGTTTGAGAAACTCAGAGTGTCACCAGCTGGGTCAGATAAAAGCTGAGTCACCATGTCTGAGTGTCCTGTCTAGTCACCCACATATGGGAGTCCTTCCAAGAAAGAGAAACAGTTTGTGTTCTTCAAGAGCCAAGCTCTACAGACTCTGCCATCTTTAGGTTACAATGGCTGCTGATTTTGTTGCCTTGTCTGCAATAAAGTGGTACTTTGTGGGTGCATACGCATGGGTGTGTGCAGTGTATGAAGGCGAGAGATTGATGCTGGCTGTCTTCGCCCATCATTATTATTACACATCATTATTACTGTTACTATTGTTACTGTTATCAAGTCATGGTGTCTTGTGAGATCACTTTGGCCTGCCTGCCTGGCCAGTGAACCTATGGACTCTCCTGCCTCTGCCTCTTGAGTGCTGGGATTGCAATCCATGCTACGCCCTGCTTTTCCAGTGAGGCTCTGGTGCCATTTGGTAAGAGGAGACTGGGGTCCTACACTTTGTCTTACAGCCTGCAGTGCAGTATTTCACATGTAAAAAATCTCATCTAGAATGCCCAATATATATATATATGCTAATTTTTTTTAAAAAATCATTTTGGTTCTCATTGACTTTTACAAATATTGACTTTTCACTGATTGCTAGCCAGGTTCTCTTCTAGGCATTGAAACCCTACAGGCAGAGTTCCCTTCTTCTGTAAACTTTGTATGTGTGTGATTCTGATGCTTTGGGGGGTTTAATTTGGGTGTCGTTTGCTGTTGGCTTTAAATAAGATGATGATTGCATTAGTGATCTGGGGGACTGCCTTCCTTGTGAACTTTCCTTACATGTAAATTCTGTGTCAGAGAGTTGTTTGTACCAATAGCACCCCACCAACCCCACCATCTGCACATCTGAAAAACAAAAGTGAGAAAACCCACAAGACCAGATGCAGCATGTATTAGTTCCTAGATTTATAATTTAGTGCAATGTCCCTAACATGAAAAACAGTAGTAGTATTTTGTAAAGTTAGCTCTTAATTTATTATTTAAATACACCTGAGGCTCACAATGTTTGAAATATGAACATCTGGGACTCCTATTAAGGATTAAGTTATTAATTGTTATGTTATAAAATTTTGAACATAGTATTATTTAAGTGTATTGAACAACTAAAAACAAGAGAATGTCAGAATTCTATAGTATAGTTTCTTAGTAAAAATACTGTTTTTATTACTCTAAATTATCACTCTAAAATTTGTAAAAAGAATTGGCCTCTATTTATTGCTAAATATATTATAGCAATTAAATGTGTATCTCACTTAAAATTTTTATGATAGTTCCAGAAAATTGCATACAAACTGACACTTGCTTTAAAAATATTTTTATTAGCCTATATTAGTAATATGAGATAATAGATTTCATTGTGGCATTTTCATACATGTGTAAAATGTTCTTTAGCTATAGTCACTCCCGTAAAGTCTTTGTTTTGAGAAATATCTGGTCCTGTGCTCTGACCTTTATCTTCACCCTCCAATTTTTCCTGATGCCAAACATCTTGGCTCTGGACTTCTCCCTTCAACATAGCCTGTTCCCTGCTGAAACCATCATCTTACACAAATCACGCCCCGCCCCTTCCTGCCACTATTATCTACAGAGTATCTCTAGGTCCAGCTGAAAGAATTCTAGAATTCTTGGTCTTCTCCTTAGATGTGCACGCTTAGAGCTATAATTTACCTTCGTTAGCTGCTGTAAAGTGTGCTGTGTCCTAGCACAATGAGCTCTTTATAAGAGCTCTGTAATAGTCTGTGATTTTACTTGCCCTACCAAATGTTTCTCTAGTCACGGGCTCCTGCCTGGAACTTACAAAGAGTCCTCTCAATAGCAGTAATCAGTATACACTTCTACCTAGATTATTCTGTTGTTGCTTCATGGAAATCATAAGATGTGTGCATGGCGTGTGATCATGTCTGCCCTCCAACAGAACAATATTTGGTTTCCTTGACAACCAAACACAAGAATAGACCATGGGTTTTCATAGCAGTCTGCAGTCCCTCCTCACTAAAGAACCAACAAGAACTCTTTACCAGGAATCCTGGAGAAATTCTTCTGAACTGATCTTATCTACAGCTGCCCTGTGATTTTCATTGCTCCTTAAAAATACAAACCACTTTCCAATAGCCATTACATAATACCCATTACATACTTCAGATTTTATCAGTAATGGGGTTTTGGTTTGGTCCTGTACAAAGAATGTTTCAATATGCCCTCTGGGTTTCATAGTTTAGCATCTCCTCTAAGGCCAGGGATGATGAGATCATTGGAACGCTTCTCCGAAAGGAAGAGCTTCGTCCTCTTTGGGACCCAAATGTGAAATTGATGTCACTTCATGTGCAGTACAAGGAAGCCTTCTCCAGGTCACAGCAGCTTGGGACAGGGCAGCTTCAGTGAACCTCTTGTGTCCATCCATGATGCTCCCAACCCCTGGCGGTGTTTTCTTTCTTTCTTTCTTTTTTTCTTAATCTGATACTTCTGCTGTCAATGTTCTCCTGCTAGAAGATGCTCAACATTTCAAAAGGAAGTGCTACTCTAATTCAGTAGACCCCAAACAGATTCTTTTTTCTGTTGGCAGAAAACTTGGCAGCCCCGTCACAAGTCTACTGCCCATTTCTTAGCCTGGCATCTATGGCTCTTCCAGGCTGGTTCCAGCTCACCTTCACTGTGTTTCCAAGATACCTCTTAGGCAAAACCCTACACCTGGACACTGTGCATCACTTCTCCATGCCTGACCATGCTTTCTTTCTTCTGTCTTTGCCTTTGATTGCTGTTTGTGCCTATCTAGCTACGTCCTGTCTTCCTTGTTTGTTACTGGAGTTCTGTTGCCTTTGAGTCTTACTTGGCAGCTATGTCCTTTGCAAAACCTTCCTTGAATTTCCTCCTAGAACTAGTCTCTTGTCATTTTTATGTTCCTAACATTTGGGTTTTTTTCCCCTCATTTTCTTCCTGGATATACCTAATTTCTAACATGTACCTCCTAGGGTGCCATTTGCTTCAGAAATCCATTGTGTCTCTCTTAGTAATTCATGGAATTCCATGTAAATTTATGAAATGATTCGAGAAATATTAGTTGGAAGAATGACAGTCATTGAGTTGACCAAAAAAAAAAATCTTTATTAAAGCAAATGATCCTGCTAACTCAGACATCTTCTAAGCTTGCTTTTCACAAGTAGTATTTCTTCAGCAGGAGCCCACCTACTGTAGTTATCTGGGATCCGTGTATATGTCATTCTTAATGCTATCTGATAATGCCTAGGGCTTCACCATGAGCAGAGAATCTCTTTTACCCATCTCGGAAATTGCCTTGACACAGTCTGTAATGGGTTGTGACTGCCCAGAGAATCTGCAAGTGTCTGTACTCAGCTACTTGCTAAGGGACCTGCGGACAACTCTAGTTAATTTTGTAGAATTTGCAGGATTCCCTTTGAAGTGTAGATGATCAGCACATGCCATATGAATTAGCATCATGACTAGGCCTCCACTGAAAATTAGATGTAGCTACACTCTCTCCGGCGAGGTTTTTAAGATGTAAGACATGCCGAAATTTCGGGATCTTTAAAGCTGGAAATAAAATTCACTAGAGTTTTAATTTTTGTAAAGACAATGAAAAACTTAATGAGAAACCAAGAATAGGTCTCTTCTCATCCCTTATCCCAGGCTCTCTGTTATGACTTTTCTTTCTAATAAGATTAATTCATAGATCTATAGAGAGGGGAGATGGTTTTGCAGTTAAGATGTTCTAGGGCCCACAACTGCCTGTAGCTCTGGCCCTCGGGGTAGGGGGGATCTTGAGATCTCTAGCTTCTTTAGCTCTCTAGGCACCTACAATC
>JAQHUG010000020.1:13260202-13272632 GCA_028555095.1 Dicrostonyx torquatus
CACACACACACACACACACACACACACAAAAGATGTCTCAGTTTTATTATGAAAGAGTACTAGCTTTCTTCAACTGTATAGAGTTTTATTATTTTTTAAATAAAATTAAAAGCAAGGAGGGTTTACTTAGCTTGTGTCTGCTGGGTATCACTGGGTCCAGCAGCTGGATTCTTCTTCCTCCCATAGCCGATGCCACTGAGGCCTGTGGTCCAGGACCCATCCTCCCCAGGCAGGTAAACTGGCCTCAATCATGCTGCTTCAGAACTGAATCGCTACACAGCTAATGTCTTATCTGTCCCCTCCCATCACACTTGGGGCATCACATGTCAGTTCTATTTTCAGTTGGGGACTCTAGTACCTAGTGCCGTTAGAGTGGCCTAGCATCTGTCTTCTCTATGAAGGGTTTGCTGAATTTTGCTGAGTGACTCAGTATGCTTATGGCCCATTCATGTTGCAATGTATGTCACCAGATCCTTCTTTTTTGAGGCTAAGCACACCATTAAATGTATCCATTCTTCTAGCCTTGGGCCCCTGGGATGTATTTCCACATTTCCATTCCTATGAATATAAATGTTACAACAGGCCTGCCTTGAGCTTATATCTATCTGCTTGAGGCTTGTTCCAAGTCCTTTAGATTAGATATGTAGAGAATGGCATTTCTGGGTGATAGGGTCTTTGGTTTAGGATGTTCGCAGGAGTTTTAGCTGCACCGTTTCATATTCCCAGCAAAGCACAGGGGTTCAAATATTTCTACATCTTTGAAAATGCAATTTTTTCTTATTTAAGAAAGTAGTAGCTATGCTAATGAGTTCGTTATTTTGATTTGCGTTTTCCTGATGATTAGCGTATGGGGTAATTATAGATTTCCACAGAACAGCTATTCATGTCTTTGCTGCCCTTTCCCCGTTGCTTTGTTTCTGACAGTTCCATGCATATACACATCTGTGATTATATTCACCCTATTTCCTTCTGGGGGCTTCCTTTCTTTCCCCCTGAACCCCTTATTCTGACCTGTGACTTCATCATTTCCCCGTGATTACATCATTAGCAAAGACAATATTTCCAGCAACCGTTAACTGTCATTAGTTCCTCAGGAAAGGATGGGCCACATCCTCAGCTGCTCTGTCTGTGGCGGGAACTTACACAGGTATCCATAGCACCGTATGCTCATGTTTCAATAGCAGTATCCTGTTCGGATGGCAGTATTTTGTAATTCTCTTCCCCATCTTCTGGCTCTTGAACTCTTTCTGTTCTGTCTTCTGCAGTGTGTCCTGGAGCTTGGAGGATGGAAGCATGGTAGAGATGTCGTGTCTATGTCTGAGTGTCCCTCACTTATCCTCAGTACTTTGTCCAGACATGAGTCTCTTTATCAGCGGTTCTCAACGTTCCTAAGACTGCCACTCTTTAACACAGTTCCTCTTGTTATATAGACCCCCCATCACAAAATAATGTCACTACTGTATAACTATAACTATGCTATAGTTATGAGTCTTAACATAAGTATCTGATATGTAGAATATCTGCGATATGACCCCGTGAAAGGGTCAGTAGAGACCTGAAGAAGTCGCAAACCACAGGTTGAGAACAGCCGTTCGATATTAAGTATTGGCCTCTGCAAAAGGGAGGTGTTGCCCTAAGTTGAGGGTTGCACTGGCTTATTGGTATAAACATAAATATTGAGAGGACCTCTTGAGTCATGTTTGTTTAGGGAAACAACGGTAGTATGTTCCCCCTTTGGGCTCCGGCCCTCCAGCCACATGCTTTACACAGTTGTGTTTCCTTATCATTGTGGATGCGCACACAGCACTTGTGTGGAGGTTAGAGGACAGTGGTGGGAGACTGTGGTCTGCCTTCATCACATGTGTCCTGGGGGAGTCCCATTCAGGTCCTCGGGCTTGGCATCCAGCAGGGAGTTACATTGCCGGCCCCAGCCTGGGCTTTTGGCCAGATCTATAGTAGCAGATGTGAGTTCCCTCCTGTAGAGTGAATCTCAAAACAAATCCTAAATCAGTTTGCTATCCCTCAGATTGTCTTGTTACTACTGCACTGGGAAGTGTATCTTGTCCTCAGCTGGGTGAGTGTTGATGAGGTTTTTTTTCCCCACAGGGCTCTTCCTATCACCTCCCAACACTACAGCAGGCAGTTTCCGGCTCAGTTCTGTCCCCATTCCTCTGTTTCTTGTAATCAAAGTATGCGTAGTCTTCAGCAATAGAGTATTACCATCCTGTTTTTGTGGGCAATCAAGAAAAGTGTCAATAGTCTGTATCTTTTGGGGGATCTCTGGGAACTCTGTCCAACAACTCTTAAGGTGCTGTCACACAAACCAGTGGATTCTACACAAATGCTGTGATCTCTGGATTCTCCAGTTATCTACCTATTTTACATCTACATATTTTGCTCTTATGTTTTGAACTGTGGCTTTTAGTGTATAAAGTAGTGGGTCTGGATAAGTCTTGTACATCCCGGGTTTTTGTGAGCCTTATATGCATTGACTCATCCCTGCAGCCAACTTGGTCAGCTCTTTCATGCCTGCTCCTTTCTCTTTCATAGTTCCTGTGTTTCTTTCTTCTTTAGTGACTCCCATGGCTCCTACCATGTGTTTTGAACCCTATAGATGCTCATATTTAAACACAGGAATTTCAAAATTTGAAGCCAGGCTTCACACAAGAGAACACATGGCAGTTATCTCTCTGGGTCTGCATTACCTCAGTATGTTTTCTAATTCTGTCCATATTCCTGAAAATTAATTTTCACTATTCCTTCATCAGTCGGTAGATGCTTAGGGTGATTTCATTTCATTTCCTAGCTCCTGTTAAATAGGTCATCCTCAGGGAACATGGATGTTCCGATAGCCTATTTTAAAAAGTCAGATTGTTTGCATTTTTGCTCAAGTTTTTCCTCTTAGGCGATGTATTTCTGATGCAGAGGGTCGAATTCAGAAGCTTCTTGAGAACACCCCAGCAATTGACCCATCCTTGAGTCATAGGGCTGTAGTTCAACAATTTGAAAATCAGGAAGAAGCCTTTCAGTTTGTTCTCCCTCAAGATTGCTTGGCTCCTTAGAGTCTCCTGAGCTTGAAATGAACTTCAGGACTGATTTTTCTACTTATGCAAAAACATCACCAAGATTTGGATGGATTGCAGATTGCACCCTGGAGATTGCAGGGTGAGATGGGATCTTGGTATTACTAAATCTCCTAGCGTGGGAACTGATATATAGTTCCTTTTATTTATATCTTTAACTTTTTCATTTGTGTTTCATAGCGCTCGTTGTGCAAGTGCTTCTTCTTCATTATGTGTAGCTTCTCACTGTATTTTGAGGCTGGAATTAATTCATAATGTTCATTGTTAGTGTCTAGAAATGTAGCTACATTTTATTATTGATTTTATGTCTTGCAAATTTGGTGAACTCAGTTGATAATTCTAAAGGATTTTATGTTTGTTTTATAAAGTGTCATCTGTAAGCAGATGGAATTTGACTTCTTTTTCAATTCTGTGATTTGATTTTTTTTTTCTTGGCAAATTTCTCTAGTTATAATTTCTAGAGCTATCTTGAGTCAGTGGGTCAAGAACGGGCATTTTTGCCTTGTTCCTGATGGCAGCTAAATGGTTTTCTAGTCTCCATCATAAGTGCATTTGTTTATCACATTTGACTTTTATTGAGTTGTGATTAGTTACTTTAGCTCCCATGTTACTAAATCTTTATCATGGAAAAAATGCCAATTTTTCAACATACCAATTCATTTGTAAAATGTGTATTTCAGTGGTTGTTGTTCATATCTCGGATGATCTTTATATTCTAAGAATAAACCATACTTGATCATGGCATATAATCATTTCAGTGTGCTAATGAGCCACTGTCTTGTTCAGCGTGTTTGTGTTTTCTTCTGCAGGGCATTTGCCCGACTATTCTTCTATACCACAGTAATGCTGATCCCAGCATTCTTCCAGTTGGAAGTAATTTTTTCCTTTTCAGTTTTTTGTTTGTTTTTGCTTTTAGTGTAATTTTTGAGAAAGATTGGTATTGTCTTTTGTTATATTTTGTGTCTATTATAATTCACTTGTGAAGACTTTGGTTCTGGAACATTTTTCTGCCAAGAGGTATAGATCTCTTTGGATTTCTCTGATGCAGTCTTATTTCTCCGTCTGTAGATTTGGTTGCTCTGTACTTTGCCTTCTTCCTGTAGCTTGTGGCTTGCTGTTGTGTGTGTCCACAGGGCACGGACGCTCTCCTACATTTTGTCCCACAGCAGTTGCCAGTCTTTTTATAGTTCACTTAGCTTTCTCTAATTTGAGACAGAAAACTTTTGTTGGTCTATCTGACCAAAATTCTGTCAAGATATCTTTTTAAGAAGATAACTTTTGGTTTTATTGAATTCTCTTTTTTTTTCTTCTCTTATGTTGTCTGTTCTAAGCTGTTTCCTGCCTTCTGCAAGCCTCAGACTGAGTTTGCTGTTCTCTAATTCATTAATCTGTAAACTTAGGTTGTTTATCTGAGATCATTTTTTTAATGCAGACATTTATAAGAAGTATACATTTCTTCCTATTGTATTTGAGGCATCCCATAAATTTTGATACATTGTGATTTGGCGATCTTCAAATATTTTTTCCTGGACCATTTTTGATCTATTGGTTATTCTTTTTTTTTTTTACTAGAATTAAAGCATAATATTTTAATTAATTCTTTGGGGCGTTAATATTTACATGCAATGTATTTTGACCATATTCACCCTTATTCATCCTAAGTCCCCTCTGTCTTCTCAGATTCACCAGCCACCTGCCTCCTTTTTCTCTCTAAACCGTGTGTCTTGGGGGAAAACAAGCACCCCAAGTCCAATATGTACAGCCTGTAAGCTCATGGGTATGAGACTGTCCACTGAAGCATACCTGTAGCAGTTTAAATGGAAATGTCCTCTGTAGGCTCAGATGTTTGCATACTTGGTCACTAGTTGGTGGAAACTTCGGGGAAGGATTAAGTGGTATGTCCTTGTTGGTATGTCATGGAGAGATAGGCTCTGAGGTTGCAAAAGCCCACTCCGTTTCCACTCAGCTCTCCTCCCGTCTCAATGTTTCTCAAGATGTGAACTTCAGCTGTTGCTCCATCACCATGCCTGTCTTGCCCACCATCATGCTCCATGAAGGTCATGGGCTCTAACGAGAACCTGGACGCCCCAAATAACTTCTTCTGTAAGTTGACTTGGTCACAGTATAGAAGTATGGAGTATGAATAGGCACAGTATGAAGACTCCAACAGTGATGAAACCAAGCTCTTCCTCGCTCCTTGGGGAATGTTAATTGGCTTGATCTTGTACAGATCTTATGTAGGCAACCACAGTTGCTGAGTTCATGACTATAGTGATTCTGTCATGTCCAGAAGATAGCATTTCACTTATGTATTCCTTCACCTATGGCTCTTATAATCTTTCCAACTTCCCTTCTGCAGGGTAGCAAGGAATGTGATACAGGCATGTAAATGTGATAGTGGCTGAGCACTCCACAGACACGAATTCCCTGCCCTTTGACTAGTTGGGCATTTCTGTATTAGTCTTTGTCTACTTCTTGATGTGGGATTCTCCTCTGTATGCTATCAAGATGTTTTATTACCACTGGTTAAAAAAAAGAAGCTGCTTCAGTCTATAGAAGAGCACAATATAGGCAGGCTGGATGATATAGAGATAGAGTAGGCAGAGTGAGGGAGATGCCATGTAGCTGCCAAAGGAGACAGAAGCTGGAACTTTACCCAGGAAGCCACAACCTCATGGAGATACACAAAATAATAGAAATGGGTGAACTTAATATGTAAGAGTTAGTTAATAAGAAGCCTGAGTTAATAGGCCAAGCATGTTGTAATTAATATAGTTTCTGTGTGATTATTCAGGTCTGGGTGGCTGGGAAGGAACAAGCAGTCTCTGCCTACAACTTCTCAAACTTCCCTAATAGGGTCTGAAGGTTGCACTAAACTATGGATATTGCAAAAAAAAAAAACCTTAGAGGGTAGTTTGATACAATTTCCATTTCATGGTGTCCAAAGTAACAGTAGTGGTATATTCAGTGCTGGGATCTATAGGTAGTAGAGGGAGGGATAGTTAACACTAAGGATACCTAAGGTAGCCATACACAAGTACTGTTTTACAGTACTGTAAGAGAGCTGTAAAGAAATAAAGCTATAAATCCCCAACAAAAGAAAGTCCCTGAATCTCTCACAATTGTGGAAATTCTTGGTCAGGGTTGGTTTACCGTACCATGCCTTCCTTCCCGCCAATACTCCTCCCCTTAGGTCCAATTACCAAGTCTCGGATTTTTTCCCTATAGCACTATGTTCCTATTATCCTGTATACCTCCAAACCCATATCATCTATTGCCGTTGCGCTTGGGCTTCTCGGTCCCTATCGTTTCGGCGTTTTTCTTGCCGTTAGCCCAGGCTGCTAAGGTTCTTGATGAGGGTTTCTTCTTTCCTTTTGTCACGTTTTTGTTTCCTCGTTGTTTGTGTTTTTTTCGGTAGTTTTTCTGTTCTTTTCTAATGGTAAGAAAAATGCTGAAACGATAGGGACCGAGAAGTTTAAGCGCAATGGCACTCGATGAACTGGGATAGGAGGACTACGGCAAGACACGAACAAGCCGCAAAAGGGGAGAAGCCCCAGGCCTGCTGATTCGAACTAAGGCCAGGAGCACTGGACGGAAGGAAGGCATGGTACGGTAAACCAACCCTGACCAAGAATTTCCACAATTGTGAGAGATTCAGGGACTTTCTTTTGTTGGGGATTTATAGCTTTATTTCTTTACAGACAGAAGAGATACATTGTAATCTGTTGAAAGTTAATTTATGTTCTAAAACACAATCTATCCTGTTTCTTGAGAAGAATGCATGTGATGTCATTGTTGAAGGGGTATTATCTATGTATCGTGAGGACCTGTCACTTTGTTTTTCTGCATCCTTACCATTCCTTTTGTTGACCTTCCTACTGTATTATATGAATAGTTCTCTCTTCTGTTCTACCAGTGTTTGCTTCATATATCTTGAAAGTGTGACATTAGATGCACAAATATTTATGATTGTTATATTAATTCATTGGAACTTTTTATTAATATATAACAACGTTCCTTGTCTCTTGTAACTGTTTCAGATGTGAACTGTTCCATCTAATGTGGGCATGGCCAATCTTGTCACCTTGGTTACTATTTCCATGGAATATCTTCTCTCAACCTTTCACACTTAGTATATGTAACTTTGGACTTATACTACATTTCTTATATACATATAGCTGCATTATGCTTTAATATAGTTTTCTAATCTGTGTCTTTTGATTAAAGTGTTTAACCCACTTACATAATAAAGTAATCACTTATTAAGGAGGAAGTTACTCCTGAGTTTTGCTAGTTTTTTTTTTTTGTATTCCTTAAACCCATTTGTCCATCTTTCTTTGCATTTTTGTCTTTTAAGTTTTCATGGTAAAGTATTTCAATACTATCTCATTTCCTTCTTTATATATTCTACTAAAACATGCTAATGAGAACCTGTACCGCCCTCACAGTTAAAAAAAAAAAAAAACTCCTTCCTTTCACATCTGTGGCCATCCCTTTCAATTGTTACGTACACCTTTTCACACACTGTGTGAATAGAAACATAACTTAATAATCCTTAGTGATATATTAGTCTGAAGTCATGTGCATAGCTCACAGTGGTACAAACAGCTACTATACTAACAGAAATTTCCTTATGCCACACTTGTTGGTGTTTACTGAGATTTTTAGTCCTTCATATAGGAGATTTGGAATTTTTTTAAACAGAAAATTTCTATTGATTTAGTTTCCTTTTTCTTGGCATGTGGTATTATGTCTCTTGAGAATTTTGTTTTTATTGTTGTTCACAGTTGGACATTTGAATGTAATATCTTGTGATATTAAAAATTCTGCCTCCTCTAGAATGTGTCTTTTTATTTCTTCTTTATTTTCATTTTTGCTTGTTTTTTTTCTGTTTTGTTTTATTAAAAGCTACTCCTGTGCCAAGGATCAGCATTGTTGAATGTTTTCTGAGCCTGCCTGCCTGCCTGCCTGCCTGCCTACCACTCTGTGTATGTGTAGGGAGCAGTGTGTGTCTATTTGAACGTCCTAATCTTTGCCTGTAGTCAAAGGCAAAGGATGGGCTGAAGGAGAAAGTGAGAGTACCAACCCATACACCCTGTAGATGTCACTTAGCCAAAGGTGAGTGTTTGTACAACAATGGAGAATGTTTAGCAACAATAAACACCTAACTTTTATGGCTGTTCCTAGGTTAAATGTAGAAGACAGTGATTAAAGCATACGTTATTTATACAGGGGTACTAAATTCACTTTTCTCTCTGCCCTTTGCAAATTTTGTGTAGGATGCTACTGGAATGCAGTTGCCTGTCATGGGACTGTCAATAAAGGAGGAGTACCTGTTAATGGATTAAATCTTGCTGTTGATGGAAATGAACTCTGGCATATAGTCCCAGCCTTCTCCTGGACGTTGCAAACCTTCTATAGACCCAGAGTTCCAAACTAGTTACCATAGCTCATTCCAGAACAGCTGTGATGTTGGGGTGTGTGTGGTGCCCCCATCCCACTGTCTCCCTGGAACCTTCCTAGTATGTTTGTCCCCCATTCTGAACCAGTTCATCTTGCCCTTTCTTGAGAAGATGTTTCCATGGGATTTCCTTGTGAGATCTTTCCTCCAGCTAGAGTCCTATGTACATACACACTTAGGGCTAAATTCTTTTACATTATATATTGTAATCCCAATACTCATTCCCACTCTTCCAAATAAGGGATATGTTTATATTACCTTATCTTTAACAAAGCATTTGTTGTGTTTGGTTACATTTTAAAATATTTTGAATAAGATATAATTATATAGTCCTTGTCGCCCAACCCCTTCTGTGCCCCCCTATGTTTCTTCTCAAATTCATGGCCTCTCTTCTTTAATTATCGATTGATTGATTGAGTGTAAAATACTATAGAACTACACCCTGCTGAGCCTGTTTTTAGGACTTACCATGTGGTAATGGATAAACAGTAAGGGGGTTGATTTCTGAGGAAGACTAATTCTTATCTCTCTGCAGTCATGAACTGCCTACAGATCTTCATCTGGGTGCAGCGAGGTTTCCCCATCCACACTGGGACACGAACTTGCATTGTCATTGTTCAGGTCTTGTGCAGGCAACCACATTACTAGAATTTCAGTGGTGTAGCACCCTTGTTATAGCTAGAAGATGCAACATCTCAGTGGTTTCCTGGTCCTTTGGCTCTTGCAATTGTTTTGTTTTCTCTTCTTTGATGTTCCCTGAGAACTGTGCTCTGGAATTGCATTGCAGAAGTATTTTTTTTACCGGGGCTGGGCAGCCCGTGATTGGTTGTCCTCTGCATTTTGACCAGTTGAAATGTTCTGTGGAGCTCTCTTTGGCTGCAAACGGAATATTCTTTGAGGGGTGAGAACTACACTTAATATATAAAATGAGGTTGGGAATTATACTGGTTTAGAAAAATGGTAGTGCCAGGTTCTCCTCTGAGACCCATAGTCTCAGTCACCATGGGCACTTGGGTAGGTTTACAGTACCTGGTGTGCTCTGAGCAGTTGTAAGTCCGATCACACAGCTTTGGTTGTGGCTAGGACATGTGTCACTATTGTGTCTCCAGGCACATCTTGCCATGCCTGTCATTGTTGTGATTTGTAGGTCCACTGATGGATAAGGACTACTGACTGCTCGGGCAGTGTGTCCTGCACCGTCCAGGAAGCATGAAGACTAGCTCTCAGGGAGGAGGATTTATTGTAAGGCGCAATTTAATGTCTGGGTTGTCTCACTCGGTAAAATCCTTTCCAGTTCCAGATCTTGACTGTATTTTCAATATCCATTCGTCAGTTGAAGGACATTTAGGCTGCTTTCTTTTCCCAGTTATCGTGAGGAGAGAAGCCATGAACACCACAGAGCAAGTGTCTGTGGAGGAGGTTGAGTTGTGGGCAGATGCCAAGGAGTAGTGTATCGGGGTCTAATGGTAGATTTATTTTAGTTTTTACAAGTCTGCATGCTAATTTTCATAATGGCTGCTCCAGTTTTCCAAACCACCAACAGTGAAAGAGGGTCAATTTTTGTTCAGAGTAATAGATGCTGTCTAATAGATTCTTCTACATGTGGACACCCAGTTTTCCTAGCACCATTTGTTGCAGTTATCTTTTTCCCAGTGAATGTTTGTCATCTTTGTCAAAGATCAAATGGCTGAAATTGTTATGTGTACACATGTTTGGGTCTTTTGTTTATTCTGCTGGCATGTACACATGTACACGTGTCTGTTTTTGTTACAATGCCATACCGTTTTTATTACTCTAACTCTATAATATATTTTGAATGCCAATCTCTCTAGCATTGTTCTTTTTATGTAGGATTACTGTGGCTATCCATGGTCTCATGGTAGAATGGTCATTTTCATAATATTTCTATCATTATTAGCAAAAATGCAAGGCAACATAAGGTAGTTGGTTTTAACTTTCAGAGTTATTCAAATAGAATGACCATTTTTGGGTGGTGGGCTGCTGGAGATCAAATCCAGGGCTTTATACATATGAAGAACATCTACTATTGAACAATATTTTCTGCCCCAAACAGATGTATTTTTGCAATAGGTTTTTAAGGTGCCAACTCTTTTGTCTGGAAAAGATTTACTGGGAAAATATTCATGAATTCATGATTTTGGGCTTTTATTCATGGGTAAGTGTGATAACTGTTCAGTTTGCATATCTATTATTATGGATTATCTCTTTTGAGTTCATGTTAAAATATAATATACTCAAACCATGTGAAATTAAAGTTGAACCTTCTGTGAATTTCAGGTCTGCATATTTTAGATATAATTATGATCACTCAAATACATTACTCTTTATACATGGTCAGTTACATTCTAACCAATGCCAAATACTTTAATTTAAAATATTGAACTTTCAAGAAAGGAATGCACAAAAGAAACACCAAAATGAAGTATCTCTTGTGGTTGTTGCTTTGGGTACTTTTAGATCAATTTAGCATTTAATCAAAACATGTGGCTAGTGAATTAAAGTATGTTTGTTTTATAATTTAACATGGTTAACGGGAAATATTTCCGTGGATAGCAAGATTTTAATACTCTTCTGAAAACCTTACTAATATAAAATACAAATCCTCCCAACAACATTTACTTACTTATCCTCGCCTAAAGGTCTGGAGTAAAACACGAAGCGCCTGTGTAGGTATTGCATAAACAGATAATTTATTGCCTTGCAAAAGGTTTATGCCCCACTCCTCAGAATGCAGAATTTTCTCCACCTAGCTAAGTACATCATTCCTCAGCTCTTGCTGCCTACATTTAAATGAGTCAAGATACTAGCCTATAAATTCATCAGATGGCAACACGCAACAGTTGAAACGGTCAAAAAAATGTGTGGTCTCTTTGTACGTTGATACATTGTATGTGGCATTATACTTTGTATAAATTCCATTCACACAATGGAATACCATTCAGTTGTGCAGAGGAGAAAACTGCATTCATGGAGTGATGGGGGGAATAAGAGTCAAGTTCAAAATACTGTGTTGAGAAATGAACTATGAAAGTGTGTGTAGCATAGAATCCCATCTAGGTAAAGTCTAACATACAAAAACTAATCTACGGTGGTAGGACTCCCAAAGTAGTTACCCAGAATGCTGTGACACATTAACTAGACAAAAGCACTAAGAATTGTCTGGGTAAGAGAAATGGTTAGCCCGTTCTTTCAAATGGTGATTGAAGCAGATGGCAGTAATCACCAAAAAGTCTGAGTTCAAGGCTCTGTGGCTGTTCATGTGTTCATGTGTGTATTGAATTAGACTTCAGGTAAAAAGGAACATGGCTTCTCTGTTATCTTTAACTCACTCTTTCTCAGCCAGAAACAAATTTGTCCTCTAGGAATCATTTGACAATACATGGAGATATTTTTGTTATATTCCGGGCTCTTAGTTGCTTCTAAATATCCTAAGTGCTGAAGAGATCCATAAGCATGCAGGACTTTCTGTTCTAGAATGTCCCTAGTGGTTAGACTGGGCAGTCCTGTTTTAGCAAACTGCAAAGGGTCTTGACCCTAGAGAAGGAAAGACCCATTGAATGGCTGGATCACAGCCATCAGTGCTGAGTGCTGTCCGTGCTTAGGACACATTTCTGTTGTGGAAAGAAACTGAGATGGCAGGCTTTGTTTCAGTGGTGAGCGTTATTATAACTAATAGATTTGATTTTAAAATGGTGAAAGTAAGAAGAATATTTGCTGCAGTGTCCCCTTCCCTGGGAAATATAAATGGAATCTATCTTAACTGTTGATATAAAGCGAAACTGTGCTTCCTCTGAACCATTATCATGAGTCCTATCTCATGGACACTGTCAGGTTTATAATTTAATGTTTTCCCTCGTGATTTAAA